>JAUTXW010000144.1:892500-1492500 GCA_030620095.1 Kuschelorhynchus macadamiae
ATATCCTAAACTTCAAAACGTCATCAAATTTGTAATAAAATCTCTAAAACTTTCCTAATTTAACCCACCCTGTAGCTATAGCGGTTTACGAGATAGCAATGCATGTAAGCCAAATTTGGGACACATTGTATATATATATATATATATATATATATATATAGATGTGTACATCTGCTACTATCGCATTAGACAACCTTATTAGGTTTAAAAAATAATTTATTCATTACAAAATTCGAAGAACACTACATTTTTAAGCGGTAAACTAGTTGGAAACGTATTTCTGAATCAACATTTTCTAACAGGAAGGGCCATTTTAAAACTGAAAATCGTTACCGTAGAGCTTTAGTGGGTTGTTGACTTCTTTCCTATCAATAATTTAATGTTAATCTTCATTGGAATTTCTGCAAATATAGGTTCGCGAAAAAGTTGTAACGAAAATGAACGACAAGTCATTATTAATCTTCATAGGAAAGGCTGTTCGTATCAACATATTGCAGAAACGGTTAATCGTTCCAAAAGGCGGTGTTTAACGATTCATGGAACCACTGGAACGTCCCAGAAAAACGAATATGGAAACAAATCGTTGACTTGTTCGCATTTCTAAGGCAGACCCTCACAAATCAGCAGTTGATATTTGGAAAGAATTTTTTTGTTGAAAATCCAAGGGAATTTAGTGTTCACGAGGCACAACTTTTTGGCAGGGTACCAAGTAAGAAGCCTCACCTTTCTGAAGTGAGTCGAGGGAGCAGTCTGGAATTTGCTAGAAATTACCTTCCTTGGAACGTCCAACAGTGGAAGCAATACTATGGTCAGATGAATCCAAGGTAAATAAAATGGTTCAGATGGAAAACGTTTTGTTTGGCGTCCACCAAATAAAGAATTTGACCCGCGCTACACCATGAAAACAGTGAAATTTGGTGGTGGTTGTATCATGGTATGGGGCTGCTTTTCTTGGAATGGTGTTGGCCTTCTTTATAGAATAAGTGGTATCAGTATGAATACATTAACATACTGGAAAACGTGATGCAACCATATGCAGAAGAAAATTTATCAGTGGTTTGGAAATTCCAACACGATAATCACCCAAAGCACTCTGCTAGGAGGGAGACTATCTGGCTTCAGGATTATCATGTAGATGTTTGGCCATCTTGTAATCCAGATCGTAACCCAATAGAAAATCTTTGGATGATAGTTAAAAGGAAATTAGATTCAAGAATAATGTACAATGGATATCCAACTAAATACTAGGTTCTCGATTGAGATAAAAACATATAAGTTGTTAGAAAATGTTTATTCTGAAATACTTTGTAACAATGTAGTGTTCTTCGAATTTTGTAATGAATGAATTATTTTTTAAACTTAATAAGGTTATTTAATGCGATAATAATAGATATACACCCTAACAATAGCAACAATGATTATAATATGCGAAATATCTCAAACCAATTTCTTACTAGCAACGGTTCAGATTTTCGTAAGGTATCGTTTCCAATTAGTTTGCCGTCACTATATATATATATATATATATATATATATATATATATACATATATATATATATATATATATATATATATATATATATATATATATATATATATATATATATATATATATATATATATATATATATATATATATATATATATATATATATATATATATATATATATATTATATATATATATATATATATATATATATATATATATATATATATATATATATATATATATATATATATATATATATATATATATATATATATATATATATATATATATATATATATATATATATATATATATATATATATATATATATATATATATATATATATATATATATATATATATATATATATATATATATTTACGATATTATATTTTTATTCCACGTACACCAACGTCATAACAAAAATATGATCTTTGTTTGGAACATGATCTGCATCACAGCAAACACAATGATTAATTTTTGTCAAACGACGATCGCGATTTCGCTCTTATTAGAGCTCATCAGGCCGCCATAGACTAGTGAGCCCCGTGTAGGGCAAAGGCACAAAATGGAATCAGAAAAACAACTATTCCGCTGGCTAATACCACGACCGGTATTGAATTACACTGTGACTCCTGGCTTTCGTTGGGAGCATTAAATGAAGTATATTTTTATTCCACGTATACTAACGTCATAACAAGAATAGGATCCTTGTTTGGAACATGATCTGCATCACAGCAAACACAATGATCCATTTTTTTCAAACAACAAAAAAGTAATAAAACAGTTTAATAAAGAGTTAGTAAACTGCTTACAAATTCTAATCAGAAATCCAGAATTATTAAAGCACCAAATATCATTTGCTCTACATGCGGATTAATGTAAATTTTTCTTCCAATACGATTCCAAGATCCTTTGTGGTTTTTCAAGTTAAAAGAGTTCAATCCACAGAATAGTGAAAGGTAGTATTTTATTCTATGGCAGGGAATGAAATGGCATTTACTGACATTTAAGCGACCATGCCGATACTCATTTGTACAAATATATAATCTGTGACAGCGTCAATTAAGTGGAACATTTTCAGATCGTCGGCGAATGCAACCTTTGAGCATGAGGTCGTCCACAAACAGGTTAAATAGGAAAGGTTGAAGGTTGGAATCCTTTGGGAGGATAAAGTGAGTGATTCAGATCTGAAGTCATCGACTTCAGCAAACTGTTGACGTTGCAGAAGATTCGAGCCAAGGTGTCCAATAAGGTTGGCCAATCTGATTAAATGTTTTAATCAAATCCGTATATTATATCGATCTGACTTTTGTCATTGAGTGCATCACTGATACAATGCGAGATTGAACATAGGTAAGAAATGCATGATCTTACGGAAATAAATCCGTTTTGCCTTACAAATACCCTGTTCTTGACTTGACAAATATTAATATATGTATAAGATAATCTCAAATATTTTGGAGAAGTTTTAAAGAATGGAGATGGGACGGTAATTCTCAATTGTTGTGGGATATTTATTAAGATGGGATAAACCCTAGCCACCTTCAAGGTATCCGAAAATACCTCAAGTCTGATAATAAGAGTAAAAATACGACAAAGCAGATCACATAGTAAGTAAAAATACTATGAAGCTTGGAACGCTATTAGGGCCAGTCGTGATCTTATTTTTAGGTAATTTAGATGAATTAATGAGTATTGGGTATTATTGATAGGATAACTATAATGTTGAAATCCGCTCAAGGCGGAAAGGTCACAGAGGGAAGAAGATGATTTTTTTTAACACTCTGGAAATAGCCAGCAAAAACTGAAACAATAACATATGATAGAAAGAGCGGCCGGAATTCTTCATACTAGTCGAGATACGAGATTGAGCGTTTTTGTTTTGGATGAATTACCAGAAGTTGGTAAAGTCAGTAGACTGCGAATTGATTGTTCTGCACGAAGGGTTGTACCTATTATGGTAAAAAGCAGATCTACGACCAGATAAGAAAATTCATGTATACATATCCCTCGGGTTAGAAAAATATATCGAAAAGTGTTCAAATGCCTGCATAAGAGTTTTGATAAGCCAAAACAAAAACGCAGTTGATTTACTTATTCAATACAAGGAATGCAATGCAGCTGCGAATATTTAAATAAAAAAACTACTCCAGATACTATAGAAAAGCA
Source organism: Kuschelorhynchus macadamiae (assembly GCA_030620095.1). Taxonomy (NCBI): domain Eukaryota; kingdom Metazoa; phylum Arthropoda; class Insecta; order Coleoptera; family Curculionidae; genus Kuschelorhynchus; species Kuschelorhynchus macadamiae. The sequence continues at coordinate 896,166 of JAUTXW010000144.1, forward strand.
GAAAAATTAAATATAGTTGTTACAGTTAGTTAGTTATTTTTGGAAATTTTTATATAAATTCTAACTAAGCAGTTTTTAAATGAGAGTGATATTTTGACTCGAAATGTCAAAACATTTTCCAGTTTAATTGTCTCCAGGGTATCCCAGGAGGGAGAAAATTTTCAGTCACCATAGTAACGGTTTAAAATTAATATATCTGATTGGCTACAAAATGGCGGTATGAGATTTTTGCTGGAATTACCTACTAGAACATAATGATGGCATGGTTATATATGTATTAAAAACATGAAAAAAATCAATACGCCTACGGCATGGCAGGACTTGTTCCAGGCAAGGGTTATAGTGTCTTTGTGATGACATTGGTGAAACGTGAAATAAAATATATTAACATTAGTGTTAAAAGCCTTAAACAAATTAAGCTTCATTGTGTTTTGCGGAAACTTAAACGTTAAGGCGAGCAGTGAGGAGAAATGTCCTTATATACTAAAATAGGAATTTGACAATTGGTCTCTATTGTTAATAATCCTACAAGACTGAATTCAATGTTAGATTACGGTGTTACTAATAATATCAGTGACATGGAACTCTTGAAAATCGATGTTGAATTCGTACCGTTGTTATCTCTATATCACATTTAATTTTTCTGTAATACTTAGTTAAGTCAATTAAATAAGTTGTTTTACGTTGAATTCTTAAAAAAATTATTTGGCCGACATTTTGTTCCGCCATCTTGAATTCATACCACAGCTTTACCAATTTATCTCTATATCACATTTCATGCTTGCACAAAATTTGAAAATAATCTAATAAGTAGTTTTTCAGGCTGATTTTTTATATTTTATTAGGCGCCCATTTTGTTTTACTATCTTACATTCATAATAAAATGTTTCCAGTTTATTTCTATTTAGCACTTGATTATTTTTGGAAAATTTGAGGTAAATGGTAAAATGTTTTCGGCATATTTGGCCGCCATTTTGTTCCGCCATCTTGAATTTTTACTAGTTCATTTCTATAACACAATTAGTTATGGCACACACTTTAAAATCATTCTATTAAGTAGTTTTCAGGCTGAATTTTAAAATATTTTATTAAGCCGCCATTTGAGGCTGAATTTTAAAATATTTTATTAAGCCGCCATTTGGTTCCGCCATTTGGTTCCACCATTTTGAATTCGGACCAAAATTTCACCAGTTAATTTCTACATCATACTTGATTTTTGTGCAAAATTTGACACAAAATTGGATAACTAGTTTTTTTAGTAATAATTTTTTTAACATTTCACTCGGCCGCCATTTTGTTTTGCCAAACTGGATATTTAACACAATGTTACCAGGTTATCCCCATATGACCTTTAATTTTTGATCCAAATTTGAAGTGAATCGGTTAAGTAGTTTTTTAGCTATGCCGCTAACAGGCACACCGACTGACCAACAGAGCGACAGACAGACAGACAGACCGACGGAATTGAGAAAACATGTTTTTCGGCATCTAGGGACCCTGAAAAGGCAAAGATCTGAAAAAATCTCGCAGGGTGATTTTTTCACGATTACAATACTTTTTACGAGGGAAGTAACAAAATTAAAAATCTACTTTTGTCTGACACTTTTTACAATATTAATGAATTTATTAGTATTTAAATAATCGCCTGTACGTGCATTATAATGAAAAAAATAATTGTTAGAAAGACTAATCTATTTTCATAGGCTATTATGATTTGTATAACCCTTGCACGTTTATTCTCATATTTTTATTTCAGTTTTTACACTTAAAAGTATCTTAATATTTATTTCCACATTAGATATTTACGTTAATGTTATATAATTAAGTTTTGTTATTTTTTTGCTCAACGTGTTTCTTTCTACTATTGTAGTGGTTGAAACTAAATAAAGATTTGAATTTGATATATGCCCTGTATATCGTCGATATAAGTATGTTGTTTAAATTGCATTAGATAAACTCTTTCCCAAAAAGAAAATATAGCAGGCGCTGCATTAATGTAATTTACGACATTTAAATAGTATAAATGCAAACGAAGCCTTAATCCTATTTTAGACGTAATGTTAACAAGAAGCTAGACAAATTAACTGTAAAAGGTTCACCGTACGACTTCTACATAACTAGTTGACGGCTGCGGAATAATACAAGCTGCAATTCCATCTAACTTTCGGGCAATAAGAGGTTTTCCCTGGGAATATCTGAAAGTTCAAATTCACCTGCAATCACTTTTTATCTGACAAACTATACGATCCTTTTCAAACAGATTGATCTAAATATTTTGTATTTAAAGTGGTGGATTGCGCAGAGATAAGAAATAATGAGTATAATAAAGGCCATATTGTTTTAACATTTTTTACCTCCCTCGTAAAAGGGAAGTATTATAATCGTGATAAAATTACTCTCCCAGGTTTTTACAGATCTTCATGTTCTAGGGTTCCTAGATGCCAAAAAAAAAGTGTTTTCGCAATTCCGTTGGTCGATTGTTATCGATCTGTCACTGTCTATTTGTCTGTCTCTATGTCGGTCTGTCTGTTCGCAGCATAGTTAAAAACTACTTACCCGATTGACTTCAAATTTTGGTTAAAAGTTGAAGGTCATATGGGGATAAACTGGTACCATTTTGGTAAAATTCGGCCTAGTAAAATGTTAATAAAAATATTATTAAAAAACTTCTTATCCAATTTACCCCAAATTTTGCATAAAAAATAATTATTACTTAGGAAATATGGTGAGACAATGGCGGCGTAATAAAATATTTAAAAAATCAACCTGAGAAAATTACTTATTAGATTGATTTTAAATTGTTTGCAAAAATTAAGTGTGATATACAGATGAAATGTTCAAATTATGGTACGAATTCAAGATGGCGAAACAAAATGACGACCAAACATGCCGAAAACATGTTTTCTCAATTCTGTCAGTTCGCGGCATGCCTAAAAAACTTTATACCCGATTGACTTCAAACTTTGATCAAAAATTAAGGGTCATATTATAATTGATTCTTTAAAGCGTGGAAAAGCACCAGGGCATGATCAAATAACCTCAGAAACACTAAAGCAAATAAAATTTGAAGTATCGGCACACTTATCTCATTTAATTAATAACATAATAAAAAGTGGTAACGTTCCGCGTGAGTTTAAAATGTCAGTAGTTAAACCCCTATTTAAAAAAGGCGATCGGAATCCACTAGTTAACTACCGTCCAATTTCCTTGATTACATCTTTAACAAAAGTATTTGAGACTGTAACAAAAAATAGGTTGAATAATTATCTTGATAAATTTAAATTACTGTCAAGTAATCAATATGGATTTAAGGAGGGGAAGAGTACAACGGATTCAATCTATCATTTAATAAGTGAAGTTTATAAGTCCATTGATTTAAATGAACTTTGTTTGTTTATATTTCTAGATCTGGCTAAGGCTTTCGACACGGTAGACCATTCGCTGTTGTTAGTAGATTTGGAAAGTATCGGAGTCAGAGGGATTCCAGGTCAACTTTTTAAAAGTTATTTGGAAAAAAGACTACAAATAGTAAATGTCAATGGCCAATACAGTGGAGAAATGGAAACAAACTGTGGTATACCTCAAGGGACTGTTCTGGGACCTGCACTCTTTTCTGTATAGTAATCGTGATAGTAATGTGAGTAATCGATATATATTATATATATATATATATATATATATATATATATATATATATATATATATATATATATATATATCGATTACTCACCCTAAATACTGATGGAGACATCATAAGTTTTGCCGATGACACTGTCTTATTTCAAAGAGCAGAATCTTGGGAACAACTTAAACAAAAATCTGAGACAGCATTAAAGGCTATTTTCATTTAGTTTGTTAACAAAAAACTTAGCATCAATTCTGAAAAATCTAGATTTATAATTTTTACTTCCTACAAAAGCAAAATACCTGATTTAAGATCTCTCAATATAACCTATAAGGGAAAATTAATTTCTATATCTTTGGTAGAATCGATGAGATATTTGGGTGTTGAAATAGATCAACATTTGAGATGGAATCGCCATGTTGGTAATGTCGTTGGTACTCTAAGATCTCTCATCTATAGATTCAAGATCTTTTCGTCGTTTTTGGATATACAACATTTAAGAATGCTTAATTATGCTTTGGTAGAATCTAGAATTTAGTACGGCATGATTGGAGTATTTGACAACCATCTTAAAAATTTGGCAATATTGCAGAAACTTTTCCTAAAAATAATCTACAAAAAAAATCGTACTTACTCTACAAATTTAGTTTTCGAGGAAGCAAAAAAACTGTTTTTCTACGGCTTGATCATCCCTTTAAATAAACATAAAATACTTATACTATACTTATAAAAAAGACAGTGGGTCAACGAAATCCCGCATATTTAATATTAAGAGCATACAACTATCTGCCTGATTATCTAGAGGAATTCGTTTTGAGATCAAACTCTAAAAAGTTGTTAAGAAAAAAAAACAAAATTGTTTTTAACATCAATCCAAAGAACGGAAATACACAATACAGTAAATATTAAATATTGAAATTACAAAAAAGTTTTAATCACTAATTGCGGAAATCTATATTTTAAGTGTAAATCTAAATATTGTTATGTACTATATTCTCTTCTGTTGTTAAATTGTTAAATTACTAAATGTCTGCGCATAGCTATTGCTCCTGCAGATTTCTTGGTTTATTTACTTTTTAGATATATTACGAAATGTATACATTTATTGGCCTTTTATGTAAATAAACGATTTATTATTATTATTATTATTATTATTATTATTATTATTATATTATTATGTATGGGAAAGACCTGGTAACATTTTGGTAACAATGCAACATCACGGAACAAAATGGCGGACTGCCTTCAGTAATCCTTGTAGGCAAAAACAGCATTCCTGTTGATTCTTCGGTTTTCTTGGGTTCAGTTATCCAAAAATGCGATCGTCGCTTGATTAAAAAAATTTGTAAATTTAGCATAGTGATTTAGTAAAACATATATACTATCTTTTCAAACATCTTTATTGGGCGCTATTCTGTTTCATCATATTGAATTCCTACAAATATTTTATCAGTTGGTTTCTATCTATGCCAAACTTGATATTTGGGCATAATTTAAAATAAATTCAATAAGTAGTTTTACATTAATACACACCGCCATTTTGTTACTTCATGTTAAATTCGTACCAGTTTGTCCCATTATCACATTTACTTTTTCTACAAAATTTAAAGTCAATTGAATAAGGTGTTTAACGTTGATTTTGTAAAAAATTTATTTGGCCGCTATTTTGTTTCGCCTTCTTAAATTCGTAATAGTAGTTGGGGGGAGGTCTAGAGACCTGACTGATAGGCCATATAGGTCTGGATATCTTTCCAGGATAGTTCCTTGCCAGCATCCCTATGCAAGACGTAGTCCCAAAAATGGCGTAGTCTTGCTCGTGGTTCACACCTGCACAGGAAGTGGAGTGGAGGTTCCTCCTACTCCTGACACTCCGTGCAGGTAGTGTCCTCCTCAATACCTAAAATAGAGAGGTGCCCCCTTAATCGACAGTGCATCTTTACTACTCCTACGATGGAGTTCAGGGTCTGACTTGACCTTTATCGGGCTTCACAATCAAGTCTTTAGCTTGCCTACCATCTTCAAACTGGTCCCACTCACGTCGCAGTTCTTGATACGCCCATTCGTCGAGTGCAGTCATTATCTGCTGCCTAGTAATACCTAAAGCCGGTCGCTCATATGTGCTGGCAGCTCCGAGTCTAGCAAGCTCATCTGCCTTCTCGTTAACATCAATCCCACAATATCCCGGCACTCTTATTCTGTGCCAACTGCTCCAGCCTGTCACCACATTTCTGAACCACTGCTGATCCCAACAATTTCGTACCACAATTTTACCAGTTTATCTCTATATCACACTTAATGCTTTCACAAAATTGGAAATTAATTTAATAAGTAGTTATTTCATGCTGTTTTTTTACATATTTTATTACGTTTTCTTTCGCTATCTTGGATTCAAACCAGAATGTTACCAGTTTATTCCTATGTAACCCCCGTAATGCAAAATTTGAGATAACTTGGATAATTAATTTTTTTGGTAATATTGTTTTTAACGTTTCACTAGGAGTGGGTGACTTTTTCACGATTACAAATATTTTATTTGCCCACTAGCTTGTTCCGGCATATTGAATTTTTACCGAAATATTATAAGCTCATTTGGAGTAAAATTTGAAGTCAATTTGGTAAGTAGTTTTTAAGCTATGCCGCGAACTGAAAGACGAACCAATGGAATTGATGAAACATATTTTTTGGCATCAAGAGACGTTAAAACGTGTAGATAATATGTAAAACCGGAGTGGGTGACTTTTTCACGATTACAAATATTTTATTTGCCCGCTAGTTTGTTCCGCCATCTTGAATTTGTTCCACAGTTCTACTAGTTGATCCCTATACAATTAGTTGCGGCACACAATTTGAAATTAATCCATTAACTAGTTTTTTCAGACTGAATTTTTAAATATTTTATTAAGCCGCCACGTTCTTACGCCTTTTTGGATTGTTGCCAAAATTTCAGCTGTGGATTCCAACGTAATACTTGATTTTTGTGCAAAATTTGAGATAAATTGGATAAGTAGATTTTTAACAATAATTCTTTTAACATATCACTAGGCCGCCATTTTGTTTCGCCATGTCGAATTTTACCAAAATGTTGCCAGGTCATTCCTATATGACTCTTAATTTTTGACCAAACTTTGAAGGCAATCGGGTAAGTCGTTTTTAGCTATGCCGCAAACAGGCAAACCGATAGACAGACAGACTGACGGGATCGAGACAACGTGTTATTCGGCATCTTGGGACCCTGAAACGAGATCTGAGAAAATCTCGGAGGGAGATTTTTCACAATTGTAATCTTGTAATCTTTTATCCATATTCAGAGTTAAAACACGACGCCACTGCGGGTTGAGAAGTGGGGCCGGTCCAAGAGCGGGGCCATGTGTTTTGCCCCGGCTGCCCATATCTCGCACCGACCCTGGGTTTTATGACTTAGAGGAGTAAACTGGAGTAATATACTATTAAATATTAGCCTGTGGGTAGATAATGTTATTGCAAGTAACCTACATAATGCTCTTATTTTCTATATATAAAATTGTAAGTCTACTGAATACTTTTTTGATATTCAGTAACAGTAATACATATTAGATACCCTTTTCTCATTTACGATATTAAAATTATTTCCTCGAATACTTTGAAGTTTCATTCGGTTTATTTAAATGTCATTCAATATAAGAGATCTAAAGATATTAGTAGGAAGAAATGTATTTCAGTTCGGTTTCAAACCTCAAATTTAATTTTTTTCAATTTCGTTGGTGATTTTTATTTGAAATTACAGAAACAGAGATATAAGTCCACGAAGATACCTTTTTATCTCTCTAAATATTATAAAATCTGTCTGAGTGTACCTTTAAGAAAAGAATAAAGCACTCACTAAAATTAAAATCGTCAAGAATTAAAAGACCAAAGATATCTATAGCGTTATAAAACTAGACGGGTCCCGGAAAAGTTTTTATATTTTACTGTCGCGAAAAAATGAAATAAAACGATGTTGATATAAATTGCAACAGAAAAAGAAATGATTTACAGAGGTTTTCTGGGAACTAAGTTAACATTTTCATTTTTCTGGTCCCATGTTCTTTCATCCGACGTGTTTCCGAATAAATCTTCTTATAACACCTTTATTATCCGTAGGGAATCATATTGTAACGTATTTCTTAGTCGGAATTTTATTATTTTATCATGATCATTTCTCCGATTTTGTTTACAGCGTTAACGACCCGTTTGTTATGGGACAAAATATTCTATTAGAATATAAAATTTTAATGCAAATACCATGAATATGAATAAAAATACGGAAAAATTTTTTAAATTATCAAGGGTTAATAAAAATTTACCCAGAAAAGCTGTGAATTTAAAGCAAACAAATAACTAATAATTTCCCACTTTGTCGATTCTCCTATTGTTATGAGATTTACTGCCTATAAATAATATCACAATACTGATGACCTATAGACTACGTCTTCACTAAATTAGTGTGGTATTTTATGCTACAGTTCTAGCTTCTAAACAGAGGGGGGGCGAGCGCAAAATAAGCTGATTAGGTTTTTTTCTCAATATATTTTTAAAGACACGAAATAAATTAACGATGTAGGTAAATGAAAACTACGCATGTAAAACCATATTCTCCTGTCTTATTCGCAAGCAAAGTATCTTTTCATTGAGTTTCAGAAGGTATTAAAGCTATTTCCTGCTGAATCTTGTCTTTTGGTGACTTAAATTTCAGTCAGTCAAATTAAAGTCGATTATTAAATTCAGACTACTGTTCTTATCATTTTCTTTGAGATTAGGTAATGAATGAGAGTAATCTAGATGAAGATGCTTGTCAATGGGATGAGGGGCTTGGACTAATTGAATTTTATAAGAACATCTGTTAAAAATATACTTTAGAAAATGACAACACATGTTGTACACGTTCGATATTTTCCGTTGGGCGAGCACTAAGAGGCCTATCACTGTGGGAAGTATTAACAAAAGTAAAACATTGTTACCATCTTAGTTCTCTGAGCTGTTCTATACCTCTCTATTATAAATTTCTCAAGTCTTCTCTGAAAAATGAAATTCAACAGTAAAAAGAAATAAAAAATTGTAGTTTTTTTTAAATAATCAGGTTATTTTGCGCCACTTTTTACAAACAAACCATTCAAATAAACAATTTAATGTTTCAAATAAAACATTGATGTAACCTTATATGCTGCTCAGAAGGTTTCACTGGTACAATCACATCGCAATAACTACAGTTGCCAAAAGTTCATATATAAATAGTAAAGCCCATTGGCGCTACCCAAACGAAAGCTTTTCCTCTGACTGAACCTTTAAGTGTCAGTCATCGTTATTTTAAAGATTATATGTTCTTTTTATACAAATTCTTTGCTGAGCTCTGCATCCTGCTCAAATGATATTTCTGGATTTTCTAGTAGTGGGAGGGCAGCTCTAAGCATCTAAATCCTATTTGACGTCTGTACCGGGTGACTTCGCATAAACTGGCACCCCCCGTAACTTTTTTATTTTTTGTCGTACAAAAAAAAATAAAAATACTGACATACAGAGGATGTTTTTTACGTTATAAATCTGCATTGTAATTCCCAGTAACTTTTCGTATATACGAGGAACGACAAAAAGTACAATTTTCTTTAATGGAATGCCCTGTAAATTTTTGTCTAAAATGAAAGATCTTTTTTTTCTGATTCCAAATATATAATACAAGTTGAAATTTGGTTTAGCCGTTTTCGAGTTATTTAAGTTTAAAAATCAATTTTCATTATAGACTGTAAAATTACTGGCTATAAAATAACAGCTTTTTGAGCAGTTGGCTGTGGAAATAAACAATATTAACAAATGTTTCTGAAATGACTCTGACATTTAAATCACTGTTAATAGAACCAAATCAATTCTTTTTGATATATTTCTTAAATGGTTTATTCTGTAGCAGGAAAACGAGAAATTGTTTGTTTGTATGCTGAAAATAATTATAATGCTTCTGCAACGCGACGTGCTTAGATGGCAAATCATCCCGATGGTCCGATTCCCTCAAGATCGACAATCCAGAATATTTTCACCAAACTTAGAACAACGTCAGATTTGCAAAGAAAGAAGAGGGAACTAAACAATAATACGGAAAATCACGATTTAAATATTGCTTTGCATCACGTAGAAAATCCGAGTCAGTCACTGCGAACTACTTCCAAGGAAATGCGGGCCCGTTACGGAGTAAAAAGAACTTCACGTGAATATATTAGGAAGGTTTTAAAGAAATATGGATTTAAACCCTATAAATATCATACTGTTCAAAAATTAACTCAAAGGCATAAGAATCAACGACTCAATTTCTGCAACTTTATGTTAAATAGAATAAATATAGTTAAGAAACTTTTTTAAAAATATATTATGGACCGATGAGTCAAGCTTTTCAACTAGTGGATTACCAAATCGACAAAATTTTCGTCACTGGGCGCAAGAAAATCCCCAATTCACAAGGGAAGTTCAATTTCAAGGTAGGAGAATAGTTAATGTGTGGTGCGGCCTGCTGAAGAATAGGGTAATAGGGCCCTATTTTTTCGAAGGAACATTAACTGGACCAATATATCAAGAATTTCTGGAAACTCATCTACAGGAAATGCTAGAAAACTTACCGTTAAGGCAGTATATGAACATAATTTTTCAACATGACGGTGCCCCACCACATGTGGTATGTGACGTGAAGACTTTTTTGGATGAGAATTACAACGAGTGGATTGGAAGAAATGGAATTATTTCGTAGCCTTCAAATAGTCCAGATCTAAATCCCATGGATCATTTTTTGTGGGGGTATATTAAAAACAAAATATATAAACGTGATCTGGACAACGTTGAAGATATAAAATATTTTATAACACAGGAAATAAGACATTTAAATGAAAGAAATAGTCATTTTATAGAGAACGCAGTTGAGCACTTGCGAAACGTTTATCACGAATGTGTAGATAATCAGGGGGGAAATATTCATTCTGATTAATTTGTTTTGTGTTATTTGGTTCATCTGTGTATTTTGCAGTAAAATATATTGTTAATAAATTGTTGTTTATATTCAATTTTTACTTCGCTGTTTTATTATAATGCCTAGGTATGCAGTAATTTAACATTTGACAGAACATTTGTTTATATTGTTTATTTCTATAGCCAACTGCTCAAAAAGCTGATATTTTATAGCCAGTAATTTTACAGTCTACAATGAAAATTGATTTTTAAACTTAAATGACTCGAAAACGGCTAAACCAAATGTCAACTTGTATTATATATTTGGAATCAGAAAAAAAAAGATCTTTCATTTTAGGCAAAAATTTACACCGCATTTCATTAAAAAAAATTGTACGTTTTGTCGTTCCTCGTATATATGAAAAGTTACTGGAATTAAAATGCAGATTTACAACGTAAAAAAATCCTCTGTATGTCAGTATTTTTATTTTTTTTGTACGACAAAAAATAAAAAAGTTACGGGGGGTGCCAGTTTATACGAAGTCACCCGGTACATTCTCCGTAGGAACTCCGCACCACATCGGCTCTTAACTTGCGTTCTCTTAATACAAAGTAGATTATATAACTTAGGAGGACAGTTAAGTCTAATGATGATTGTGGGCTAGGTCTTTCCGAAAATGTTCCTTGATGAAACAGTCCCTAAACGGCTTCAAATTTATGTTTGTAGGCAGCACCGTTTTCAATACTCAAATCCGCAGCTCTGTATGCTCCTCTGCTTTCAAAAGTTCACCACGTTGGTTTACTGGGCGACGTGAGTACTGTGATTTGCGAGGGTGCTTCAGCAAAGGTCCGAACTCGAGGTGTAGACTTGGAGTATTCACATATGATACCCCTAACTATGGCACTTAGGAGCACACCACGAACTCCTCCCTGTTACCTGGGTCGAATCCAGTAGGTAGCCCATTCCTCGGAGAAATACTGTTTATTATATCCTCTTGAACCACAGCAGTTAGGAATACACGAGCCTGATGTCTTTCAAAAAAAATTTTATTCTGTTGATTCTTAGAATGTTTCTTAATTAGTAATTTTATTAAAAAAACTGCACTTTCTTCATTTCGGCCAACGGTGTTATATAGCTAAAAATTATTAACTGAACGACTTATTGTACGATAAAATTATGTAAAATTTTCTTTTTCCTGAACCAACTTCTAGATCTTCACAAATTTTGGAGGAACTCTTCCCTGAAGCCCTCATAACTCCGCCTCTGCTGAGGTGTCCCATTTTTGGCATTTATATTCCCAAAGTGTCCCGATTAGGGAACAAATTTTCTCTTTCTGCACTCAAGGCATTCACTATACCACCATGACTCATAATAGTGTTACTGCCAATAAGAAAACTAAAATTACTGTTAAATAGGTTTAATCTGCAATTCTTTACATCCCGCTAACTTACCTTTTTTTCTAAAGGCATTGATGGTATCACTCTGTCCTCGACCCACAATATTGTGGCTAGTAGCAAAGAAACTAAAATGTCTACTTAACAGGTAAAAAGCTTTCATGAAAAAATTCGAGTTATATTAAGAAATATGATTTAATCTGGATTCGGTTATATAATTACTTTTTACATTTTTTTGCAATAAAAGTTAGAGTATGTATAAATGCACATGGTGTCCCCTGTTATAGGGTTTTTGTTAATCAAAAATTCTGTCACTTTTCAGTTTTGTTATTTTAAGTAGAAAATCTTGTATGCTAGAAGCATTGCTCAGTTTACTTCATAAAGCCAATTTAGTTTTAAGATAAACATGTATTTTTTAAAAGCTGAAATAAAAGCTCCGTGATTGTAAGCCGACATTCAGTATGTATTTAAATTAACAAAGTTTTCCTATACTCCAGAGGTTTAAGAAAATAATAATAATAAGGGAAAACCGCTTATATTTGATTTAATCTTCTAGGTATAACGAGTTCAAATGGGTCAAAATACCGTGGGATTCCCTGTATATACAGGGTGACCCAAACTGATTTAGCCAGGCTCTAGTTCCCAAACCGTTTGAGATATTTAGTTGGAATAAAAACTAGAATTTGTAGCTATGAGGATACTTTAAAATGACTTCAAAGAAAAATGTTTGAAAAAAAATAGTCCCAAAAAATTCGAACCTAACCTTAAAATTTGCTGCATATTTTTTTACATAATTTTGTAGGATTGTAAATTCCCTATTCAGCATTTTTTTTTCCGATTGAAAATCGGTTAAAAAATAGCTTAGAAAATTAATATTTTATCTTCCAATAGAGTTAGCCATGGGGTAAATTAAAAATCCGCTTAAAACAAAACAAGAAAATTACAATGTATTTTTTTTATTTTACAGATTATCTACGGTAATAAATGATCAAATTGTAAACATTCAGCGGCAATGCAAGCTACAAATCTTGTCAAAAGGTTTCGCGTACATGTAGCAATTATCATTTGTGGCGTTATTCTGCGACAGGCATTTCTAATTTTATTCTTCAGGTCCTCTACGTCATTGGATTTACTTAAATATACCATATCTTTTAAGGTTCCCCACAAGAAAAAATCTAACTGGGAAAGATCCGGCGAACGTGCAGGCCACCTTATTACGGGAGAAGCATTTGCGATGAAATTAGCCTCAAACCTGTTCTGGAGAAATTCAGTAACTATGTGAGCATTATGAGCATGTGCTCCATCTTGCTGCCACCACATTTGTTGTCTTTCAGCCTATGGAATTTCTTCTAGAAGTTAAGGTAAAACGTGTTGTAGAAAGTACAGGTACCTTTCTCCCGTTAAAGTCTCTTCATAAAAATAGGGTCCAATGATCCTTCCATTAAATAACCCACACCAAACATTGACACTCCAAATGCATTGAAATCTAGTCTTCATTACCTAATGTGGATTAACTGGAGACCAATAATTGGAATTATGCTTGTTAATAAGACCATTATTGTGGAACGCAATATTTTAGCTAAAAAGGCTGGATCGTTTCAATTTTAACTAATATGCTTACAATAAATTGCAGGCGTCTGTCATTGTCACCTGGATAGAGTCCTTGCACCAAATGAACTTTATAAGGATGATACTTAAAGTCTTGCAAAATACGCTCAACAGAACTTCTTGTTATATTAAGTTCTTCAGAGAATTTCCGAATTGACACATGAGGATTGAAATGTACATATGCTAAAACATTTATAATAATTTCTTCATTAGATACCTATCTTCTGAAAATATTGCGATTCCCAGTAGGGAAATGTCCTTGCCTCAGGATGCTTTCTAGGTTCACAAATGTATTTTCATTTGGCGTTGGACGATTAGGAAAACGAATGCAATATACGTCTCTGGGTCTTCTTTTATTTTTTAAGCACTCGCCGTAAATTAGAATCATATCAACGTATTCTTCTGCAGTAAACAAATTTGGCATTTTAACACGAAATTGACAGCAATAATAAAGAACCTCACTTGCACTCTCATTTAGTTCAATTTGAAAAGTGTCAAAAATGTTTTGTTTTTGTTTTATCGAATCATGGCTAACTTGATATTGTTTTCTTTTCGTTTAAGCGGATTTTTAATTTACCACATGGCTAACTTGATAGGAAGATAAAATGTTAATTTTCTAAGCTGTTTCTTAACCGACTTTCAATCGGAAAAAAGTACTGAATAGGGAATTTACAATCCTACACCATTATATAAAAAAATATACAGGGTGTCGTTTAAAATTTTAAGGTTAGAGTCGAATTTTTTGGGACTATTTTTTTTCAAACATTTTTCTTCGAAGTCATTTTAACCTATCCTCATAGCTACAAATTCTAGTTTTTATTCCAACTAAATATCCCAAACGGTTTGGGAACTAGAGCTTGGCTAAATCAGTTTGGGACACCCTGTAGAGACAAATACACTTATATACATATAAATGCAAATACAGTTCTATCTAACAGTGTAGCAAGGACAGTCGATCAGATGGCATGTCTCCTCCGGTGGCAATATAAAGGATCGTCGACAAATTTGGTGGCGTTCAAGCTAGTCGTTTAACATTGTATCTAATCGAGTTATACCATTCAATCAGTGTTACTGTTCAAATCCTGCAATTGATCAACGATAAAATGAAAATGAATATGTCGCCGTACGATGCAAATTGTCACATCGCGGTTCTATGTTGCGGCCGATGCAAGCCGCGTGATTACTATACTTAAATAACACAGGAGCGCAACCACGAAATATGGTGGGTATTGAAATATTTATAAGATATGTGTTTATGCATCAAATTTTTTACTATACAATCCTCCCTTTTTTTAAATAACTAATTAATAATAATAATAAGCATGTGTTATATCGATTACGATAATGCGTTTAACTTTGTGCCCCACGACTTGCTGATTCGAGTTCCAGAAATTATATAAAGTATCTCCAGAGGTGACAAATATGCCCAAAAATCTCATGGACACATGGAAAACAAATATATTTGTTAACAACAATAAGGCGAAGAAAATAAACATCTCGAGAGGTATATTTCAGGGAGATTCCCTGTCACCTGTATAGTTCTGTCTCGCTATGATCCCACTCTCTACGCTTCTTCGAAAAACAAATATAGGCTACAAACTTAATACCAAAGAGAACCAAAAGTTATCACACCTACTCTACATGGACGACCTGAAGTTTTACGCTGAGAACAATAATAAATTGAAGAACTGATATTGTTCGGACTTTCAGTGACGATATTAAAATGACGTTTGGGTTAGATAAATGTGCTGTTGCATTCGTCTATTGGAATTGAGACTCTACCACCAGAAGAAACCTACAAATACGCATTTGAAGACCAACGAGTTTCTGTAATTGTTAGTATATGACTCGTAGATGCAGATGTAAGAGCATACGTTCGTTTGGCTGAGTGATAAAAAATGAGGGAATGCTACTAAGGCTTGCAAAAAAATTCGACATTTAGAAATATGTTTAAACTTTGCTGCATCAGGACAAATACAGCCTGCGGCGCTTTTTCTTTTTTTTGCCGTTTAGATGACCAGACATCACACTTGCGCCATCGTAACATTGCCCTATTAATTTATATTTATAGTAAAATTGGTCCAAAATTTGATCCAATAGAGAATATAAATCCCGACGTTCTATCGGAGCTGACATTATAAAATCCTAAGAATCTCTCGACTACTGAATCTTCTGAATTAACGTATCTTAAAATTATGGAGCACTGGGAGGTTTGCGTAATATCAGTAGTGTCATCCACTTGCACAGAAAAAAACTGTGTGTTCATTATTTCATTTTTTACATGATCATTTAAATAATCAGAAATGCATTCAATTAAATTCAATTAATAATTAATTATTTCGTTTTGAATAGTTTTCGAGTCACCAGTAAAAACATTTTTAATTTTTTTGTAATGATCTTTTAGTTCTTGGGAACTTCTCGATATTAATAAACCTAAAAGCTTTTTAAAATTCCCTCTTCCGCGAAAAACTAACTCTTGTTTTGCAAGGTACAAAACTGCGTCAATTACCAAGCACATAAATAGTCTATTTAATCGGACGTTTTCGTTAAAATGTATTTTATATAGTTTAGCATCTTCTTTTAAAGTGTCATCTTTGATTTTTTACAAATGTTTTTAGCATTTATTCGCATTTTAAATGCTCCGCCGAGTCTTCATGTTTATGTAAAGACCTTCATATATTTAACGTACCTGCAAATCCTTCCTTATTCCACACTAAAAAGTTAACAACCACCCCAAACTTGTCGTTCAGTTTGTGGGTGTAGTGTACTGCGTTAGCAATTCACCGAGGGCGTTATATGGCGCTGGTTAACATTAATCTTCCATGCGGTTGACGTCATCGCGAACGCGTTGTCATGGCAACGTAGTAGGAAAATCGTAAACTAAACATAGCACCTCCAGCAAAGTCGAAGCGGTTTGCGCCACTGTCATAGTTGTTATAATAAAGTTCGATTGAAAGTTTTAAAAAGACATGCCGCCAACGTTCAAGTAAAATATTTATTCGAGATGAACAGTTTTTTTTGCCAATTAGGTGAATAAATGAATGTAAAAACCTAAATTTTAAGAGATATATAATAAATATAGTTAGATGTTTGCTTGTTTTCTTGTTTACTTTTCCTGGTGAAGTAGCACTTCACCTGCTTCACCTGAATAGCCGCCACTGATGAATACCACAAATGGGAGGTTAGTCACAGCATAGTTTAAACGTTATTTGTTAGCCAAGGAGGTTTATTTTTCTTTATAAAGCTATTTCTACTAGGGAGCCAGGGTATCGAAAATGTTTTAATATTAGTTCTTTTAGGAAAGATACCTTCTGATTAATATCGTGAATGTACACTATATCTTGAAAAGGGGTTTCACACAAAAAAAATCCTTTAGTATTTATTATTAATTATTAATAATCTGCTCCCATTACCTCAATAATACTTTCTCTCCCCATATATAAAATTTAAGAAGTGACTATTTGTTACCCGCTGTCCAGAGAGAAAATCCCTCATTTTGCCGCCATTTAAGAATGTCCCCCAATTTACTTTGTAGTCTCCATTTTCCATTGATAAACAGTTAAAGCATAATATACATATAGATTTCCCTATTTTTCCGAACGTCATTTGTTTCATTATTTATAATAATTTTTTTTTGAGAAATATAAAAAAAAACTAGATTTTTTTTGTAGGTATTTAAATTCAGTTTTTAAAAGGATAGCAAATAATATATATTATTTCAGCACCCCTTGTTGCAATAGCCGTCCGCGGCTATTGTTAGTGTCCGAGCATTTCTCTTTTTGGACCGGAAATTTTTAAAATTTGTGTTTTTCGCCCTTCGAAGTGCTCTAGCTCGGTAACGGTACGTCGAGAAAATACGCTTCTATGGAGACGATCGTAGAGAATAAATGTGCGCTTCGATTTCTTTGGGACTGGCAGATCGCTATGGTCGAAGAATTGGGTAAAATTAAATTTCCAATAAAAATGCACATAATTTCCATAATTTCCGTTTAATAGAAAACTGAAACATTTTTAAAGGCGGCCTGGCATTGCCAGCTGAACTTTTGACGGCCATGTCAAAATAGTCTGACAGGGACGCGATATATCAGAAAACTTAGGAATTTTTAATTGTAAAGCAATCCTTGATCTTTATACAAAACTTCAGGTAAATTGGATAAGTAATTTTTTAGTAGTAATTTTGTTTAACATTTCTAGGCCGTCATTTTGTTTCGACATATTGGATTTTTGAGAAAATACGTTTTTTAGCATCTAGTAAAGATTTGTAAAAACCTGGGAGGGCGATTTTTCTCGATTACAATACTTTTACGAAGGAAGTTACAATTATGCATAGTAGCAACAGTGTTGGTTTACAGGCACAAAGCTTTACGATTTAATCTAATTTTTTGTGTAAGAAAATATTTAAATTATACCTTTTGCTGAATGATATGAATAAATTAAGTTAATTCATCATCATTTACAGCTGATACCGGCCACTGTTGAAGGAACGCCTCCCTTAAGGCTTGCCAAGTCCTTCTATTTTGGACTGTATCCAATTCGCCATCGGTCCATCGGCTAGGAAGTTGTCCTTTGATCCTCAAAGAATATGGGCCTCCACTCTGTTAGCTTGTCGGTCTACGGTCTCTGTCATTTTGGCGACGTGTTCTGCCCAATTGCACTTAAGATGTAGGATAGCTTCGACCTTTTCTCTTTTTACACATTATGATTCTTATAGATTGGTTTGGAAGTTTATCTCTGGTGGTAAATCTTCGTCTTTCGCTTCATGACATGTACCTCGTCAAATATTTTTCGTTATCATTGACAGTATCTCCGTTTTCTATGTCAGTACAAGTAGCTCACATTGTTCAAAGACTCCTTTTCTTTATGCACGCCTAGAGGTTTGTTACAAACAAAAAGCTGAGCTTTCTATAAACTGTCCGAGCTAGACCTATTCTGCGTTTTATTTCGTGGATTTCTAATGCCAATGTCGTTTCCTAGATATTTGTATGTGTATTTATTATTAATAAAGCGCAAATCAATATTGTTATTCGAAGTTAATTCTTCCTCAGATATTATGGCGGATTTTAAAGCTTGACCCAATACCTCAAGTATAAGTAGCTTTTGACAGTTTTTTAATTATTGTTCCATATTATAAAATACTGACTTCTAGTTAATTTGTATGTCTATACTTTTAAATTTACATTTAACGTGAAACTAAGGTGCAAAACGGTAAAACAAGGATTAGAAATGAAATATACAAGGAGCCATTTAACTTTGCAGATGATACGACAATAATAATACAAACAGGTATAATAATAGGTTAAATTACCAAATCTTTCGCATTTTTATTTTAATTTATATATGTTGAAACAGTTTGGTTTAGTTGGAATTAAATTTGTTCTAAATAGCAATACATTCATTAGAAGTTCTGCAAGCTGAAGAGGTATCTTTTCCCAAATTGTATGTCAACTTACAAATTAGTTTATAAATACTAAGTAATAAAACAATTGTCGAATTGAAAGCTATATAGCATAATAAACATTATATTATAAAAATGTTTTCAAATATATAATAAAGGACATAACAAAAAAAGTGTGAAATATGCCACTAATGCCAATATGCCAACAAAAAAGTTTGTTTAGAGAAAAAGTATAAAATATCTTTTTTCAGCCCTAGGGACGAATATCTATAAAAACATTTGGAAAGAAATTTATTAAAAAATGTAATAAGGAAAGCCAAACAATTTTTTCGTTTGATATTTTTTCGCTAATTACCGTTCGCTAGGGGAGTTAAATGATAAAGTAAGAAAAAAATGATTACTAATTGTTTCGGTCTGAACAAACCTTTTTGGATTATTGCTGAGATACAAAAGAGCCTAAAAAGTGTATTTTCAGGAGCACTTCGAACAATTAATTAATTAGATCAAATTTTTTGAATAAATTTGTTTTGCTGGATTTTAAAAATTGTACGGGGAAGGGAGCAGAACGAATATATTTTAATTTTAATGCCTGCTGAAGTTTCAATTCTTCATTTGTAATTAAAATATTTTTTTATTTTGTATATTGGCAAAACGATCGGAGCTTAATCCGATATTGTTTTCGATTATTTCTTAATATCAATACATTCCGGCAACATTGCGTATTCATCTTCCTCGGAAAATTGTAGTGTTTTTCTTCTTCACCTTGTTCGGGTTACGCGATCCCAAGGATCACCATCGCGGCCGGTTTCGAAGGGGGAATCAATAAGCTACATGATAAGGAAGAGATTGACCTGGCCGCGAATGCTATAAGTCAATAGCAAAAACCAGGAGAGTTACCGGAAGACTTTTCAGATTCTTCCCGAAATTATGACTGAGGATTGTCAAGCCCTGAAACGCCCACGGCTTAGTCTGAGTTGACTGAGGCATAGTTGGAAAGAAGCAGAACTCCGACAGAAAAAGGATAAATCCAAGTTCCACTATTGAAATCATAAGTTTCTGTTTAAAAACACTGCGGCGTAAATTTACGTAGTCAGGGAATTTATTGTATATGTCTATTAAACAGTCACGCTTTGTTTAAGCTCAACTAGATTGCATAGCTTTAGTTGCACAAGGAATTATATTATATAAAGACGGTGAATTGCGTTGGTCCAATCTTCGACGATAATCAAAGTAAAACATCGACGCGCGAGGCTAGTACTTGGATGAGTGACCGTGCTCCGTCTAGAGACGCTACTCATCGTCATACGTTATAGTTATATTGCTGTAAAATTTAATTCTACTGAAAAATATCACAGTAGTTTTGCTCAACATTTCAAATGATTTTAGTATTGCCACAAATGGTACAAAACATACAAACCAATACAAATCGTACTGCGGCAGTCAAATCTATGAAGCCCGCTACTCATCTTTCAAATTGTTGGTATGATATTACTGTACATTTGATTGCATCGACAAAGATCACAGTTGCCTTGTACAACGTGTCAAATGATTTAGCACTGGAAACAGACATATATGACACAATAAAAATAAAATAAATTCTGTGCCAAATTATACTAATTTTTATCCGACTTCAAAAAAGGAGGAGGTTATCAATGCTAGTATTGTCATTATCATAATAGTTAATGAAAACTAAAAAATCTCGAAAGTATTAAATATGTTTATCTCAAAAAATGTAGCTATAAAAAATAATTTACTTTTATTTATTTTTCTTAAGTATTTATTATAAAATACAATTTTAATAGTGTCGTTTACTTATCTATTCGGTCACTTTTTGTATTAGGTATGTTACATACAATTGGATATACATATACTACAAATTATAATATTCTTTTAAATGTAATTTGTAGAAAAATTACTAAACAGTGAGAAACTGAGAAATAAAATATTTAAAAAAATAGAAACGACTTCAAAAAAAAAAAAGAAATCGCTAAAAAGTAAAATATATTATTTTATTTATTTCTTAAATATAGCCACTTTGAAGTCGGCGCCCAAATAATGATTAGTCGGTAATACTATATATCAAAAAAATATACATACCAGGTGTACAATTAAGAAGGGAGGCCGGCCGTATCTCAGTAACCACTTGTCCTGCGGTTTCGGGAAAAAAATTATATAGTAAATCGGCCAAGAGAAATCGCTGAAAAGAACTTTAAATCGTAAATATCGATTTTTTTGTAAATTTACATAGTTAAGGTGTGTCGAAAATATAAGCGTAGTATCCTTCAATAAGTTGCGCAACTTTTTGCTATTTATCATTTTTTTCTATTTTCAGTAATAAAGTGGTGGGGGAAGGTCAAACGTTTTTTGTTTCAAACGTTGATATCTCTGTTTTGAATGAACCGATGTTATTGAACTTGGTCTTAAAAAAAAGAGCTTTTTTCGCTCTATTTGCGGTGCTATTAACGGTCACCAAATTTTTTTTTGCTACTGGTCGCTAGATGGCGTTTTTCTGGAATTCCTCAAATAATACGATTTTTTTTAAAAAATCTAATGATATGATATGACTTTTTTGACACATTTTATTTTGTGGTTATGAAGGGTATAAGATAGTGAAATAAAAAAACCAGGTCCGGATTTAAATAAAGAAAATTGATGATGGTCGCTCGAATCCGAAACGTCGGATTAAAAAACTAACTACACCGAATTGTAGAGGAGAAAAAGTGCCAATGGTAAAGTGAAAGTTATTTTCATCTATTATTTCAACTTAACCTAAAATTTGGAAAATTTTGAGAAAAAAATGATGCAAATTAAATCGCTACTTCCACATCATCTTTAGATTTCCATAAAAAATTAAATTATCTCAAAAATTGAAATCTGTATACCCGAAAATCTATAAATCCACATATTACTTATTATATAGCTACTTTCTGCTCCGATGGGAAAGTGAACTTGCATAACCTGCATCATTGGTCGGACCACAATTCTCTCTGGATGCGAGAAGTCCAGAGTCAAGGTCGTTGGAGCGTTAATATTTGGTGCGGCATAATAAACAACCGAATTATCGGCCCAGTAATTTTCGATAATTCACTAAATGGACGAACTAATTTAGATTTTCTCGAAAATCAGCTGCTAGTTTTGCTTGAGGGCATCGACTTAGATACCCTATCTTTCCAACATGATGGTTGCCCAGCTCCCTACTCAAACAATGTCAGACGGTTCCTAGATGGGCGTTTTCCCGGAAGCTGGATAGGTAGGGGCAGTATATTTCCCTGGCCCCTTCGTTAGTCCGATTTGACGTGTCTAGACTTTTACTTGCGGGCACGCATTAAGGATTTGGTGTACCAAAATTGACCAACAAGGGAGGACTTCATCAACCGAATTAGAAACGGAATCCAGATGATACCAGCTGCAGTAAATTCTACAGTAGAAAGACTCCGTCTATGTATCGAGCATGATGGTAGACATTTCCAACAGTTCACTTGACACCAATAGTTAATTGATAAACAGTTTCTTTGTTATTTATAGCATTTTTTTATATCATCCCTGTTTTTTTACACAACAATAAATGGAGTAGCAGGAAATAGCACAGCAAAGAATAATGCATAAACTCTTTCTTTGGTTTCCTATTTCCTGCTAATTATTTTACTGTTTGATTTTTTATGTTCTGGTTTACAATAAATATAATATCATTCAATTTCAGTATATTTTTTCTAAAATTTTAGTAAAATTTAAACGATGGATTAAAATAGCTCGCACTTCACCCTTGGGCACTCTTCCTCCTCCAACAGTTGGTGAAGTTATTTTTTTAATTCAACACTACTTTTAGATTCGAGCGATTATCATCAACTTTCTTGATTTGAAAAAAAATCGGGTAACATGTCGATTTATAAGTTTTCGGGGATCTTATTTTGTCGACTTTTATGTAGTGTTACAAAAACGGTTAAATAAAAGTGTGTTGTGAGAGAGTTGTAAGTGCTAGGTCCCATCTTTGGCTACTCTGCAGGACATGAAATATGGTGTCAGGTAATTAGCAGTGAGAATATTAGAAGAAAAGCTTGAAATAGTTAGGGAAGTAACATTCATGTAAATAAAAGAAACAAATAAATATAGGGGATAATATCTAACAAAACTTTAAAACAATCAGAAATTCATGTGCTATGTTACTGCAAGCGGTCTACACAGAAGAGTCGAAGAAAAGCAAATAACTATACTTTTGACTGCTGTAGGAGAAGAGGTATTTAAGACATATCATAATTTTGACATTACAGATGCTAAAGAAGAAAAATGTAGAACTTTGTTAGAAGCTATAGGAAGACACCTTAAATCAGATATTAATATAAGATACGACCATGATAGTTTGAACTTAGCCAAGCAGGATCATGAAGCAAATTATACAGATTATCTTAATAGGGTTAAATAGCTAATCAAAGATGGTCACTATGGTAGGTTCGAGGAATAATTATTACTATAATCAAATTATTTATTCAATAAAAGACATCAAATTAAGAGAAACTTTATGGCTAGACAAAAATATTATTCTACTAGGAATCGATATATGCAAAGCAAAGGAGTTATCGGAATACAGCTAACGAATATTGAGCGACCAGAACAAAATGAAGAATACAGGGTAAAAGTAAAGTGACTAAATCCGATGTTGGCCGTATTTTCATATTGTGCTAATGTTAATTTAACGCTCCTAATAGCGGTTGCAGTTTATGAACGTGAAACGAAAATCTTCGTGTTTCGGTTGGTATAGGAGAAAACTGATATTATAAATAAATCTTAAAAACCGTGTATACCGATACAGTAATAAATATCCATAATAAACTGAATCCTACCTTATAATTAAATTTGAAATTTGTTTGTAGAACGATATATTTATTATGTTCATGCTACCAAACTAAAGCTAAAGCATTTACGAAAAGGCGAATCATACCGAAGGTGCTTAGCGTTGGCAAAATATAAAAATCGGTAAATTTCCTTTACCAAGAACTTCCTTCGTTATGCATCTTTCCTTTTATCAGGATTAGTGAAGTGTGACCCAATTTAATTCCGCATATAGCTAGTTAGCATATATTGCCTTTTCAAACATTTTTATTGAGCGCCATTTTGTTCCCCCATATTGGATTCGTACCAATATTTTACCAGTTTTTACCTATACCATACTTGATTTTTGAATATAATTTGAAATAAATAGTTTTTTGCACTGATGTTTTTAAAAATTTATTGGACCACGATTTTGCTACGTACGAAAATTTTACCGTATAGGAATATATCATCTCTACTTCTTCTCTCAAAATTAAAATAAACTAAAGAAGCTTTTTAACATTCATAATTTAAACACTTTACTTGGCTGCTATTTTATTCCTTCATCTTGGATTCGTACCACAACTTTTTATCAATTTATCGCATTTAATTATTGCGCACAATTTGAAATCAATGTAATAAGTAGTTTTATCGGGCTGATTTTTTAAATATTTTGTTTTGCCTTCTTGGATTCGAAAATACTACCAGGTTATTCTGACGTAAAACTTGATTTTTGTGCAACATTTGAGGTAAATTAGTTAGTTTTTTAGTAAAAGTTTTTTTAACATTGACTAGACCGCCATTTTGTTCTGCCATATTGGATTTTTACCATAATGTTACCTGATCATTCTCTCTCGTATCACCCCTAATTTTCGACCAAAACTTGAGGTCAATCGGGAAAGCTGTTCCGCGAACTGACAGACAGACTGACGGATTTGAGAAAACATGTTTATAGGCTTCTAGGGGCCCTAAAGCATGAAGATTTGTAAAGAAAATTTCTTTTCTCGATTAAAAAAAAAATTGCCGCTATTGTCCTCCATCATCTTTGTATAACCCTAATTATTTCTTAAAATTTGAAATCAATCTAATAAGTAGCTTTTCAGGCTGATAATTACTTGATTTTTGTGGAAAAGTTCAGGTAAATTGCATATGTAGTTTTTTAGTAATATTTTTTTAACTTTTCACTAGGCTGCCAGTTTGTTCTGTCATTGGATATTTACCAAAATGTTAGCATGTCATCCCCATATGAGCCTTAATGTTTGATCAACATTTACAGTCAATCGATTAAAAAGTTTTTTAGGTATGCCGCGAATAGACAGGCAGAGAGTCAGACAGACTGACAGACCGGCAGACAGACAGACAGACCAACGAAATTGAGAAAACATGTTTTTCGGCATATAGGGACCCTAAAACGGAAATATTTGACTAAATCTGGGAGGGTGATGTTTTTCACAACTACAATACGTTCACGAGAGAAGTAAAAATACATGCCGGACACACACTATTGCCATAATTTAGTTTTCTTTCATCTCTAATTTAAATTGTTTTTATATATTTTTTGACGTAACAAAACAAAATAACCATGAAAAACTGTAAAATGTACTGAACACTACCAATCATATGAAGTGTTACAAATGCAAAATGTAATACTATAGGATACTTTGTTTCTATATTTGGTTCAGTATCTTAACATAAAAGCCCTCTTGGAAATAATTTTTGACTCAAGAATATTTTCTACATGGAAATATCATAAAAAGTTATACTGCCGGGTCAGGTAAATCAAAACGAATATACACCTGTAGCTGTAAGTCGTAATTTACCAGAAAAAAAAAGTATATTTCAAAGGGATTTCTCGCCGTTTCATATGTTGCACCGACGAGTTAATTTCCCGTCAGGTATTGAATGAAATAATCCTTTCTTTTTTTCAACGAACAGCGAGCGGTCTCATCTGGTCTTCGCTAGTCGTCCGAAAATCTAATTATCGCTTTTCTTATTTGTTCAAGCGCTCTTGTTAAGGAGGTCTCTTTAAATCTCACATTGATTTAACGTTATCTTTTATAAATAAGTTTCAGTTTTTGTAGTATTCTGTGTAATATTTTGACTACACTAACAGTTTTAATTTTTCAAAATTTAATTTATTAATCTATGCAAAATATTCTTTTGGTTTAAAATCATCTATTAAATTATTTTCATTTCCAGCGAGTTTTATTACTTTGTAGTTTATTATCAAGTTAATTAACAAATTGTATAGTTTCCGGTCTTTTTTGTTCAAGGTATCAAAGGGTTCCCAATAAATCTGACCAATACAATGTGATATACTTTTCTTTTATTACGATTTTTTTTATTCAGCAACGTTTCGGCGGTCGTTCACCACCATCATCAGGCTAAAATACATACATTTTATTTATAAATTTTAAATCGTAAATACAAAGGACAGAAATATGGAATGACACCATAAGTAGTTGTTTTGTTTTTTTGTGATAGGTTGAAAAAGAATAAAATATTACATACGTACATTTAAATTCAAAAACAACAAATAAACGTAATTATAGCTAATACACGTTATATGTATATTGTTATTATTAGTAGGTAACCAAGAGAAAAAAACAGGGCTTTTGTTTTTTTATATATCTTAAAGAAAAACATGTATTATTAATTTTTTTTTGTTTAATAAAGGCGTCAAAACATGTAATACATAAACAAATATTACCATACCTTTTTTTTTTGGGAGCCATGCACCAGTTTAAAGCATACCTTTTGTTGCTCTAATTAGTATGTGCAGTGATAGTTCGCTAATACCTATTTTTTTATATATATTTTTGTTATTTCTACACAAGAAACACTCTCTGTAATGTACGAGTTTCAAACTAGCTGCAAACAGCGCATTGGAAGAATGTGATTTGGATATTTATTTTATAATTTGAACAGGTGAGACACCTGTGGTGTTTTTATTTAAATATTAAAACATTAGTGGGTTGTCACTGTTTTGCAACTGAAAAATATAAAACTATTTGTTCTTTTGGTTTAAACAATTTAACGTCAGATCGGGATTTTATTTTCAGAGATTAATTTTATTTAGTTTATGTAATGTATTTAATTGTTGTTTTGATTGATAAGAAAGAAAAAGAAAAATATGTTTTGATATTAACTGTTCTATTAAATTAGATATTTATAAAATGAAATTATGTCATCATAATCAGTTTTTTGATTAATATTGTTTGGAAACTTGTGAATGTATAACGTTTCCAAAATTAGTCTTTTGATACGATTTTCTTCAGTGTGTAATATTGAAAAATTGTTAAAATCAAAAGCATGTAATGTTGTTAGAGAGTGGTTACATAAACCTGAATGCGAGGGGTTATTTTTAGGAATATTATAGTTGTGTTGATAAAAGCATTTTTTTATGTATTGTGATGTTTCACCGATATATACAAGAGTAGGGTCGCAAGACATACATTCTTTATTGTTATAAGGACGTAGCCGATGCATGCATAGGACAAGTGGCCCTTCAGAAACGTACACTACAGAATGCTAAACATTCCAAATGGTACGCATTCGCAAATAACGTCAAATAAACAAATAATGAAGTCAGTAACTCTAAGAAAAAATATGTCAGATCAGCAAACACAAATTACCAATAAGAAGTATTTTCAATTGAAATAAAATAATACATGAATAATGATAAAACTACACAACTACATAAACAAAAACTAACATCAATATGGGCCAAAAAAAATTACAAAACCAATCCGGTTAACTGCCTTTTCATCTGCAAAGTGCTTAGTCTAGAAATATCATATTCTGAGAAGTGACGATTGTAATTGTGAACCAGTCGGTCAACAAATGCGCTAAACCCATAATTTGTACGGTGGTACCTTTCAACAAACGGCTGTGATTGTCTTGTTCTAATAGGCACTAAAAACGGGACTGATCCAAGCAGCACTTCACAGTCAATCCCCCGATTCACCAATTTATGCAAAAAGACCAGAAGTGCCTTCTTTCTTCTAAATTCAAGGGTTTGAAGGCCGCAAAGAAGAGCTCTAGTATTAGATGACAGACCTTGATATGGAAAATGCAATTTATGTAGGAGGTATTTTGAAAACCTATTTTGCACCTTTTCAATTCTGTCGATGTGACACTGGTATGATGGACTCCATATTGTACAACAATATTCTAGAACGCTACGAACCAATGAGTTATAGAGACACCCAATTGCTTTGGTATCAGTATGTCGCTTTATAAAACCCAGAAGTCTAAAACCCTTAAGTACAATGTTATCAACACGTTCAAGGTTTACATTATTTATGAAGTAGGTGGAGGGTATGGTATTAATACATTTGTGAAAACGGAGCACTTTACATTTCGAGATGTTAAGAGAGAGATAATTAGTTCTGCACCATTTGACGACCTTTTCCAGACTGCTGAGGACTGGAGTCTGAGGAGACTAGTGAGAAGAATTTTAAGTCGTCTGCATATAAAAGACATTCGGAAAATTTGAAACAGGATATTATATTATTTTTAAAGAGCAGAAAGAGAACTGGACCCACATGTGAACCCTGCGGGACACCCGACGTCACAAGAACCTCCCTGGAGACTGAACCGCATAATGTTGACTTGCTGGCGACGATTAAATAAATACGATTTGATCCACTCAAGATATTTTCCACAAAAACCAATTTGCTGTAATTTCCATAACAGAAGCTTATAGCAAACACTGTCAAAAGCCTTAGATATGTCAGTGTAAATAACATCGATCTGCTTGCCAGCCTCAACCGATGTCACTAAGTAGTTTTGAAATATTGCAAGATTCTAATTTGTATACCAAATTACTTTGAAGTGTTTTATCATCGCGATCTTTTAATGAAGTGAAAATATTAGAGATAAGATTGGAAGGTGTCCAGGCGGGAGCAGTATTAAAAGAATGTAGAATTTTTCATTTGATTCTCAATCGTGTGGAAAAATGGCATTTTTATGTATGAAATACTAGACAAACTGTTTTGAGGGTTACTAATATGATTGGTATTATTAGCTATGAGGACTTGTTTTCTTTTTGTTAATTTGATGTAGCGGTCATCAATAACTCGACTTAAGAGCCTTTCTGGATAGCAGTTTTTTTCTCTATTTCTTCTATCAAGTTTATTGTTTTTTTTTAACTAAAATAAATTTGAACTGACACCTCAGGTGAATAGGGCCCGAGGTCTTTTATAATAAAATTCTAAAAAAATTAAAATCGTCCATGTATCTGTCATAGCTAGATACATAACTTTGTAATAGTAATTTTGTATTCTGTAATAGGAAAGGAACAAGGCCTTTTGTAGATCCTCCTTGTGAATACATTTCATTCTAGACCACCAACCAGCTTATCGACAGCATATTCCCACAATTGATAATGTCACTTAAGTTGACTTGATGAGACAGAAGGACAATTATCGGTTAAAAGTAATACTGTCTAGTCATCATAGCAAGCTCAAGGGATTGTCGTCATGTTGTGTGATGTTTTTTAACTCAGTTTTTGGCCAACTTCCTGTTACAAATCGCAGACCGTCTTCCTTCTGGGGTATTTAGGATCTCTGTAACAAAGACCTAGGGTCCACTTGTTCATGGCAAGGGCGGAAAAATATTCATAGTAAATTAGGCAAAACAAGACCCTAATTTAACACAGGACGTTAACGAAGTGATAACACACCTTTGAAGATATGTTATCAGGGTTTTGCAAATCAATGGTTTTGGAAATACAGGAGGAAAAGGAAAAATTTATGTTTTTTCCTTTTTAAACTAAAGCATAGAGGTGTGTGATAGATCTATAACTCCATTTGCTACAAGGTATTTTGGTCGCTGCTGGGGTTTGAGTTTTATAGTTTACATTTAGTTTATCTAAGTGTATCTTCTATAACACGACTGTCAATAAATTCTTCATGCACTAACCTAGCCGACAGTTGGAAGGTCCCCAAAAAATATTTCTGGGCATATCTCGAAATGCGAACCCGTTATTGATCTGTTTGGACATTGATAAATGTCCTATAGGAAGTCAATGTTGCCATTTGACTTTGGTCTCAGCGATTGGATGGAAGTTTGCGCTTCCTCAGTTCCACAAAGAGCTCTAAGAGCAAGTGATTTGGGCATCAGTTTTAAAAGATATAAGGCTAGCTATATACTTGGTTTATATGTAATGTAATATAAAATACTATAAATAATTAAGGAATAAATAAAATATTATTTTTTACTTTTTAGCGATTTTTTTTGAAGTAGGTTCTATTTTTTTAAATATTTTATTAAATAAATATATTTTCTTGTTACTCCTAAAGGCTTAAAAGTATACAAATAGGATATTGTAGATATTAATTATGCATAACGACGAATATTTTTCAAGCAGTTACGACTTTTGTGGCTTGTAGTGGCGGAGATATCGGAATACCTCTTATTTATTCGTTAAAAATATCCCGTGCCACTGACTATTTTAAAATATCTCTTATCAGTATTACAATCTTCGTTCAACTTGAGATAAAAAAAAATTATTTTTTGTGTTTTTCAGAAGAAAAGTTTTTTCGTTTTCCAAATAATATCATATAGTTTGAAAGATATTTACAACCTTAATCCATCCTCAAAATATGGGGACAATAGATTTGTTCATATTCAAATGGCGGTCATTTGTAAATGTGCAAGAACGTATATATTTAAAAAGTACCTCAGAAAGAGTTATAAAATTAATATATTATTTATGTTTGCCTTTAAAAAAATGAAAAGTTACGTTTCGCTCATCTTATTCCATTTTTACAGACTTTCTGGTTGACAACTTGCCAACAGAACAATTGAACTGTACCTTCAGCTTCCTCTAGTCATTCACTTCCTCCAGTCATTTCGGCAAATCCGGAGAAGCTCTTGCAGACGAGTGCCTTCAGGTTTTCAGAAGCTGTAGCATCATCGTTTTTATGTATTAGAACCCCTTCCTCATTTTGGAAAGATTTACTACAGCCTACGAGTAATCCTCTGTTTGGTAAGCTTACTTGTTCAAAGTTATACAATATCGATTTTTCATATCCCTTTATTATTCAGTGCCAGGTTCTGATATTTTATAATCTATTGTTTTGAAATCCACTATTTATATAGTATAGCAAAGCTTACGCCACACTGATCCGGTCTGAACAATGCGTCTACACTGTAGTGAAATATCTGTGTACGGATGGATCGATGTTAGCTTGTATTCGTAGAAAAGACTTAAATACAATGTTGTAGTTTCCATCAGTTATTTGTTTGTCGGTACTATTACATATGTTAGTACTTTTCTTAATCAATGGACTCAGTTCTGACAAACCTATGATGATGGTGCTTGCTTTAGCAGTAGACTAAGAAGAAAATAACAAAATAAGGAAAAAGAAAGCCATCTATAATATAGCATGTTCTTGGAGGTGACAAATTAAAAAGTTTCTGTGGTCGAGAAATGTTTAAATGCTGCTACCAGGTACAATATTGTAAGATTTAGTTTAATGAGTCTACTCAGTTTTTAACAATTTTTTTTTATATTTTTCAAAACTCTGCTCTTAAAATATAAGTTCTACAATTTGTATAGGTAACATTCCTCAAACTGGTTGGTTTAATATTTCAGGAGATTGACAAATTTCATCATATTTTTAATGATTTAGTAAACGACAGGCAGACATTGTTTGCCTAGTTTAGAATGTGCTTAGAAAAATTCTATGAATTACACTACTTACTAAAACCGAAAATAACTAAGCGAAATACATGTCGGTGAGTACCGGAAAGGCCCCAATTACCTCTTTAGTAAATCATTTCATAGTTATCACGCAAACTATCTCGAAATAGGTCTATAATGGTGTTATTGCGTAATTTCAATTTTTTAATACCCTCAGTATTCGAATAACGCGGCCCTAATTGACCACATTTTAAATACTTCTAAATTAGCAAAACTATTCTGAAGGTATAAGGTGTACAGGGTGTCCAAAATAAGAATGTATATCTCCTTATCTCGAGAACCATAACAGATAGAAGGCAAGTTCATATACAAAAGTTTCTTAGTATCGTTTGAGTTTTTAGTTTATTATATTCTTATTTATACAGGGTGTTGCGTTTGGTCTGGGCTGAGATGCACTTTCTTATTTTAAATGGGACACCCTATATATTATTGCAGATTATGATAACGCGCTTAAAGACGAGTTCACCAATATATAACAGTATGGGCCTATAGTGCAACGTTTCGGATTTATTGACATTTTTCTTCAGTTTTCTACCTATTTTCAAATTAATTAACTAAAGTACTTTTATAATTTTTTAAATTTTTGTTAAAGCCTTAAAAAATTAAAACCTCGTTCTACTCACAGTCTCAGTAAAACTTCATAAAAGTTGCAATGTTGCCATGCTTCGCGTATCGTAATTTTTTTTTTTAAAATTAAATGCAACACCCTGTACATTACAATAAATTCGGATAGAGAATTGAAGTAAGATTTCAACGACCCATAATAATATGGGTCTACTAATGCAATGCAACTAATTTTTTTAAGACAAAGTTTTCAATTTGTTTAATTTCAAGAAATTCGTGGGTGTATTATAATGTATGCATTAAGAGTTATTACTTAGGTACCGATAATCTTTATTTACCCTTGATTATTATCTTAATATAAAAGTGTCGTTAATTATAAAACCCTTAGAACCGTTTTCACTAAAGAGGTTTAAATTTAGACCATGTCTAACTTAACAGTTATAGGTTTAAAATGACAAATGCAACGATAGAGCAAATAAATTATTGTAGTCACAATTACCAAATGACAGTGACATATACAAAACGCAACTGGCGAACTAACAGTTTTAAATGTCATGGTAACTAGATCTGGTCTAACCTTTTTAGCGAATACGGGGGCTAATTTTTTAAATTTAATTAATGTTCACCTATTTTTTGCTTAAATATTAAGATATTGGAAAAACAACAAAAAATAACAAGAAACTCAGTTATTCAATAAAATCTAAACCGTGTATATTTTGCTTTTTTTAGATAGTTATTTAATTCAAAACATACTTTGTAAGTGTATCGCCTGTATTTCAGCCGGTATAAACGAAAAATGTGATACTTGTTAATTATTTTATAATTTTCCATATTTTTGTGTATTTCTAAATAAAAAACAGCGTTATTGGTTGGTAAAGAAATAATATTAATAAAAACAAATTATAATTTGAAAACGCTTTAATTAGATTTACAGATTTTATGCTTTATATATTAGATTGTTTAATTGTTTTTCTTTATATAATAACTAAATTTATTTGGAAAAAATTCTACAAAAAATTTATTAAATGACCAATGAGTCCACCGTTTTCGGCAATGCAAGTTGTAAGAATCATTTCTTATTTATTGGTCGCTTTTCGAACTGCTCCACTTTCATTTAAATACGCAACTTCCATAATAATTTTGTTTCTTAAATCCTCAATATTTTCGCAGCGGTTTTGGTAAACCTTATCCTTTAATGTTCCCCATAAGCAATAGTCCAATGGAGATAAGTCTGGGCTTCTAGGAGGCCACAGAATATCCCCATTTGGACCTATCCATTCCATAAAATTGTTGGAAAGAAAGTTCTTTACATCTAGCGTGTTATGGCATGGAGCGCCGTCCATTTGATATATTATTTCGTTGGTATTTCCTCGTATGTCTAGCAAGGGTTTAATTGTGCCTCTAAGTAACTGTAGATATCTAGGGCCAGTTAAATGCTGATCAATAAATACGGGGCCTATAATTGTACCTCTGTAGATTCCGCACCACACGTTAATGCTTCGTCGTCCTTGATGTTGTATAGTTTTAAATTTTTTCGGGTTCTTTTGTGCCCAAAAATGGCTATTTTTTCTGTTGAAAACTCCACAGGTACTAAAGGTTGCTTCATCTGTCCAACATATTTTATTTAATATAGATTCCTGGAACTGACGATCCATAATTAAATTGCTATATTCTAATCTAATAACGGAGTCATTTGGCTCTAAATGATGTAATTTCGCAAACTTCCATGGCCTATACTTATTAAGTTTAAGCGAAAAATGAATAGTAGATTTCGCAACGCCTAAATCGCGCTCATCACGAATAGAATTTTCGGAATTCTCTTCAAAATACAAGGAAATATTTAGTTGTTCTTCTTCTGTTAAAACAGATCTTGGTGTTATTCTTTTATTGTATTTTAAAACGCTGTGCCCCGCGAGATCTCTTTCAATTTTCTGAAAAATTCTTAGATCTGGGATTCGGTTTTCGGAATATTTTCGTTGGTATGCCCTAAGAGCCAAAGCAGCACTACGATTATTTTCCAAATAGCACTGGTAAAGAATCAACTTTTCTTGATTTGAATACATTTTTATAATGTTAAAAGATATCAATAGCACTAGCAGGAAATTATGTTGACATTTCTTGCGACGTTTACCTTCCATGGCACTCTATGTGTCTTAAAAAAATTAGTTGCATGCTGAAGATGATCGTCAATAAGTCTAAAACTATAAGTCGGAGACCCATATTATTATGGGTCGTTGAAATCTTACTTCAATTCTCTATCCGAATTTATTGTAATATACAGGGTGTTGCATTTAAATAAAAAAAAAATTACGATACGCAAAGCATGGCAACATTGTAACTTTTTTGAAGTTTTAAAACTCGAATATAAGACTGTGAGTAGAACGAGGTTTAAATTTTTTAAGGCTCTAACAAAAATTTTAAAATTTATAAAAGTACTTTACTTCTGTTAATTTGAAAATAGGTAGAAAACTGAAGAAAAATGTCAATAAATCCGAAACGTTGCACTATAGGCCCATACTGTTATATATTGGTGAACTCGTCTTTAAGCGCGTTATCATAATCTGCAATAATATATAGGGTGTCCCATTTAAAATAAGAAAGTGCATGTCAGCCCAGGCCAAACGCAACACCCTGTATAAATAAGAATATAATAAAATAAAAATTCAAACGAAGCTAAGAAACTTTTGTATATGAACTTGCCTTCTATCTGTTATGGTTCTCGAGATAAGGAGATATACATTCTTATTTTGGACACCCTGTACATACATAAAAAAATTCATGGGGTCGAGTTGAGAACCACTTTCCTTATTTTATATCCGATATAGCTCAGCTTGAAAATTTACTATTTCTCAAACTACTGTTCCTATTTTATTTTCAAAAACTTCTTTGTTTGTATTATATTAAATTATTTTAGCCTCTGTGTGGTGAACATGACGTTTATTGTTTGTGTTTTATTACAACAACTTTTACTGTTAGTACTACACTCCAAAACATTTGAATATGATTATCCGCATTTCTTCAACCTAGTTCAAACAGTGAATCGAGAATTAACCATGGCAGCGCTTTGCCTCATTATCAGCAAAATACCTTAGGCCCGTATTACAACTGACGCCCGCTGTTGTTTGGATCTGGCTTTAGTGATTTCGTTTTTATGATAGCAGTAGGGAACTTTGACAAACGTAAGGTTAGGTTAGGTTTTTAGGGGGATTATTAGGAGTTTCATTAACAATTTTATTACTTTTGTCGAGTTTTAGTTTTTTTTTCGATTAGGTTAGTCATTATCTATATATATATATATATATATATATATATATATATATATATATATATATATATATATATATATATATATATATATATATATATATATATATATATATATATATATATATATATATATATATATATATATATATATATATATATATATATATATATATATAGAAAATGAATTCTTTGAGATGACCGCTGAAGCAATGAAATTTGGATGGCCATAGACACGTGTTTCTGACTTAAGATCTTCATCAGTACAGCCACAGTACTAGTTGAAAGACGAGTACAACTAGCGCCAAAATGAATACACAAAAAAATACCAGACTCACCAACAGGAGCAAAACTGACATTTGTGATTACCAAGAGAACATCCGAAATCTTCGCCGAACTTGATACTCTATTTACCACACAGCAGCATATAGCCACCTGAGGCGAAACTCATGTCGGTTTTGCTCCTGTTGGTGACTTTGGTATTGTTTTGTGTACTCATTTTGGCGCTAGTTGTACTCCTCTTTCAACTAGTTGACTGTACTGATGAAGACCTTAAGTCAGAAACGCGTGTCTATGTTTAGCCAAATTTCATTGCTTTAGCGGTCATCCCAAAGAATCCATTTTCTACTATATACCAGTTCTTGCCTCGTTATATATTTTCTACTTTATATATATATATATATATATATATATATATATATATATATATATACACAATGATTAATATTACCTAAAATAAACATAAGTTTATTTGAAAGTACAAACATTTTGCAAAAATCAAATAAATCTACAACCGTATTTTTGTGTCCAGGCTGAAGTGTTTACCAACAAAACAATAAACTGACCCAATTGAATTGCATATTATTCTCCATTACGATGTCGGATTTCAAATAATTTAATAGATAATGATCTATTTTGCTGCGGATATTTGCAGACTGAAGCCTGCAACTGTCCATCATTATTTTGGAAATAAAATGGGTCTTTATCTATTATTTCTGTGGGCCATAAAGCAGGATCTTATTGAATCTGGATTCGGGAATAAGACATAACTTCCACTTGCGTATTGCAATTTTTCTAATTGGGTTTGGTCAGTATCCCTGGCATTGACTATTCAAAACTTAAGTAAGCGTCAACGTAAGAGATTGATGATGGTGGCTCTCGTTTAATTCTGGCAATTTTAAACAATTTTGCCACATGATTTGCCTTTCCTTCCCGTATCTTTCGTAAATAAAGAAAACGGTTAAAATGACAAACTCGCGTACGTGATATATAGAGGTACAAAAAAGTTTGCGTAAAAAATATTGGAACTTCGCAACAAAACAAGTAATATTTTCCGTAGTGTAAAGTAAGTAGGGGCCTTCCTGAGATTTGGTCTTTCAGTCTATATGTCAACGTACATTAAAAAAGATACAATGTGCAAAATCGAAAAATGCACGTTCTTGTATTCTTTTCTCAATGAACGTAATCCCGTTTAGACAGAGAGAAAGAACAAATCACAGTAAAGGCGCAGCGCTATATGCAATGACTAAATTCCTAACTTGCAGTTAATAAAACCGTTAAGTCACTCTCCGGAGTTTGGTATTTAAAATTTAATTGTATAAACCATAAAGAACAAACAATGAAAAAATGCTAGTAGAACTGTATATAGAACCACTTGTTATGACTTGATATTCTAATGCGGATAACACCTAATTTTTTTCGCCCTTTCATTACGATGTTAGGGCCCCTCATCACGATGGGCAGACCCTTATATATATATATATATGCTTCTGTAATCTTCTGTTATCCATGTTCGTGTTATTATCTAAACAGTCAAATAAAGTTTATTCTGAGTACGCGCTTTTCCTGGCCAGAAGGCGAGGTCTTGCAATAGCGTCTGATGTTGAACAATGAGGCTTGGAATTTCCAATAGAATGCTCCTCAGAGAGACTTTCCAAATATGGACCGATGCTCTCTGGACAATTGTGGCTTATACAATTTACAACTACGTGTTTTATTTCTTCTTATGATACATTTAATCAAGTGTGTGGCTCCTCAATCAATTTTTATGGTGGCTCAGTACTAGGCTTCACAATCATTATCACTGTTTCCAGGAAACTCAATTTTTGCATCTCTGTAACTATTGCTTTTTCTCGAATTTCTGTCCTCTCTAGGTAGGTGACCTGATATCAGTAAAGGTACCATGTATATACTGTTTAGAGTTTAGAGTGTGCATCTTTATATGTTCTTGTGCAGTTTTATTTGTCACTTTTCTTTATTTTTGTTCTGCGTTGGTATTATGCGCATCTGCGTTGTTTGAATATATGCACTTGTACACAAATATTCTTTAGCGGCATTTTGCTACCAATGTCATATGACTTAAGTATTATTTGTCTTTTGTGTAAAAAATTACGGATACTTTAAGATATTAATTATGTTAGTTATAATTATTAAATATTTTTGACCTAGTTACGAAGGCACAGTCATCATATAATGTCACATCCATGTCATACTAAGTTAGAAACCTGTTCATTTTACTTATTATCACTATCACTAATTTAAAATTAATCCAACGATGTGTCTTTTGTTCTGCAAAGGAGTGCATATCATTTTCCTGTAAAGATTGTTTAAAAAAACTGCATTATTAATATTACATAATAATAGCTGATACTACGATCTCTAGATTTCAGAAAATTTTGGCCGTGAAAGTATTATCCTCTGTTTTGTTCGTCTCAGATTCACTACGTATCTAACTCTTAAAATAATACAACAGCTTGTTTAGACGAAAGGTAGTTTATTATTTTAAATCGATTGACGACGTTTTGACACTCTCCGTGTCTTCATCAGGGCTAAAAAACAAAGAACAGATCAGGTATTGTACACAAATATAAATGACAAATTCACACCAAAAAACAATAGTTTATATTAAAATAAATAAATACAAATAAATGAATTACTTATATTACACAGATTTTAAAAAATAAATGTACATGAATATATCCAGTTTATACTAAAACAAATAAAAACAGAAAAAAATAAAAGAATTACTTATGTTACAGATTTAAAAATTCTAGGAATACAAGGAAAGAGCAATGTAACCTACCTAGAATGGTTTTGATTTGGTTTTTTCCTCGAAACAAGAGAATTTTGTCAGATGAGGATTAAGACAACCTACATACATCTTATCGCAGCTAGCAATTGGTACTACTCCGATGATGCATGCAAAAACCATGCAGGGCGCCCGTAAAACAGAATGTGGGCGAGTTCCAAGAATAGCCTCTATATATTAAATAATTTCATACCCACATTCTCACAATACGTTAAAAATTCATATGAGGTGGCAAACACCTTAAAAATGGAACTTTACCTGATAACTATGTCTTGGTGTCTTTTGATATAAAGTCCTTATTTACCAATATTCATAAGGACATGAACAAATTATCGATTTTCATTGGACGCGCATGTCCGAGTATACCAACATAGACAGGGACAGGTTTTGTAATTTGATTAATTTCGTATCTAAAAAGTAATTTTTCTTATAAAGGTCAATTTTATCAACAACAAGTGCGCCAATAAGCCCAATTTTGGCTAACTAGGTAATGGATTACGTCATAGTCAAAGCCCTAGAGAGGTTAGACTTTGTAATCCCTTTTTTCTTTTTGTACGTTGAAGAATAACTAACATCAGTACCCACTAAACATAACCTTAAACGTTCTCAATAAAATTAGAATTTACTGCTGAAGTGCAAAAAGATAATAAACTACCCTTTTTGGATATATTAATTGTAAATAATAAACAAAAGCTGTCCATTGACCTCTATAATAATCCATCGAGCTGAATTTGGCTCCTTAATTTCAAGGCAAGCTACCCCCAACATCAAAAAATTGATATAACACAATTTAAAAATAAAATATTCAGGTTATGTAATGAAGTTTTTGGAGTAAAAACGTGCAAACCCTTCTTCTAAACCAGCCGCCAACTAATCTGGTTCTTCATCGAGATGTGTCCGTCAACCACATAAAAAGAAATTACTAACACCAAATATCAAGATTTCCTTTTATAATTCTAAACGAGTGGGTAGCTTATTCTGCAAAGTAAAAGATCCGGTTAACAAAGAATTACAAAGCAACATTGTATATAAAGTTCCCTGTAGTAATTGCCAGACCACATAAAAAGAAATTACTAACACCAAATATCAAGATTTCCTTTTATAATTCTAAACGAGTGGGTAGCTTATTCTGCAAAGTAAAAGATCCGGTTAACAAAGAATTACAAAGCAACATTGTATATAAAGTTCCCTGTAGTAATTGCCAGACATGATATTGGACAAACAATACAATACCTTAAAAATATACTGTAGAACATCGTCGCGATAGCCACATAACTAATTTAAACAATCCTAAAACTGGCCTACCTAGACATCACTTACAAGAGGGGCATATATTTAATTTAAAAAAAAATGTCTATTATTGACAAAGAGAAAAACTACAAAAAGAGACTATTCTTGGAAATGGCCCACATTCACAAAAATAATCCTAATATTCTTAATAGTCCAAGCACTTGGCTATTCCGCAATAAATTTCCCTCTTGCCGACGCGACTTCGCACCTACGATCTACCGCTTTTAGCGGTCAGTGGGCAGGTCACTTCGCAGTGGTAACGTACGCGGTGTTTTAAGATTTTAAACCTATGTGTTTGTGTGAATGTGAATTTGGAACAAGAGTGCATTTAAATGCAAATGTTTGGAGATAGTTTTGGAAATGGCTTCTCAAGCTAGTCATTCTTCTTACTGCAGTGTTGAGAGATGTGACGTTAACATAAATAGGGGAAATGTTTCGAGTTTCTCAAGATCCAGCAAGGTATGTTTAAAGAACTTTTAAAAATTTGTTTATTATTAATTTTTATTTTTATTACTGAAATTTGGCGAAGAACTTAATTCCGGTAAAATGGGCATGATAACGATTTTCCTCAAATTTTGTATACTAATAATATACCATTACTAGTTTTGCTCTAAAAATTTACATTCAGCTTTCAAAACTATAAATGACTCCTGCCTAGCCTAACATGAAGCGATTGTGTTCATTTTGAGTTCTTTTAAATATGAATATTTTTTATTTATTTACCTATTGCCACAATTAGGAGTAGTTTATTTTACTACATTGTTGGGACGGTGCCTTGTGTGGGCTTGTAAATGGTCTATTCCTTATTTTAAGATATTTACCTTGCTTCTGATATTTAAAGTAACCATTTAAATCGTATTTCACCGCTTATTTCCACGAAAATCCGTTTTTGTACTGTGGAATAGTAATAGTTTCCTTACTGTCCTGCATCAATCAGTATTATTCACAAAAAAAAGTTTTAAGAAGGCTTTATAAAACATTTTAATTTATGTTTTAAAGGACTTATGACTATTTGATGTTAATATTAAAACCAAAATGTTTTAAGATAACTGTTAGGAGCAAACTGTTTAATAAAGAGGTTTAATGGCAACAATACGGCTTTCATATAAAACTTATTAAATATAAATCCTTAACAGTTTTGTGGTTTGGTTTTATCTACGTTAGCGTTAAAACCTTTGGCATTAGATCAATGCTCTTGTAGTGTTTTTGACTCATATTAAGACACCTATAAAGCTACCGACTCAAAACTGCGATAAAATTATCATGAATCCATTTAAGGCATTTAAAAAACGTTTATTTGGTAATTATATAGAGTTAAAAAATAATCTGTATTGTAAGCTGCGTGCGTACTGACATATTTATTTCATAGTATTTATGGCACAAGGGCCTTTCAGTTCTTATTAGATTATAATTTCTGGAGAATATAGGATGATACCTAGAGTGTGGAGACGATCTTGAGAAAAGGGGAAGACACTTTCTCTTGGTTTGGCTTATTAAGTGCAGACCAGTCTAATCTTGTGGATAATTTCAGTTTTTTTAAAAACATTGATTTTTGTTGGAAATTGTCTAATTTCTACATATATGTGAGCAATCATCCCCTCGGAATTTCAACATTTGATATCGGCGCCAAACGAGACTCAGTTTCCGTTACACCACTTATTAGATTTACGACTATTAGTTTTAAGAATTAGCCATTTCAGTGTTATGCTATTAGGGTATTGCTTTTTTTAGGGCACATGTATTCCCATTCTCTATTTCTAAGAACTTGGTAGAAAATTTTGAAGTATAATCGATTTTGATATCCTGTCGTTCGGATAATGTTTGTAATTTAAATTAGAATAAACTAATTTTTCTAAGTTCTTTGCATCATTTCGCAAACATAATTAATACATTTTTATTTTACATTTGTTGTTAATACCTCTCAAATTTAGTCCATAAGTTAATCTTTTATTAAGTTGAACATATATTATTCTAAATATTAATATGAATACCTAAAGTAACTACTACTAAGTTATTAATCGTTCCCCGTAGATGTATTCATTGCGATAAAATAACGCGGGGCCTCGTATACCTCGCATATAGCTGTTAGCTGCAGGTGTTCGCTGTGATTTACGACCGCTCTCAAAAAAAGCCGGCTTTTGGGAGGACAACAAAGGAGTGAGAGAACTGTCTCTTTCGTAAACTGTGGTAGTAGTACCAGTTGCTAGCTGCGATAAGATGTACGTAGGTTGTCTTAATCCTTATCTGATAAAATTCTCATGCTTCGAGGAAAAAAACAAAATCAAAACAAATCTAGGTAGGTTACATTGCTCTCTCCTTGTATCCGTACAATTTTTAAATCTATGTTACATAAGTAATTCTTCTATTTTTTACCTGTTTCTATTTGTTTTAGTATAAACATTTAATTTGCAAAAAATGTGTGATATAAGTAATGCTTTTATTTTTATTTATTTATTTCTATTTATTTTAATATAACATTTATTTCAACTATTGTTTTTTTGCGGGAATTTGTCACTTATATTTGTGTAAATTAGCTGATGTGTTCTTTGTTTTTTAGCTATAATGAAGACACGAAGAGTGTCGAAACGTCAGCAATTTATTTAAAATAATAAACCAGCTTTAGTCCAAACAAGCT
The DNA here is from genome assembly GCA_030620095.1 of Kuschelorhynchus macadamiae. NCBI lineage: Eukaryota > Metazoa > Arthropoda > Insecta > Coleoptera > Curculionidae > Kuschelorhynchus > Kuschelorhynchus macadamiae. The sequence continues at coordinate 938,486 of JAUTXW010000144.1, forward strand.
ATTGTAATATTTTCGTTCATGAGATCTACAAATTAAATTTAATATTTGACTAGAGACCTCCGAAATAGGTTTTCGCTTTTTGCTAACGAGAACTTTAAAGTATTAAAACATACATATTTCCTTAATAAATTTTAATATTCCCCTGAATGCAAATATACAGTTACGCATGTAGCGACGCTAAAAAAACAATACAGATGTTAAGTTAGTATAATTCGAGGCAGTGTATCCAGTTTCTAAAGCCTAACCAAAAGCCGAAACATATAAACCCATCTTAGTGCCTTCTTGTCTCGTTGTGCTTCTTCCCAGAGGTCCTTTTTCATCTCACGACGTGACAAGATTTACAAAATAACATCATGCTCAACACGTGTCGTTGCTATAGCAACAGTTTGACTCGGACGGAGGTCTAGATAGTTTGCTTGCTGACTTTTACTCGTTACCGTGATCATTCTGAAATAATGCGCCATATGTGTTGTTATTTCTCTACATTTTAGGTCTTACAAGTTTTTCGTAAAATGCACTATAATGGCAATGAGTGTAAAGACTAAACTAGTAAAGAATCTATATAGTCCAAATTTTCATGTACAAAAATGCGTATTATAATTATATATAAACATTTATAAATCTAGCATTAAACATATTTGTGTTTGTTATCTTTATTGAGTAACTATATATCATAAACTTTATTTAATCATCATTCAAAAATGCTTGCGCTGAGTTAGGTAAAAAACAAATATAATTTTCTTGTATTTAGTGAATTTCAAACAAAACAACTCATTTTTTTCTGTTTAAAAACGGGCTTTTACATATTCTGACTACGCCTTACATTTCATATTGTATGCGGCTAGCAAATTTGTTAATGCTAATATTCGCAGTCAGGTCACGGTGAAAAGTCCAAATTGTATTCTTGATTATATTGAAGAACATTTTAAACAGTAACTTGAAATGTTCATGAATAATTAATACTGATAATTAATTTCTATTTTCAAAGCAAAATTTAATAATTGTTTAATTAAGGTTGGAAGTTTACTTAAAATGAGTAAAAAAATAAAATATCAGAATTTCTATTGGCTATATAGTTCAGGCTTTTTTAAATCTCTTATATGTTTTGGCGACTATGTATGATCACGTTGATTTAAGTCCTATTTCAATCTTATAGTTTGTAACTACCTAAATTAAAAGGAAAGGAAAAAAATGTTGAATTTTTTGATTTTTTATTTCTGCTAAGACCACTTTTAAAATTGGTAGCTTAATTTACTTTGCATGAGTAGAAGGCGCTAGAATTTCATAAAAAAAGTGATAAATAAATACGCAACGATAACAATAATAATAATAATAATAATAATAATTGGTTGAGGGAATCCATAATGCTAGTTAATAGTAACGACTAGTAGAGTAAATTGTTATAATTTTTCACAAAAATTTCCTTATTTTGAATGGATGACCGGTTTCGGGCAAACCATATGTTGTCCATTACCAATCTGCATACTAGGAATTACCACAATTAGAACTACTGTTGGAACATTAAAAGAGTTATAAAACAAATCAACAAAACACAAAAAAAAAGATAATCAACAAATTAATTACATTCCAAACTTTCTTCTGAAGAAGTACTGCTAGAATTGGTATTTTTAAAGATTTTGGAAAAACTCACGAGGACCGTCTACCGGTGTACATAGGAAATGTCTCTCGTATCGTCAGATGGTCCTGTTTATTGATTTTATCTTTTGTTATAACTGACAAATAAGAAATTAATATAGCACTATTTCACGTTTAAGCAAATTTAAAAATTGCCTTCTTAGTCACTTTTCCTATTTTTAAATAAAATGACTTGTAGGTAGCACTGAGAATGGCCAAAGCGGAAGCGCTTTGCTAGGACAATTTTCAATGAAAAAATGTGTACAGTTCGTATTCCGCGCAAGTCTATTTCTAAATGCACACATTCACTACTTCTTTCATTAAACTAAACTGCTTATATCTAAATATAAAGTGACAAAGGTTTGGAATTTATAGATTTATAGATATTGTAATCGCGTCATCGCCATCTGAGATTTGTTCAGATCTTTACGTTTCAAGGTCCCTAGATGCCGAAACACATGTTTTCTCGATTTCGTCTATCTTTCTGTCTGTCGGTCTGTCTGTTCGCGGCATAACTAAAAAACTACTTATTACTCGATTGACTTCAAACTTTGGTCAAAAATTAAGGCAATTTTGGTCAAAAATTAATGCTAACTTTGGTAAAAATTTAATATAAAACAGAATGGCGGTCTAGTGAAATGTTAAAAAAAATATTATTGCAAAAGTATTTATCCAATTTATCTCAAATTTTACACAAAAAAGTATTATATAGGAATCAAATTCAGCCTCAAAAAACTACTTATAGGACTGATTTCAAATTGTGTGCCGTAACTAATTGTGGTATAGAGATGAACTAGTAAAACTGTGGTACTAATTCAAAATGGCGGAACAAAACTGAAGCCAAATTAGAGTTTTTGTAATTTGAAAAAAACACTGTCTTAGGTTTTCCATATCTTCACGTTCTAGCGCCCCTAGATGCAAAAAAATCACTTCCATCGGTCCTTTTGTCAGTTTGTCTGTCTGTCAGTTCGCGGCACAACTTAATTAGAAGATGTTTTGTAATTTTTTTTGGGGAAGCACTGCTTTCCTTGCTTCCATGGACTGCACGCCCCTGACTGTACCAAGTTTTCCAGTTTATCTGCTGCTTGAATATATTAGGTTTAACTGGTCGACTCTCTCATTCTTGACATTCTAGGACGAGCTGGCATGTAAAGAAGCTATTCCCAGCCTTTTCGATCTGTTAAGTAAAATATTAAAAAACAAGATACGTTACAATGTGCTGCTAATATAATGGAAACCAAATATCTTTAAAATTGAAATTATTTCAGACGAAATCTTTGTCGGTTGTAATGTAGGCTTTGACTCCTGGACTATAAATGTAACAGGAACACCGTCTGAGTAGCGTCGTCAATCCTTCGTAAGGCCGAAGACCGCAGCAAGCCTCGTTATACAAGTTGCATGATGGTTTATTACTTTATTTGTCGTCACCGACGTTAACGTTATGGGTTCAAGATGGTTGGCTTTAATAATGCCCTCGTAAAACGTCCCGAGGTCGTTGCTGCGATTATTTTTCCATAAAATGGCGATAATTGAAAATAAACGCTACTCAAAATCAAAAAGTAACATTCTGGAATTTATGTTTCTTATATTTATTACAACGGCCAGTACATTTTACGAATGATAAAAAACGAAACCATTTTTGTCTATGGATAACAAATATGACAAATGCTTATATTTCTCAGCGTAGGAATATATGGCAAATTCTTGTTTTGGGCATTCTTGATTCGGGCACTTGAAAAACTCTACAAGATTTTATCTGTTTTGTTCTTGATTCGGGTACTACCGAATCAAATCATATGCAGGTGTTCTTGTTTAATGCACTATTCGGAAAGGATTTGTTTAATCGTTTAGGGGTGGTATAATGGGTGAAATTTACCTGCTAACTACGGTCTCGAATCACAATTACACTTATCACCCTTATTTAGTTACTGATTGTATTTGGTATTGTGTAGTAGTGAAATGTTTATCAAATTATGGAGCCGAATTTGGTTGAATTACAGTATTGCCATGTTTCGCAGATGTTTTTATTTTACATTTTTGTAGCATTTTTTATTATGCAGCTAGTCAAAACCATAGAAAACAGCTTGAATACTCTTTACTGCCAGTAAATAACCCATTTTTTATCGATGATATCGATCGAGAAGAATTAATTGGTTTTAAAAATATTGGCAATAATTGTTAGTTAGTGCTAAAACCATTTCTTTTATTTTGTTATTAAAAAATAAGTTACATTCTGAAGATGACTGAGAATGGTAACTTGTAGATTCTTGTGCAAAACTATATAGTTTTTTCATAATATGAATTGTAAATTAAGTGTCAAAATTAAAAAATGTGTGGCTTTCTCCTTCGTAGAATAAATATGTGTTCTTGCGTTTATTTTGAACACGTGTTCGTATATTAAGCGCAAAGAAACAAGTTTCGAGTTATTTATAGTTTGTAATTAACTTTTCTCAAATCGCGACTAACGTCAATAACGACGTATTCAATCGCTAAAAAGATTTCCTGCTAATACGTTCTCTATTCACGTTCCAAAAAAGTCGCTAACTAACCACGATTGAGAAAGTCGAATTCCGAAATTATAAAATTTGCGGTCCCGGCAAATATTTAGCCGATCTCACGATTTTTCTCCGTCGTACAAGCTGCTTCATCGTCATTTTGCTAACACAATTTGCTGCTGCCACTTTTAAATGGAAAACTTCTATACTTGATTTTATATCTTGCCTTTAAATTACATAGGTAGAAGATTGTACTTAGTTTTTATGACTGGCGATTGCTAAGCGCAAGGAAACAGAAAGATTAGTATAGATAGGTATTTTTTGTATAATTTTGCCCAGGAATAAATAGTGTAATGCTTTCTTAATTTTTAACCGATTTCAAAACAGGAAGAGGTTCTTAATTCATCCCTATTTTTTTATTTGTATACCAATTACTCGGTGATAGTCTAACCAATTTAGATTAATTATTCAGGAAATATTCAGAGCAGTGCAGGGGTATATTTTTTTGATTATTTGTCTGCGAGAGTTTCCGCGATGACTTTAAAATGCTTTAACATATTGCCTTAAAAAAGGACGTTAAAGTATATCCTAGAAAGGGAGGAGTTTATTTGCTTGTAAAATTATTTCGGTTATTATAATTCTTAATGCATGGTTTTAGGGTCGCAAAGGTAAATTTAATTAAATCTTTTAATTTTTAACAGTTTTTACGTGTGATTTTCTATGCTTATTTATAGATTATAGCTATAAATAACTTGGATGAATGTTTCAAGCAGTATTTAAGGCTGTGCCTGTGCAGAGCATAATAACCAAAATTGAAAATGGCGTAGCGGTGCCTTTGAAATGCTCTAATATATTGCCTTGAGTTTTGGTGCATGAACTGTAGTTAACCAAAAAAGATAGTTTGGGCATACCTGAAGATCCATCCTCGACCTAGAAAGGGGCCAATCTGTTTATCGTCGGGTTATTTTATTTTTATTTTTATTTTATTTTATTTTACCACATTCTACAGAATATATCCAATTAGTGAATGGGAAAAACTACTTAATTTAGGTACAAACATATTTTAATTAATTTAAATAAGTAAAATATAATATTTAAGATGTTTATAGAAAAAATAAAACAATATGTCAAAAAATCAGCCGCTTAATCGAGGCCACGCTGCAACTAAATATATCAAGTTGATTTTGTACACTATTGTTTTTGTTACACAATTGAAATAGCGGGGAAAATTTTAGCACATTTGTTCTTGGGGTGGGTAAGAAAAAGGTAGAGAAATTACGCGTCGTAGGTCTAGGTACTTGGAATTTCAGAGACTGCAAAATTTTGTTGGAATCTATTTTCCCATAAATTATATTATGTAAAAAGATAAGTTGAGCTTTATCTCGGCGAATTTCTAGACTCTCCATTGAAAACCTAGTTAAAAGTTGATCATGTGGAAAGCCTGTTTCAGGATAAACCCCATCAAGTTTAAAACAAATATATTTCAAAAAACGTCTTTGAACTTTTTCTAGGCCTGTGATATGCGCCTGGTAAAACGGACACCAAACAACTGCGGAATATTCTAACCGAGATCTGACAAAACCATTGAAAAGCAACTTAAGAGTATCACTATTGACGAAGTCACGAGTATTTCGTATAATAAATCCCAGCAATTTAAAACTATCTGCTTTAGGCAACTTTAGAGACGTGGTCACGAAATGAAAGACTTGCATCCAGAACTACACCCAAATCATTCACCGATTCAGACCTATCTAATATTTGTCCATTTATAGTATAATTATAGGTTATAGGCCGAAGTTTTTTAGTGAAAGTGACAACGTTGCACTTAGAGACATTTAGAAGCAATTTATTTTCTTCGCACCACATGTTCATTCTGTCAAAGTTATTTTGCAGTTTAACACAATCACTTAAATTTTTAATTTTGAGGTATAGCTTGACATCGTCTGCGTAAAGAAGATAATCAACGTCTAGAGTATAAATAAGGTCATTAATAACTAGAAGAAAAAGCAAAGGCCCTAGGTGGGTGCCCTGTGGTACACCAGATGTAGCGACAAATTCTTTGGAGTTGTGACCATGACATTGAACGAATTGAACTCGGTTTTTTAAGTAAGACTCAAAAAATAAAAGTAACTTATTTGAAATACCATAGGAAGCTAGTTTATTTAACAAAATGCCATGATCAAGACGATCGAAAGCTTTTGAGCAATCGGTATAAATGACGTCAGTTTGATCTCCAGCATCGGTAGATTCTGCAAGATCTTGAACGAGACAAAATAAATTTGAAACTGTAGATCGACCCTTTATGAAGCCGTGCTGCTGGGGTGATATATGCATACTTACCGAATTGTATAAATAGCCATGCAGAATAATTTCAAATATCTTCGAAAAGTTATTTATAATACTTATTGGACGATAGTTTTTGACAGAATTATTGTCTCCTTTTTTAAAGACAGGAGTTATTCGTGATATTTTCCATAGGTCTGGGAAAATTGAAGTATTAAGTGATATATTAAATAATATTAAAAGTGGTCTAGCAAAAATAGAAGCACAGTCCCTTAAGAGAAACGCAGGTATTTTATCCGGCCCTATAGTAGCCTTAGGTTTAATTCTTTTTAAGCTAATTAAAACCTCATCCTCGGTAATCACGCCAATCGCGACATCCTCCTTAGAAGATGATGCAACATAGGAGTGTTGGAAAAAAGATGCAAAACCATCTGCTATATGCTGGGGATTACCAAGGATAGAGTTATTATAAGACATAACATTTGGCAAATTATGTGAGTTTCTTTTGTTATTAACAAAACGCCAGAATTGTTTAAAATCATTTTTAATATTGTTTTCCATATTTGTACAGTATATTCTGTAGGAATTATTTATATCATGTTTGATTATTCCGTAAATCTTTAAATTTTTCTAATTCGACAAGACTTTTTGTATTTTCTCCAATATTTGTGTTTAGCTTTAATATTTTTTATAATATGACTTGAAAACCATGGCGGATAATTTTGATTTCTTTTCTTTGTCAGTGGAACGTGGATATTCAACGTTTGATAAATAACTTCGTAAAATTGTGCACAAGCTTTATTGGGGTCAGTATATTCAGCGAGAAATTCCCAATTAATATATGAGAGGTTCTGATAAAGATTTACTAGGTTTGCTTTTCTAAAATTGTAAAAATTTAAATTGTTTTTCAGTTTGTTATTTTTTGACTCGCGGCGTATATTAAACGATGCCACTATGGCGGGATGATAATTATCTTCAGGAGTTAAGACATCCATAGCTCCACAAACATGCCCAACATTATTAGTGAGCACAAGGTCAAGAAGTTTATAATAGGTATTTTTAACCAGATTAATTTGATTGAGGTTGGCAAAATTCAAAAAATTAATCAACGATAATGTTTTACTACTACCCTGCTGCAAAATTTACAAAATCACTATAGTCGGGTAAATTAAAATCACCAAGTATTATGAGTTTATTGTTTAAAAAGTTTGGCAGTGAAGAGAATATTTCAAAAAAGGATTCATACATTTCTGCAGACGCACTTGGAGGTATATATAAGCCGAAGATGTAAAAAACTACGTTATTTAAAAGAACCTTAGCGCCGACTATATCAACCCACTGTAGACAGTCAAACATTGACGTATCGATTCTTACCACCGAAAAAGTATTTCTAAAAATTATACACGTACCGCCACCACTATTCACACCCATCAGTTCAAAATTTCTATCACTTCTTAGTGCTAAAAAATTAGAAGGAAATATTTCGGAATTGACAATCCCGTTATTTAGCCAAGTTTCCGAAAATACAACAATATCATAATTGCAGGACGCAAGTGCATTATAAATCGCTCTTACTTTAGTATTCAATCCACGTACGTTCTGATAGTAAACTGACAGATCTTCAAATTCGGCTTGATCGGTGTTAGAAAGAGTGGGGATATGGGAAGAGTTCTGGTGACAAGGCGCTTGTTTATTTACTTTGATACAATTATTACGGACACGGACCTCGCCAGTGGTACCCAATGATTGCTATTGTGAACCCACAATTTCAAATTTAAATTTTTCTAATGCTTTTTGATACGTATGACAAGCACCGTAATTCCACGCGGCATGATTTATATTAATTTGACTACTTTGTTTTTGATTAACCATTAAGCAATTGCTACATTTATAAAGATCAGGATTACGGACTTTGCAATCTTGAACATCGTGGTTTTCAGAACATAGAGGACATATTACATTGGCTTTACAGAACTTAGAGGTGTGATTGAGACTATTACATCGGAAACACCGGGTTATAGTAAAAGCCTCGTAGACTGCACAAGTATCGAGACCCACTAATATAGAATTATTAAGCATTACCTTTTTATAAATTTTTTCATCTACCTGCAGCGTGGCCTGATAAACACTATCCCTTTTTTTGGTTGGCCATATGTGCAATATCTCAAAATGGTTATATCCAAAAATGTCTTTATTCTGTTTTCTAATCCAATCAGCAAGTTGATTCTCTTCAATTTTCTGCGACATCCCCACAATTCTGATTCTTGGATGAAGTTCTTTCAGCTGACGTATTTCATATTTTTCGCCAAGTTTTCCTTCTGCAAGTTGTCTAACTTTTGACGTTTCGGTTTGGTTTTCGCAGCCCCAGATAATCCCGCCGTTATTTAAGTGTTTCACTTTCCGAATGGTGAGGTGAGGTAAGCAAGGATTAATGTTATTTATAACATCCAATTTAGTTTGTGAGTTTTGTTGGCTCTGGTCCTTAGGTTTTAAGATTATTTTAGCTCTATCGGGCCGCGCTGTTTGTGCATAGGTGGTAACTGAGGATTGGGGCAGATCTGCGCCTGTTTTAGGTAATGATTCACATATTTTACTGGATTTAGAAGGGTGCCTTTGAAATCGTCGAATTTTCATATGAAGTCAGAAACAAGATTCTGAAATTTTTCTTCAATGCCTTTATGCAGCTCCTTTTCCTGACCGCTGGCGGAAAGACAGGTGGAACATTTCCAAAACATTCCGTTAATGTTCGTAAACAAAGATACGAAATCAGCTGGTATATTGACACACGCAGCGTGGAACGTAAAATTACATACGCCAGCGCACTGCACATACCACATTTCGACATTTTTTTTGGCTTATTCGGATTTACCAAGCCAGAACAAAAGTCTTTTTCGGTAAATATTCGCGACTTTGTGTAAGTTATTATTACATGATGCCGCACTTTACAGAACAATACAACCACTAGCAAAATTTCAGACTATTAAACGCAGTTTTTGACTCTCTTTAATCGAGAAATACGAGTATTGTTATTTTAACAGATAATCATTAATCCTAATTAATGTTGATAATAATAAATGATCTTATTATGCACACAAAATAATTTTTTCTAACCAAAGTGTGTAGTGGGGGTCAGGGTTAAATTTAAAAGAGAGGATGAACCAAAATATCGTGTTTTATATAGTTTTTGTGGTTTTAGGAGCATAAGTGCAGTTCTGTTATCCACTTTTAATTTTTGACACTTTGGGTTCTTAATTTTCTATAAATATTAACCATGGTTTTAGCAAAATTTTGAGTGCAATGGACTCCAGTACTTTATTTTACTAGGAACATCGAAAATTTTAACTTAGGTTTAGGCTTCGAAAACCTTGAGCCTGACCTTTACAATAAAACTTTTTATAAATAAAACTAAAAAGATTGAAATGAGAATTTGCATGAAAAAATATAAAACCGACTTCAAAGGAAAACACTAAAAAGTAAATAATATTTTAATCGTTTAATTTATCAATAACTTTTTAAAGCTATTTATTGTTACTCTTTAATCGAATTAAAATCTGAAAAATATAAGTTTACCTGAAGTTTCTAAACTACTCACATATTCATAATTTGGATATATATGATTCATGTTTTTCTGGTTTTAAAAAATATAATAATCAAGACCGATAAATTATGAATGGCAGTTTTTTTTTTAGATAATTTTGATTTAGGTAAAACATATTATCTGTCACTCGAAAGCTTTTGATTGAATTAGCCATACTATATTTCTATATAGACTAATTAGTATCTGTTTCTGTAAATACAGTATTCTTAATAAGATTTTAAGTTGAATTGCCTGGCATCGCTATAGCTGCGGGAGAGACTATCCGGAGGGATATAATGGCTAAAATTATCAGAATCGAGACAGAGAAGAGACAAGCGTTACTAGCCACGAAAAGACTCGACAATAGCCTCAGGGTGTGTAGTGGTAATACTTTTGTTCATTTCTAAACACGGCTTATAAATTATAAAAGTTTTTTTTAATTATAGAAACTTCTGTATTTATTTTAACTTGATGCAACGTGCAGTTAGGCAATGATCAGATATATTGGTTGGTATGATTAAATTTAAAAGATTCATTTTTGAAACTTTACTTAATAGATATCTTTGACCTATAAAAATGATGTCATTTTCCAAATTTGGTGGTTATAAAACCAGAGTTTTAGAAAAAGTAAAATATTTAATAGTAAGCTATAATTTTATATTCAGATATAATATAATTTTATATTCAGATATAAAATTTTTAGAAATAAAATTACTCTACTCACGACTTTATAAAAATATTTTTAAAATTTGAACACCCTGTACAGGGTGTCCGGATTTGGTTGCAAAAGCAGGGTATCTGTCTTATTTTTAAAGATAGAGCCTTGCGATTTTCACGAACCTGAGCTAATTTTTTGTGAAACTCATGAAGCCGTAAACAAAATTTTCATAGCCTTCTTCGTTTATGAGATACATGGCGAAATAGAAATTTTTGCATTTTGGGACCCCCCTCGTATCTCGGTTATCCTTTAAATTAACACAAAGGGAAAAATTGCTGCTTATGCAGTTTTTTACGCTGGATCCAGTGACGTAGTCATATTTTTCATTTGAGTTGTTATTTTTTAGATATGACCCAAAGTTGTGTTTTTTTAAATGGGACACCCTGTATATTTGTCCAGAAATTGATTTGTCGTTTTAAAAGCTTCTCAAAAATATATATAATAGTATGGGTCTATTTTAATAAACAACAACAAAAATCCTAATTTTTATATTTATCATCCCAAATTTTGCAGTAGGCCATGCAAAACGATGCCGTTTTCTTTTGTTTTCTTGGAAGCAAATGACATTTCCCAATTTTGTACGCATATATAAAATATAGCGATAGTTTTTTGTATTTATTTTTTGTGTAAAAATATATTTGTATTATTATGGAAGAAAACTAAACTTTCGAACATTATTAAAAGTACGATATGTTAGCTTGTTTTATATTAAGTAATGAAAATGTTGAAGCGGCTTCTGAGATGTATTTTAACAGGTAAATAGTTTTTAATTAATTTTTAGATATGTTGAAATACTATTGCTTAATTTTTATTTAGATATCCAGAGAGGAGGCAACCTAATATATCCACTTTTATATCGGATAAAAAAGAATTTACTTAATCACGGATCATTTATCAAACCTCGTACGAAAACATATAATAAAGAAAATCGGGAGGCTGAGGAAATTACGGTTTTGGCTAATGCGGAAGCTTTCCCTACAAACTCTTGTAGGGCCAGTGAAAAGAGCATAGGGATTCCAAAAACTAGAGTTCAAGAAATTCCAAAAAAGCACACATACCACCCATACAAATTTAGGCTCGTGCAGCACTTACAGCCAGGGGATGCAGAGCGTCGGGTAGTCTTCTGCAATTGGTTTCGAGAAAGATGCGATATGGTTAGAGATTTTGAAAGGAAGGTTATATGGTCAGACAAAGCACATTTCAGTAATTCTGGTATACTCAATAGGCACAATAGTAGATTCTGGTCCCAGGAAAATCAACACCAAATATTTCCCAGAAGACAGCAGGGCAGGTTTGGTCTAAATGTGTCCTGCTTCATATTAGGAACACATATAAAATTCTATATATTTGAGGGAAATCTAACAGCCAATCGCTATATAGAAATTTTAGAGGCAGCTATACCTGAATTACTTGACGATGTTCCTCTAGCGCAAATTAAAGAAATTTATTTTCAACAGGACGGTGCTCCTGCACACAATTCTGGAATGACGAGATTATTTCTGGACAATAATTTTACCAATCAATGGATCGGAACAAATGGACCTATAAGATAGGGGGCCATCTTTGGTCCCCAGATTTGTCGATTTTAGATTTCTTTCTATGGGGATATCTGGAAAATAGAATTTACAAAGACCACTATGATAATGTCCAAGATTTAGGAAATGCAATAAGAGAAAATTTTCGCTATTTACAAAATCATCCCGATATTTTGCTTAATTCCCTAGCATGCATAGAACAAATTGGAAATCAGTTTGAACAGTTCTTTTGATTTCCTTGGTTACTGTAGTTCTTATACGACAGTTCATTTTTGCTGAAAGGCTTGTTACATAATAATTTATTACTGTTTTGTTCTTGTGTTACATAAATCTAGGTAGGTGGTACTTTTTTGGTGCGAAATTATCAGTAGATATTTTGATAAATAGATTTAATTACGTATTTATTTTGATTTATTGTTAGGATGTAGATATTGTTAACGACTTTAAATAAAAGGCAGCATTGTTTTGCATGGCCTACTGCAAAATTTGGGATGATAATTATAAAAATTAGGATTTTTGTTGTTGTTTATTAAAATCGACCTATACTATTATATATTTTTGAGAAGCTTTTAAAAGGACAAATCAATTTCTGGACAAATATACACGGTGTCCCATTTAAAAAAACACAGCTTTGGGTCATATCTAAAAAATAACAACTCAAATGAAAAATATGACTACGCCACTGCCATAAGCAGCAATTTTTTCCTTTGCGTTAAGTTAAAGGATAACCGAGATACGAAGGGGGTCCCAAAATGCAAAATTTTCTATTTCACCCTGTATCTCATAAACGAAGAAGGATATGAAAATTTTGTTTACGGCTTCATGAGTTTCACAAAAAATTAGCTCAGGTTCGTAAAAACCGCAAGGTTCTATCTTTAAAAATAAGCGAGACCCTGCTTTTGCAACCAAATTCGGATACCCTGTACATTAAATTTCAAAAATAAAGTAGTAAAGTTATAAGAGAAGCAAACATTTTTATAAAAAGTATTTTTTTTCGCAAACCCACAAATAAACAGTTATTCCGGTACCAAAAACAAATGCATTATAAGCATATCTAATAATCTCCTGTATTTATAAATAATTATCATCCAAAATGTACTGATTCATGTTAACTAAAAAATAAAAGTAAACAGTTATATAATTAAGAACAATTAATAAACAATAATTAGTGGATACGTTTTAGGTGGCTGCACTGCACCTGTTTGTGTCCTAAATGTGGTAAATAAATAAATAAAATAAACAAGGGATCGTAAATATTTGATCATATAATGGTCAGTGATCTGTTAAAAAGAGTAGTTGTAAACAACAACAAATTTAGATTTAGTAATAAATTTCCTTTGCTACTTATAGTAGCAAAATAGTATATATTAGAAAATACAGACATTTTTAAGTGGGAAACTTTCAGACATCCTGAAAGCACTTCAGAGTCGAAGTTCTCATTTACACTTACATTGATTTGATTTGCCATAAAAACATTTATTTTAACATCCGAGCTCTAGCATATTTTGAGATATTAAGAACTTTGTATTCCAGCTACGTGTTCTTACAACATGAATACGGTGCATTATTTTATTTAATGTTTGTAGCTCTTAACGTAAAAAAATGATTTTCGAATTGCAAAGAATTACCCATTTGGCGTTATATCACTTTGTTATACATGTTTATTCGGAGTTCGTTTTTTACAATATACAAATAAACTTGAAGGCTGCTTTTAAACCCTTTATGTTATACTTGTGTTTTTTAATATGTTTAAAACACTTCTACTTAATACTGAAATATTGTCAGTACTCCCTGATAATATTTTTTTGTAAATAGCTGTTATTTTTCGTACTCTTTTTTTTTTAAATATTCTGTTCTTGTTTTGTATAGCAATATATATGGATGGAAAATGTCCTCAAACGGTCTCAATGCAAAACATACTAATAAAAACGTTTATCATACTTAGTATGTGTTTGTTCCTTGCAAAAATATTACCTTTTCCAATTTCATTGGACTAGAAATCTAAAGAAATGGTATTCCAAAATTATTTTTATAAATTTTTATTAGAAGGTCATATATTTTTTGTATTGTAATTGTACGAGTAACATTTTGTATACATTGTATAGTATCTTTAGAATCTGAATCTGAATCCAATATTTTTGAGAGACTGAAGAATGACATATGGTGAAGTTATTATTCCAGAGGAATATGTTGTCTTATGTCAAAACACAGTAAAACAAAAAAATACTATCTACAAAGTGCCGTAACTTGGAACAGATTGACCCTGTCTATTTATTTTATAATCAAAATGAAACTAAAATATTTTGAAAACGAATTAAGTGGTCCACTTGAATCTGTGAACTGACTTAAAAATTACGAAGAATACAATACATCATTTAAAAAATCCATTAAGAGCTGCCAATCCTGAATATAAGAAATATGTCTCAACATTTTAAATTATAATTGTGATATAATTTATAAACTTAACTCTGAAAAGTTTATGGTTCTGTTCCGGCGACAAAAAAGTGGATAATTAAAATCGGTTTGAAATTTAAAAGGGGAAATTATCGAAATTTTTTTATTGGAACTGCCGGACATTGGGTTAAAACAATTATAGGTATATTATATATTTCCCCTTCTTGCTGATTATAAATATACCGGGTTTGATAGTTTTATCTTTAAAGACCCGGAGAAATTTGACAAAAACCGGCGATCTCTAATACTTTGGTTTTTATGGCAGGGTTTTTGTTAAATGTTTCAGTTAGTTGTCTTTGAAGACAAATATATTAAACCAAGAGGCCCATTTTGTGAACATATAATATACAGGAATTTTAATAAAAAAACATGTTTTTATACATGTTTAAGATATCCTGTATACATAAATAACAATTTTCTATAAATTACGCGAGAAACCTTAAAAATTTTATATTTAACATTTTTTCTATCTGCTAAAAATAAACCCACTGTAGGGGTGGCGAAATATGAGAAAATACTCTCAACATAGACGTTTTTGGGGTTGCTGATAACGGATATGAAATTTTTAGATTTTGAAATCTTTAAATGGCGATCCTAAAATGAAATTCTTATTAAAAAGTAAATGAATATATACAAATTATATGCAAGTTTATACATTTCAGGACAATAACGGTAAGTTTCTTCGCATTACTAAAATTATTAAAATAATATTAGAATTATGTATTAATCTTTATTTTTGTATATCGCCATGTATACGCGGTGTTTAGTTAATATGAACCGGGTAAGAACTTTCTTATTTCAAATAAAACGTTTTTATTTATAGTGATACAGATTTAAGTTGACGAATTTAACAATAAGATAACAAGATGGCGTGGATCAGATGCTTAGTTTCTGATATATTAGCATTTATCTTAAAATATTTCAAAATCTGCTTGCATCGAAAAAGTTCTAATGCATCTATAAGTATCCAATTTTCTAAAGAAAATAAATTCTAGACTGTTGCCAATTTCAGAGATTTAATAATAATAATGTAACCCTCTGTATATTATCTTATATTCTAACTAAGGCAATACAATACGAACTCAACGATATACAACATGGGTTACTGAATCAACGTTTCTGACTTATTGGCCGTTACCTTCAGTACGCTTTATATTTGTTAAGTAATAACGAAGGAGTTTTCAATAACAGACATATCTTAATGAATAAAAAGTAACATTTTTATTTTCAAAGTACTATTTTCCCTTATTAATATCATTAAACTAGATTTTCTAAATATTGAAAAAAATAACATTTAATTTAGTTTTTGTTCTGTACTGTATATTTTTCATAAATTAGTTTTTTATATTTAAATCTATCTAGTTCAATGATGTCTACTATAGGAGAAAGGATTTTTCAAAAATTAAAATAATTCCTTTTTTATTAGTAGTTAGTTATTTAAAAAAAAATATCACGTACCAAAGATAAACGTCAATAAGTCAGAAACAATGGTTGTTTCAGTGTTTTGCAATTTGCATTGATTAGCATTCACGTAACTTAATTGGAACGAAGGAAATCTGAAACAAACCACAGACTAAAAATTCCTCTCGTTCAAATAGAGCTTATTATTTTTTCGGTTTGGTTTTAGAAACAAGATACAAACTCGTTTTGTGGAGCTCGGCCCCTGAGGCATGTTCATGTACGGTTGTCCGCGCGGCAACAGTATAATGGCGATAAATACAGAAGAGCAGTATTGAGCAGTTATTTTTATGAAGTCTCGATGCGATATTTTCCCATATGGCATTACAACAAAAATATTAAAATTAGCTGTTGAGGTCACAGGAGAAAGATTTTTACACTTAATTAATACTAGCCTCGAAACTGGATGTTTTCCTGAAATGTGGAAGCTTTCAACAATAATACTATTAGAAAAGAAAAACAACAGTATGCTATGTGAAGAATTTAGTCCTATAAACATGGTGCCAGTGTATGAAAAGCTTTTAGAATTAGCAGCAAATGAACAAATAATTAGTTATATTGAAAAACACAAATTGTTAACTCCTTACCAAGCTAGGGAGAAAAATTCTTGTGAAAGTGCGCTTCAAACCATTTTAGCGTCATGGAAAAATGCAGTGGGGAGAAAACACTTCATAGGAGTAGTGTTCAATTTTCGCAGCGCATTTGAAACAATAAATAGGCTTTTGCTGCTCGCAAAACTAGAGGCTTTGGGACTTCGTAAAAAAGTATTGCAATGGATAAAGCAGTACCTTCAAAATCGCAAACAAGTGACAAGGTATTGTAATTGTGAATCTGCAGCTAAAAATACTGTTTATGGTGTTCCCCAAGGAACTGCAATGGGGCCAAATCTTTTTATATTGTATATAAATGCCATAGTAAGAATGGTACAGAAATGTAAAATACAGCTTTTTGCTGATGACACAATTCTTTACTATGTAGGCAATAGTACAGATGAAGTTGTATCTGTTATACATAGTGAGCTTAACAATATTGTTAAATGGTTAAGTAACAATAGTTTGTCTGTAAATATAGCTAAAACCAAATGTATGATTATAAAAAGTCGTTATAATAATGTAGATACTTTAGCTCATAATGGAATTATATAGGTCATGAAAAAATAGAACAGGTTTATGAATGCAAATACCTAGGTGTATTAATAGACCTGGAACGTTAACGAATTAACAGTTGGAACGGTTCTATTGCCTACGATACTCGTTTTGAGTGTGCGTAGGGTTTCTATTATTGACATAATTTAAGCTTATTATATTTAATTTGTCTTCAATGGAATAGCCCATTTTGTTGGGCAAAACTAACATAGACAAGTAAAAGGATACTGATAATCTGACAATATCAGTACCACCAAGACACCTTAGACACGATTTGACGTAAATTAACTAGGATAAGGGGGAATTTTAAAAACGAATATCTCAAAAACTATCGATCCAACTATAGACATATCACATATTCTTGAAAAGGGAAAATAAGGAGAATCTAAAAAATCAAAAATATACAGGGCATTTCATTAAAAAAAAAACAATATTTGGTACGCTACTAGTTTCTGATTTACTCTGTATATTCAAAGTTATTTTTTCTAGGAGGTGTTCTGAAATTCATACAACTTTTGTATTTAATATGTTTTCCATCGATAAAAATAAAACCTGAAAACGGGTTGCTAAATATAAAAAAGTACAGATAACACAGTTTATATACAAACCCTTCAAACTGTAATTTACTCATTTTTTTTACTTATTGCCCCTCAGTTATAGGTATTCATAAAATGTGTTATCTATGTGTTTTGGAATTCTGTACGAGGGAATTTGCGGGTAAAAGTGAATTTACCGATTTTATAGATTTATTTTTTCTTATATTATAATGGAAAATAAAATTCCAGCGCAATAACTCTGGGACCCACCCAAAGGAGGATTAGTTGGACTCTATACTCAAGGTAGTCCCCTCATTTCGGCCACCCATTGGATGTATTTGGCTCTTTCCCCTTTCTTTAACAAATATGTTTATTATTGAGCGGTCTCGTTTGTCGAACAGATCAATGTCTGGTTTCTTGGCCTGCAATCGAAATATAGTTCCAGTGAATGGGACTGTGCATTTTCCACTACGCCCTCGATCTCTTGGGACATTAGTGATGCCTCAGATAGCATATAGCACCCTAAGAGAGGTATTATGTCGGTAAATATATAGTGTATCGGGATTCTCCCGACAGGCTCTACTCCTAAAACCGGATATCCTAGAGAACTTATTATGATATACAAGAGTGTTAATGACTTCATCTTGACAAGCCAAGAGAAACCATTCGGTTTCAGATTTTAAACTGGCTAATCTAAAAAAAGAGAATGTCAAATTAGTTGACAGTTCCAATGCCTCACTTAAAACTTAACCCAAAATGATTAAAACCTCTATATTGATTATGCAAATTAAAATTAATTTGACAATTTAATTAATTTTAAGAATGTGTACCTCATATACAAATCCCAGAAAAAAATCCACCCTGACTACCTAAGAATACAAGAAAGCGCGGATAATAATTGGTATACAACTGCATAACAGAACACACAAGTACAGGAACTATTATTAATAAGTCCTTTTAAACAAACAATAAAAATGTTTACATTGCATTCTGTGTTCTATAGATAACCTGCTTTCAGTATTATTGCAATAACCCAACATATTTTTGGACATATAATAAAATCAAACTTGATGCCACCCCTGGCTGCTGCAGTAGAAAATAGACTGAACATTTTTGTTAGACAGAGCCTACTTGATTAGGCATCTTAGAAACATCTAAATTGTTTAGAAGAATAGTTGCCGATTCTTAAGCGTTGTTTTAATTTCAGGTAATAAATAGTGAGTTAGTTCTTTTTCGTTACCAATTTATTTACAGCTACTGACTCAACGTATGGAGTTCTTTTTGAGATAAAGTTGCCCTATTTTTGTGTTATCAATTATTGCTTTTAATTTTTTTTTGTCGTGAATATTGAATATCATTTTATTTCCAAAAAAGCAAATTCTATTATTTATCTGTATTACTATAACTCTTAAATATGTTGTACACATGATTGCCGCTGATATTCAGAAACACTGAAAAAATAGCTATTATTCTACCTTTTTAAAAGAATTTAACATCAAAATATCACAAACGTTGAACGGAACAAAATGCAAAATTATGATAAAATAAAGCCGATAGTCGGTTGGTCACAACATGTAGACATTCTGGTGTTTGGGAGAAGCATAGCGTAACACCTGCCGCAATCAGTTGTGTTATAATTCGCCGGCGCGCTTTCCAAACTTTCGACGGCTAAAAATACAACAAAACTCCATTGAAAAGGCACAAAATTTGATGTATCGTTTACTCGCTTGTTCACTTAATGACACGCTTTTCCCATTTTGTTGGCTGCAGTTAAAAACATTTAAGTTTATTACCGATTTTTTTCAGGGATAAATGTATAAACCGGGTTGATTTTCTTCGATTTTATATTATTTGTAATCTGGATGTTTTACAGAATACTTTTTATTTGTGAATATACAGGGTTCGCCAAACTCAGTGGCGTATTAGAAGTATATGGAGAACGAGTAAAGATATTTACTTGAGATTTGGGTAAGTTTCATACTAAGAAGTGAACTTTATTTTAAAAATAATTTCGAAGTTGCGGCGTTGCCAGCTCTATTGCAGACAGACAGAAAGTTTCTTTTTTTAAATACAATACCCTGTATATTATTGCATTGTCAAATTCTATGTATTATTCTGAGCATTTTTTATGTAGTATGTCCTGTACCTAATTTGAGAGGTTTCTGAAATAAAAATTATTTTCTAATTTTTAAGGGTCAAATCGAGTTCAATGTAAAACACGATATATTTTTAGAACGTTGTCCCAGAATTCTGAAATTTTTATACGAGTTTCCGAACATGTAGGTTAATTGACGACTCAAGGTAATTTTTAATTAAAAGTTATACAGGGTGTATAAAAATATAGTTTATTCGCGATGAACCTAAATGTTCATAACTCGATTTTTTTAAATGGAACACCCTGTATATTTTAATTGCATCAAGTAGAGAGAGACATTGCCTTTCAAATGACATTAGGTATTCCTATACCTATCTCTGATGGGTAATGAACTAAGTGGCATTTAAAAAAAAAATCGACCATTTTAGTATTTTCTGTAAAAAAAATCTATTTTAAGCGCACTGAATAGAGAAGTAAACATTTTTGTCAAATACTGGCAAGTTATTTCTACGTATATCTGTCTTAATGATACCTAAATGGAAATACTTTTCTTGAGAAAAATCGATAATTTAATAGTAACAATATGTATTCACAAACGCTTTTGATAAAAAATTAACGATACAACCGAATAAAACAATACTCACGATGGAACACCCTGTATATTTTTGTTGCATCCAACAGAGGAAAAATTACCTTTCAATAGTATTAGCATCGCTGATGATTAATTAATTAGATGCCATTTAGTAGAAGCACGAATAATATCTCGTAAAACGAAAGATTATTTAACTAGTAGGCTGTGCACGCCTGTCATCTCCCAGGAAACCAAACAGAGAACATTTGTTTTTAATATGCATAGTTGTCAAAAATTCACTAATTTAAAACACTAATATAAAATGGCAAATTCTTACTCAAGTGTAGAAATTCTAAATTTGTTTTATGTACACGGTCAATGTGATAAAATAATATCAAGAACATGTAGACAATTTAATCAACTTTATCCAGATTCTGTCCCAATGAACGAGAAAAAGTTTAAAAGAATAGAGAAGAATTACAGAGAGTAAAATAATGTTAAAAGACCAAGACTTCAAGTCAAACCTGTAACAGGTGACGAAGACAATGAAATTACTGTTTTGTCTTATTTCCATACATACCCTCACGCATCAATTAATAGCGCAGAGAAAGATTTAGGCATTTCTTACAAATCGGTGGAAAGAATTTTGCATAAACATAGAATGCATAATTATAAATTTATAACAGCCCAGGCTTTAGACCCTACTGATCCTCCTCAGCGCGTCGCATACTGCGAAATGATCCTGATGCGTACACAAGAAGATCCCAACTTTTTAAAAAAAGTTATTTGGACGGATGAGAGCAAATTCACAAAAGAAGGAATATTTAACAGAAGAAATTCACATTTTTGGTCCAAAGAAAATCCTTATTTTATCAGAGAAAAAGGTTTTCAATACAAGTTCGGTTTCAATGTATTTTGCCTCATGATGAATGACAAAATAAAGTTTTGCTTTTACGATGAAAATTTAAATTCTGAAAAATATTTGGAAATATTGAAAACTACAGTTTCTGATTTTCTCGACGAGTTACCATTGAACTTACTCCGGAGCTGCTGGTATCAGTTAGATGGGGCACCGGCTCACTGTACAAACGAAGTAAGTGCGGAACTTACTACAATCTTCGAAGACAGATGGATTGGCCGACGAGGTCCATGGATTTGGCCACCTAGGTCCCCAGACCTTACCCCTCTCGACTTCCATCTTTGGGGCAGGGTAAAAGGGATAGTTTATCAGACGCCAGTAGAAACAAAGGAAGAACTCCTAAATCGGACAAGAGAAGCACTGCTGGCATTATCCGCGGAAGAGATTCAAAAAGCAACGAGTCATGTAATGACACAAGTTCTGGAATGCCTCAGAGTTAATGGAGGACACTTTAAACAGTTCAGTTACTAACAATTCATTTGGGGATAGTTCTGTTGTTAGCTATATTTTTGTAATATTGTTTTATTCGGTTGTATCGTTAATTTTTTATCTAAAGCGTTTGTGAATACATATTGTAAATATTAAACTATAGATTTTTCTCAACAAACGTATTTTCATTTAGTTATCATTAAGATAGATATATTATTGACAAAAATGTTTACTTGTCTATTTAGTGCTTTTAACATAGATTTTTTTTCCAGAAAATAATAAAATGGTCGATTTTTTCTTTTAAATGCCATTTAATTCATTACCCATCAGAGATAGGTATAGGAACACCTAATGTCATTTGAAAGGCAATGTCTCTCTCTATTTGATGCAATTAAAATATACAGGGTGTTCCATTTAAAAAAAATCGAGTTATGGACATTCTGTTCCTCGCGAATAAACTATATTTTTATACACCCTGTATAACCTTTTATTAAAAAATACCTTCAGCCGTCAATTAACCTACATGTTCGGAAACTCGTATAAAAATTTCAGAATTCTGGGACAATATTCTAAAAATATATCGTGTTTTACATTGAAGCCGATTTGACCCTTAAAAATTAGAAAATAATTTTTATTTCCAAAACTGCTCAAAATAGGTATAGAACATACTACATAAAAAATGCTCAGAACAGTTCGTAGAATTTGACAATGCAATAATATACAGGGTATTGTATTTAAAAAAAGAAACTTCCTGTCTGTCTGCAATAGAGCTGGCAACGCCGCAACTTCGAAAATATTTTTAAAATATAGTTCACGTCTTAGTATGAACCTTACCCAAATCTCAAGTAAATATCTTTACTCGTTCTCCATATACTTCTAATACGCCACTGAGTTTGGCGAACCCTGTATATAAAAATATAAATCTACAATAGAAGTATATTGTCTTATTGCTTTTACGGAATCAACTAAATGGTTTTTATTTATAAAATAGTTTAGGCAGTAATTTGAGGTGTCTTAAGTTTTAATAATTTCATAACTTAGGAAAACAAATACGGAATTTAAAATGAAAATGTTCATAAAACAGTTCATTGGACAGACGAGGCGCATCACGCGCAATACGCATCACTGGGCTGTAAAAAATCCTAGAATATTTCAAACCATTAAATTTCAAGGGAGAAGTTCTATTCATGTTTGGTGTGGGGTTAAAAATAATAAAATTTTGGGTCCAATATTTTATAGTGAATAACCACGTCCACGATATCATAATTTCCTTCAAAACCAAATTGAAAACCTTTTGGAAGAATGGCCTTTGGAGGAATATCGGAATTTAATCTGGCAACAAGACGGTGCTCCTCCACATGTCACGTGTGACGTTAGATACTTTTTGAACCGACGCCTTAATGAATGGATAGGAAGGAATGGAACCATCGCTTGGCCAGCCAATAGTCCTGATCTTTCACTTTTGGATACTCTTCTTTAGGGGCATCTCAAGAACGTGGCATACCAAAATAGAAATGAAAATATTGATGAAATTATGGAAAAAATTGTGAACGAAATTGATAGACTTAATCAAAAATGAAATTATAACTGCAAAGAGGATACCAATATTGCTTCGAAAATAATGGGGTACACATTAAGTATTTAAATTATTAGTTATTATGTTTTGTTACTTTATTGTTAATATGAACTATTGGTTTTTTGTTATGTAATGATTTAGTTTCTTCTAATAGGTTTTTAATCCTTTTAATAATTGTTTTTACGGATATATTTCTACGAAAATTGGCAATATATTTTCTTCTTGTTTCACTGGCGTTTTCTTGACACTTATAATACAGCGTTACAATCTGTAGCTTTTCATTTATTACGGCAAACTAATATAATATCTACCAATACGTCAAAATTACAATGATTTTGAAGTAAAGTGGTCACCTGCATCACCTGCATTTCATATGAATATATTTAATTAAATAAATAGCAAAATAATTTCCGTTTTTTTGTTTGACTGGCATCATAAGATAGCTTATCAAAAACTAAGACAGGAATGTGAAAGTTATTTTGCTCTAGGTGCAACCGTTCAGGTGCTATGACGGCTCAAAGAAGCAAAAATGTCAATTTTCAAACATCAATAAATCAAAAACACTTGAAGATAGACATATAGTACCCTTATAGTAAAAAACACTTAGAATTGACCATAGAATCCAAAAATGTAATAATATATAGGGCGTTCCGTTTAAAAGACACAACATCCTTGGCGTAAGTCTTTTGTTTCTCATTCAATTGTTTTTTTTGTTACGATTTTCGAATTCTCCGAGCTAAAATACATAGAGTGGAATTGATAACCCAATCCTTTTTTGATGTCCGTTAAAATATTAATTACGTGTAAATTTGGAGTACACGGGTGAATATTAAAAGTGGTTGAAAAATAAAAATATCTCAAACCTCTTCTTTTTTTAATTTGGTACTCTATAACTGACAGTTTTCTTTAGAATAAGCATTGAATTTTGTACTCAAATGAAATGTATCTGTGGCTATTTCCTTCAAGTTGGTGATTAATACTGGTGTTTTATTCAAATATGTTCCCCAATAAATAAAACTGTGTTAAATGGGTTTTCTTTTCGTGTTTATTATAACCATATGACAAAATGGCACAATATACAGGTAAATTCCTCTTTACAAAATGGAGTAGGATTATTATATTTTCTATCAGACCTATTTCAACACAATAATATTGACAAGTCACTCTTAGATCTGATTGAAGCATGTCTCACATTAACTCATGTTGTTTTTTAAACTTTTTATGAACAAACCTCAGGAGCAGCGATGGGATCTCCGCTGTCACCTGTGGTAGCCAATATTTTTATGAGAACTTCTGAGGAACAAGCCTCGTCTCCATTAAAGCCAAATTTGTGGTTCAGATATATAGATGACACTCGTAAAATGGCCTCATAGTCCAGAAAATCTTCCCTTGTTTCTTAATCATCTTAATCCGCAAAATCCTAATATAAAATTTACAATGGAAATTAATTCAGAAGGCACGGAAAGGGGATGGTTTCTTATGACACAACTCTGTATATACACATACGAACAGATACCTAAATGCAAATTCACATCATCAAACGGCACAGAAACAATCAGTTATGAATTCTTAGGCTTACAGAGATTTCGTGATTTGTAACCAAAATTTTTTACAATCGGAAACAAAGAAACTGACTCAAGCTTTAAGAGGGAATGGATATTGCACTGAGGATATTAGACGGTTAATTAGAAAATATAATGATCCTACTCCACGAGAGAAAACTATCAAGGAGGTACCGATAGGAAGGAACGAGTTAGAAAGAAATAAATTGTACAATTTGCTGTGTCTGAACCCCATGGACATGTCATAGATGTAAAAGAAGCCAAAGTTCTTGCGTCGATCCCGGGATCTTAGAGAATCTACTGAAATTTAAAAGCATCCTAGTAATTTTAATAGAGATTCAAGCTACAGTCTACATCAATCGTGGAAATCGATCGTTACCCCAGGATACGGTTTGGAGAACACAGGTTGGGTGTAAATAGCGGGCCTGAATTTCACCGATCTCATTCAGTGTTCCAAGCTCGTGAAGTAAAGATCCCTAAAGATGCCTCGTGCAATGGAAGGTAAAACGTTGGACAGTGGTTCCATTTTCATACAGTCTAATGATACAGTCTTAATACTAATGTTATCGTTTAAGAGAAATATTCCATTTTAGAATTAGTTCAAATTCAATTTTCTCAACATACGAGGCTAAAATATAAATTATGCATCACCAAAAATATCCATTCGTTTTTTCTCTTAAATAGTTCTTTTAAATCAAAAATTGTGGATTTAAGCAACTCAGTTATAATAGATTCTACTGATATCCAGTTACAACTCAATAGATATTTCTGAATATTTTTTTATCAGATGAAAGTTAAGCAACCCATTTTCGGCACATTTCCTCTACTTGTACATTAAAAACTCCAACATTTAAGAATCCTCAAAGGAATAAACAATAAATATACTAAACATTTTATCTTTCGAAATCTGATTAAGCGAAATACGTTGCGAAACTAACAAATAAATGTTTTTTCCTCACAGAAGGTGCATTCAATTTGCACAACAGCCGAAGTTTTATGCTAAATATAGAGGTAAAAAATAATAAAAAACGGAGTGGTCCGCAATAAATGGTTCATCGAATAAATGTAGATTTTAAGCGCGAATATAGTACTATTCACTCAACTATGTCGTAGTAAAATGTTGCTCGCTAATGAGATGCAGGGTGTGAAAATGTAATTTATTTAGTTTTTTGATACACTTCGTACATTTCGAGAGACATTTAAATCAAATTTGGTACCTGTTATACTGGAACTAATTTCAATAAAGCAACTAAGTTTTATAAAAATCTATAGGATGTTTTTTTTCCGGGTTACGACCTCTTAAACCTTCCCGAAGGCTTTACTAGTACGTTTCTGGCCATTTTTACGTCGAATTCCTCATTTTGTTCTGTAACTGTTTGGTTTCTTAGATTTGTATAGCTAATTTAGAGGTCAAAAACAGAGGCGTGCGGTGAAATTTTAAGAAAGGGAAGCAATTTTTAGAAACTTACCTATTTGTAATATAATTCGATTCTTTGATCATTTTTGCAAATTTGTCAATGACGTCATCATAAAAACGTCGATGCTCCGACATATTTTGGAGAAGTTTATTTTCAGTGGACAACAGCGATGTATGCGAAAGTCTCTCCTGCCCCGTTGAATTTCTCACGAAATTTTTTATACTAAACGTATAAAAAATGTTGAAAAATTGCGTTCTACTGATGAACTTGTGGCAGGTATTGTCAATACTAATTCACACAATTTCGACACTTCGGTGTAGGCATCTTCAAGTTCCTTGTCTTTTAAAAATTGCATTAGTTCCTTAACGTTATTTTTTGCGCTAATGTCATCAGTTTCGTAAATCAGTTTTAGTTCAGTTCGCAGTAACACTCGGTCGAAGAACTTGCCATAATGAAGAAGAAAAGATTTAAACGCATCTTCTGGAAAAATTTTTTTCCCTTAAATGCATCAAAATTGCAGGGCTCGAGGAATTTAAAATAATTTAAACCGTTAAATCTATAGTTTATTTGTTGCTGAATTTGATCGATTATTTCATAAAAGAGGCGTCTGTATGATGTTTGAACATCTCCCACCTTGTCTGTTCGAAGACGCTTGGCTTGTGGCTCTACATTTAACGTCATCATTTTCTCCCAAAATAAGTCAAAGTCATTTCTTTTTTGGCTTAACATGGACTTAAAATCATCCACTTTATTTAGTCAAAAAGCAATATCGTTTGTTTTAGTTTGTAATATATTAAAAACATTGTCCGAGAATGGAAATATTTCTGAAAATATGTTCAACAAATAATTAAAATTAAAATCTCGTTTCAAACAGTCCAAAAACCCCCTCGAACTATTTATTGCTTCTGAGTCCCACGTTTCATTATTTTCTATTATATTCTCAAATAGTTCAATCAGTGATTAACGATTTTCAGATACTGTTAGCATTATAATTCCACCTAGTAGGAGCTATTTTGGTCAATTGTTTGTGGACAATGGAGTCCAAAGCTTGTGTACGTTTTGTTGACTTGGAAAAAAAACCGGCATGCCACTTAAAGTAACGAAAAATACTTTACACTCTTTAATGTGATTGACGGATTGGGATAAAACTAAATTTAATTTATGAGCAAACCAATAGACAAACACAGCACTTGGGAAAGTTTCTCGAACTTTAGCTTGCAGACCCCCTAATTGTCCTGCCACCACTGCAGCTCCATCATAGCTTTGAGCAACTCATTTTTTCTCTCCATTAATTTCTTTAGTAACGTTATGAACTACGGTATATAATGCATCTACTGTACGATTTTCGGACACATTCTTAAAACCTAAAAATCGCTCTTGAATACTTCCGTCTGTTTTAACGTAGTGTATTACTATAGATAATTGGCTACAATTAGTGATATCAGTTGTTTCGTCCAGAACAATAGCAATGAACCGCGCCTCGCCAATCTCTTGCTTAATTCTTTTTAGAATAATGATTGCAACAGCGAAAATTAAATCATGCTGGATTCGATTCGACGTTCCGCGAAAAACGCTAGACTGCTCTAAATGATTTTTTAAGCAATCATCATATTTAGTCATTAAACTAAGTAAATCTTGAAAATTTCCTCTATTTGAAGAAACCCTTGTTGCGTCATGACCTCTAAATCCCAATTCGTGCTGTCCAAGAAAACAAACAACTTCGATAAGTCTTCTTAATATTTGCCTATTTTTATCGATTAGTTCATTGTGTTGGCGGTGACTAATTTCCAACTGTTTATTAAGGGCCTGTTCAATTCTGATTTTGACGAAGACTTTTTCTTTTATGACGGACTGCAAATGTGCTTTGGACATAATGTGTCTTTTTACAGCTTTATGGAAATTGTTTAAATCGGAAAAACCAGTTTTATTCTAGAGACCTTTTTCATTTTCAAAAAGTAAACATGGCCAACAAAAAAATTTACTTATATTTTGATACCCTGTTAACCATTTAAATTGTTCGTATTGATTTTTCGGATAAAAATGTCTAATACAGTTTTTCATTTTTGTGGTTAAATTTTTTATGGGCGGTTTTGCCCTTCCTTTGGAAATTATTTGAAGCTTATCAGCGAAGTTTAATGTTGAAAATCCCTTTATTATTAAGATACACACCACACATTCACACACACTTTTCTTACTAAATTGTCCAACATTTTCAACGTTATTCCCGACAGCCGAAGTTGACGGTATTTGCATATCCACGTCCGTATTATTGTCTTCCATATCGCATCATGCACGACGCGACGTACGTATCACACAACACACGTATAGCCGTTCAAGCAAAGAACCTACTCCAACGATAGCTTCCGCCCCCACTTAAAGCACGCGATTGAAATGCAAAAATTGCAAACAGCCGGTGGAAAGTTCAATAACCTCTGACTCGATTCACAGGAAATCAAGCATACAGGTCTTGGCTGCAGAGAAGCTAGCGGCCCGCATAGGTTCTATTCGATTTTCTATTATGGCTCGGTCTGAGTCAAGGCCGCATTTATTATGGGCTTGCTAATTAAGATAATATTTTAGCATTTTTAATATAAACTAAATTAATGGTTTCCTATTTCAAAAATTATGTTTTAGAAGATGTTTTGTATTTTTTTTTGGGGAAGCACTGCTTCCCTTGCTTCCCTGGACTGCACGCCCCGGGTCAAAAATTACCATTACTATTTATATAGTTTTACTATTTCCACATGAAATATGAATTATAACCTTCTATTAGCTATGTATGAATTATCTTTTCGTTAAATCAATTTTAAGCGGTGTAAAATATCGAAAACATAACGTGTGGCAAATTTGACTTAAATATCTCTCGGAATGTGCCAGGTGTCTAAATAAATAAAAAAATATTACCGTTTTTAACACCTTGTAGCTCATTAGCCAGCAACGTTTTACTACGGCATATTTGGCTAATTTGTATTATTTTCACGTCTATAATTTACAGTTACCCGTTACGGACCATCCTGGCTGATGGCATTGCTGACAGAGACAGCAATACAGGGTGTTAATTATGTGCACAGACAGGATAATTGTTGGGCCCATTAAAAACATGTTCATATAAAAATATGGCCTAAAAAGCTTTGTTCTCGAGATACTTCGTTCAGAGATTTTTAGGTAAATATATGGTACTCAACTGTCTGTTTTGAAAAATTATTTTCGAGACAAAATTTGTATATATAAAAGTTCATGCGAATGTCTTTTAATATAATCGAGATCCGTCCGCCTTAAGCAAATATTTGAGCCCAAACTGATGAACAGTAATGTCCGTTAAATGTTTAATAGTTTGCAAAATGTCTAATAGTTGAACAGTTAAACCGGAAACCAAATAATTGAGCGGTAGTATCCGGTCCAGCTGGATCGACGGAGCTCGGCAGATTATTGTCCCAATCTCGACACGAGATCACGTCCGCCAGTGGATCATTCAAATTATCTACTAAATACCCGTTCGAAGCGACACGAGACTTCCATTTGTCAAGTCGGCCGGGCCTTCGCATAAGCCGCTTCCAGAGCTGCCACATCATTCTGTTCCTATTACCGTCCTATCACGAAAAAATTTCAACGTTACCTCATTTTTTATCATAAAGCCACGGTGCATAACGAAAAAATTGGATTCTTTGAGCTTGGCCTTTTTCGCCGTAAGGGTCTTTATGAGGTATATGATTATAACCAAAATATTATGTAATACTAATTATTAGTCTCCGCTTTATAGTAATTTTCTTGGGTTTTTAAATTATTCTTTGGCTCTTATAATGAAATTTATTAGCCAATATTTTTGTATAACTGGTATGTTTTGAAACTGAAATACATATCAGAGTTATTTAACTAGAAACTAATAATAACAAAAATAAAAGAACCAAATAATATTATCATTATTTGCGTCTCGATAGAGCGTTACAATGAGGCACCAAACATGATGCACGGTGTACTGGGACATCTCAAATTAAAAATAACCAATACTAAATGGACTATTAACAGTGAGTGGTGGCAATTTCTGCAACGAAGATGTTTAATTTTTGTATAATAAGTTATTTCACCTGTCATTTTCTGCAGATTAGATATACACTTTTTCGATTTCCGTTTTCATATTTAAAGTTCTACAAGTTTCTATTACAGCTATCAATTTTAATTTTGTAATTTAGATTTTACGATCAAAGATTTTATCATGAAAAGATAAAATGTTGATTGTTGTTAGTAGTAAAAGCAATATGTAAACTTTGCTGTGATTAGGTTTTTTTGTTAAGTTCATCATACTTATATTTTACTTATATTTTATAAATGCATTCAATTCCGAGAAAATTGTCAAAGATAACTAAATGGGGTATGACACACCTTTCACTATAGAATTTTACAGAGAATCAAAATTTTGGAAAGTATACAGGGTTTTCCGTTTAGAATAGAACATAATACTGATAGTGCTTTCGCTGAAATTTGATGTGACAGTAAATTGTTTGAGTCATCAGAATGTTTATATTAGAACTACAAACGACATCTCACCTCAAAAGTATATGTTCACCTAAAATTTTAGATTTTTCATGTCATCAAAGTATTATGTTGGAATCAACTGGTAAAATTTTGGTACGAATCCAAGATGGCGGAACAAAATGGCGGCTTAATAAAATATTTAAAAATTCAGCCTGAAAAAACTGCTTAATGGATTGAGTTAAAATTGTGTGCCATAACTAATTATGGTATAGGGATCAACTAGTAAAATTATTGTATTAATTCAAGAGGGCCGAACAAAATGGCGGTCAAATAAAATGTTTGTCATCGTGAAAGAAATCATTCTTTTAGGTTTTACATATCTTCATTTTTTAGCGATATGTATTATCAATTCCTTTAGGCCGTTATTATCCGAATTATACTATTTGGATGTTATTATATCATAATGAACTTTGTGTGTATTTGTTGTGGAAAACAATGATTCTATATAGTATAATAATGTCTAGCACTGGTTGGTGAAAATACAACAGTAATCAAATGTTTATTAGGTTAGGTAATCGTGGAAAAAATACTCAAGCTCTTCATGTGTGTGAAGATCAATTCAATGTAAGTATCCGATAATACATGGTATACCCAGTAGAGTATTTTTTACAAGAAATTTTAGATTTTTTTTGATATGGTCAGTTAAATACTAGGGAAATTACATGCTTACTGTTTACTTTCAGAAAAATATTTCCATATTATTAAGGGAGTTGTTCTGACGGATCTTTGATTCCCTTTGTCAATTAAACAAGCCTGTAAATATATATATTTTTTGTTTTAGTTACAAGTAGAGATAGGAAACCATAATAAGCTTAGCTTCTCATGTATCTCTTGATAATAAACTGATACCCTATAATCTACATAGATCACATAACAACAAATCCTTTATGCTACATAATTAATTTGCAATCAAATTTGTATGAAGTATAGTATAATAATGTCTAGCACTGCTTGGCGAAAATACGTCAGTAATATAATGTTTATTATGTTACAAGTTGATCGTAATCGTGGAAAAAATACTCAAGCTCTTCATGTGTGTGAAGATCAATTCAATGTAAGTATCCGATAATACATGGTATACCCAGTAGAGTATTTTTTACAAGAAATTTTAGATTTTTTTTGATATGGTCAGTTAAATACTAGGGAAATTACATGCTTACTGTTTACTTTCAGAAAAATATTTCCATATTATTAAGGGAGTTGTTCTGACGGATTTTTGATTCCCTTTGTCAATTAAACAAGCCTCTAAATATATATATATTTTTTGTTTTAGTTACAAGTAGAGATAGGAAACCATAATAAGCTTAGCTTCTCATGTATCTCTCGATAATAAACTGATACCCTATAATCTACATAGATCACATAACAACAAATCCTTTATGCTACATAATTAATTTGCAATCAAATTTGTATGAAGTATAGTATAATAATGTCTAGCACTGCTTGGCGAAAATACGACAGTAATATAATGTTTATTAAGTTACAAGTTGATCGTAATCGTGGAAAAAATACTCAAGCTCTTCATGTGTGTGAAAATCAATTCAATGTAAGTATCTGATAATACATGGTATACCCAGTAAAGTATTTTTTACATGAAATTTTAGATTTTTTTTTTGATATGGTCAGTTAAATACTAGGGAAATTACATGCGTACTGTTTACTTTCAGAAAAATATTTCCATATTATTAAGGGAGTTGTTCTGACGAATTTTTGATTCCCTTTGTCAATTAAAGAAGCCTCTAAATATATATATTTTTTTGTTTTAGTTAGAAGTGGAGATGGGAAACCATGACAAACTTAGCTTCTTATGCATTTTTTGATAATAAACTGATACCCTATAATCTACATAGATCACATAACAACAAATCCTTTATGCTACATAATTAATTTGTAATTAAATTTGTATGAAAATAAAATTTGTAATCAACATTGTCATTATATCTATCTTCTATATAGTATAATAATGTCTAGCACTGCTTGGTGAAAATACGACAGTAATATAATGTTTGTTAGGTTAGAAGTTCATCGTAATCGTGGAAAAAATACTCAAGCTCTTCATGTGTGAAGATCAATTCAATGTAAGTATTCGATAATACATGGTATACCCAGTAGAGTATTTTTTACATGAAATTTTAGATTTTTTTTTGATATGGTCAGTTAAATACTAGGGAAATTACATGCGTACTGTATACTTTCAGAACAATATTTCCATATTATTAAGGGAGTTATTCTACCGGATTTTTGATTTCCTTTGCCAAATAAGTAAGCCTCTAAATATATATATTTTTTGTTTTAGTTACAAGTTGAGATGGGAAACCATGATAAGCTTAGCTTCTCATGCATTTCTTGATAATAAACTGATACCCTATAATCTACATAGATCACATAACAACAAATCCTTTATGCTACATAATTAATTTGCAATCAAATTTGTATGAAAATAAAATTTGTAATCAACATTGTCATTATATCTATCTTCTATATAGTATAGTAATGTCTAGCACTGCTTGGTGAAAATACGACAGTAATATAATGTTTATTAGGTTACAAGTTCATCGTAATCGTGGAAAAAATACTCAATCTCTTCATGTGTGTGAAGATCAATTCAAGTAAGTATCCGATAATACATGGTATACCCAGTAGAGTATTTTTTACATGAAATTTTAGATTTTTTTTTGATATGGTCAGTTAAATACTAGGGAAATTACATGCGTACTGTATACTTTCAGAACAATATTTCCATATTATTAAGGGCGTTATTCTACCGGATTTTTGATTCCCTTTGTCAAATAAGTAAGCCTCTAAATATATATATTTTTTGTTTTAGTTACAAGTTGAGATGGGAAACCATGATAAGCTTAGCCTCTCATGCATTTCTTGATAATAAACTGATACCCTATAATTTACATAGATCACATAACAACAAATCCTTTATGCTACGTAATTAATTTGCAATCAAATTTGTACGAAAATAAAATTTGTAATCAACATTGTCATTATATCTATCTTCTATATAGTATAATAATGTCTTGCACTGCTTGGTGAAAATTCGACAGTAATATAATGTTTATTAGGTTACAAGTTCATCGTAATCGTGGAAAAAATACTCAAGCTATTCATGTGTGTGAAGATCAATTCAAGTAAGTATCCGATAATACATGGTATACCCAGTAGAGTATTTTTTACATGAAATTTTAGATTTTTTTTTGATATGGTCAGTTAAATACTAGGGAAATTACATGCGTACTGTATACTTTCAGAACAATATTTCCATATTATTAAGGGCGTTATTCTACCGGATTTTTGATTCCCTTTGTCAATTAAAGAAGCCTCTAAATATATATTTTTTTGTTTTAGTTACAAGTGGAGATGGGAAACCATGATAAACTTAGCTTCTCATGCATTTCTTGATAATAAACTGATACCCTATAATCTACATAGATTACATAACAACAAATCCTTTATGCTACGTAATTAATTTGCAGTCAAATTTGTATGAAAATAAAATTTGTAATCAACATTGTCATTATATCTATCTTCTATATAGTATAATAATGTCTAGCACTGCTTGGTGAAAATACGACAGCAATATAATGTTTATTAGGTTACAAGTTCATCGTAATCGTGGAAAAAATACTCAATCTCTTCATGTGTGTGAAGATCAATTCATGTAAGTATCCGATAATACATGGTATACCCAGTAGAGTAATTTTTACATGAAATTTTAGATTTTTTTTTGATATGGTCAGTTAAATACTAGGGAAATTACTTGCGTACTGTATACTTTCAGAACAATATTTCCATATTATTAAAAGCGTTATTCTACCGGATTTTTGATTCCCTTTGTCAATTAAAGAAGCCTCTAAATATATATTTTTTTGTTTTAGTTACAAGTGGAGATGGGAAACCATGATAAACTTAGCTTCTCATGCATTTCTTGATAATAAACTGATACCCTATAATCTACATAGATCACATAACAACAAATCCTTTATGCTACGTAATTAATTTGCAGTCAAATTTGTATGAAAATAAAATTTGTAATCAACATTGTCATTATATCTATCTTCTATATAGTATAATAATGTCTAGCACTGCTTGGTGAAAATACGACAGTAATATAATGTTTATTAGGTTACAAGTTCATCGTAATCGTGGAAAAAATACTCAATCTCTTCATGTGTGTGAAGATCAATTCAATGTAAGTATCCGATAATACATGGTATACCCAGTAGAGTAATTTTTACATGAAATTTTAGATTTTTTTTTGATATGGTCAGTTAAATACTAGGGAAATTACTTGCGTACTGTATACTTTCAGAACAATATTTCCATATTATTAAGGGCGTTATTCTACCGGATTTTTGATCCCTTTGTCAAATAAGTAAGCCTCTAAATATATATATTTTTTGTTTTAGTTACAAGTTTTTGATGGGAAACCATGATAAGCTTAGCTTCTCATGCATTTCTTAATAATAAACTGATACCCTATAATTTACATAGATCACATAACAACAAATCCTTTATGCTACGTAATTAATTTGCAATCAAATTTGTATGAAAATAAAATTTCTAATCAACATTGTCATTATATCTATCTTCTATATAGTATAATAATGTCTAGCACTGCTTGGTGAAAATACGACAGTAATATAATGTTTATTAGGTTACAAGTGCATCGTAATCGTGGAAAAAATACTCAAGCTATTCATGTGTGTGAAGATCAATTCAATGCAAGTATCCGATAATACATGGTATACCCAATAGAGTATTTTTTACATGAAATTTTAGATTTTTTTTTGATATGGTCAGTTAAATACTAGGGAAATTACATGCGTACTGTATACTTTCAGAACAACATTTCCATATTATTAAGGGAGTTATTCTGACGGATTTTTGATTCCCTTTGTCAAATAAATAAGCCTCTAAATATATATATTTTTTGTTTTAGTTACAAGTTGAGATGGGAAACCATGATATGCTTAGCTTCTCATGCATCTCTTGATAATATCGTGGAGAAAATACTCGAGCTCTTCATGTGTGTGAAATTCAATTCAACGTAAGTATCCGATAACATATGTTATACCCAATAGCGTATCTTTTACATAAAATTTTAGATTTTTTTTGATATGGTCAGTTAAATACTAGGGAAATTACATGTGTACTGTATACTTTTAGAACAATATTTCCATATTATTAAGGGAGTTATTCTGACGCATTTTTGATTCCCTTTGTCAAATAAATAAGCCTCTAAATATATATTTTTTTTGTTTTAGTTACAAGTTGAGATGGGAAACCATAATATGCTTAGCTTCTCATGAATCTCTCGATAATAAAGTGATACTCTATAATCTACATAGATCACACAACAAAAATCCTTTGTGCTACATAATTAATTGGCAATCAAATTTGTATGAAAATAAAATTTGTAATCAACATTATCATTATATCTACAAGTATAATTTAGGCCCGTCTCTGTAATTTATTTGGTACTTCATTTCAAGGATTTAAATGCGATAGGAAAAGGCAGTTTTGATTTTTTTTAGTATTTTTTTGAAATAATATTATTTGGACCCAATATAGTATCTACTGTTTTATTTTGCAATTTTTCATTATAATATAGATATGTGTGTGAATAGAAAACCGTAAAATGATGTATCCTTAAATAAATATTATTACAAAATATCTTTAATGTTTATCTAAAAATAATCTACATATTCTACAAACATATTACTTATACACATTGATTTGTGACTAGACCAGTTCTAATAATTAATAATTGTTACACATTTTATTGGGTACTTAAAGAACTGAATAATTGTAGGAAAACAATAGGTAGATTGTCGGACTGGCCTTTGAAATAACTCTCTTCAGTGATTTCTATAAAAACTATCTACACAGAGCATTTTAAAGGAAATGACGAAAAGTCTAATAAAAAAATTGACTATTTCTAAATTGTATTACTACTCCCAGGTCCACGACAAAATACAAAGAAAAAAAGACACATAAAGAGATGATAATTACTTTTAAGCAGCATCAAGCAAATAGATCGTCACTGCTAAATAATTAAATAGCGCTGCACAGAACGGGAATTTCCCATTTATGACATCAATACCAATAGGAAGACGTATATCTTTTTTTTTTGCTAATATATGTTTCAATAGCATGCTCCCTTGTTATTTATGGTATTTTTTCATATTCAAATTTTGTGCAACTTCCTTATTATCATTTTAGTGTAATACAGTGGAAATTAAAATTATAGACGTTTTATTTAGTGCTTTATGGACTTCCATCAATTATCGGCTAACTCATTTTGATTAAATATAATTCAAATACTATAATATGTCTGAAGTAAATATCCGTTCGCGTTATTACATGTGTTATTTCGTAGGGCAGCAATAGATTTGCCGAGTAACTCTAGATGTATATAAAATAGTCATAGCGTAGGAAATGGGTTTCGCAAGTTATCTGGGGGATGCATGATTGTATGTATATCAGGTGTAGAGCGCATAGGCATAGACACTTGTTCAATCGATCCAGTGTTGATCAAATTACCTTCGTACAGCAGATAAACATAAATTATTAAAGCTCCCTCGTTTAGAATGCAAATAAGCTTAGAAAGTGAAATTTTATTTAAAATGTTTAGTTAATACTCTTCGTAGCAAACTTATATTTCTTTACATGACAAACAATATTCCAATTTCGATACGGTGTAAGAAAATTACTAAAATATGATTTCTAAATATTTTTAGAAGCTTTAGAATCAATTACGTCTGCATCAGAGTATTAAAACAATCAGTTCGATGCGAGCAGAACAATTATTGTTTAGTCAATCACGCACTGGTCTAAAGCGAAATACAATAGGTCTATTTAAAAACAGAATTTAAAAATCTCGGGTGAACAAGCAATTTATAGAAGTATTTCCAATAACAAATAGCAAATCAGTCTTACGTACGGCATTACATTGCATAGATCAAAGAACTGTCCCGAGACGGAGAATATGAGAAATATTTTCATTCTGGTATCCACAAATGCACGTATTTACCGTCGAAAGCTAGAAATCCCCCGACTTACATAATGTTTGGTCGTTGAACAAATATGTAACTGGAATCTCTTTTTGAAATCAACCGATTTTTATTCTCTTCAATAGGATTAATTTTTATTATTGTTTTTAATCTCAAATTAT
This sequence comes from Kuschelorhynchus macadamiae, assembly GCA_030620095.1. Lineage (NCBI taxonomy): Eukaryota > Metazoa > Arthropoda > Insecta > Coleoptera > Curculionidae > Kuschelorhynchus > Kuschelorhynchus macadamiae. The sequence goes on from JAUTXW010000144.1 coordinate 976,611, forward strand.
ATGTATTATTGGGTTATTCTTTTGTTTATAATATTACGCGATTTCATATTATTTAGTAATATTTTAAGATACGTGTTGCTTGTAATAACTAATAACGTTACGTAATCTTTTGAATACTACTAAGTAAGACTTTTATTTAAATTCTGATTTTAGGGGTACGTATTATTAATATCTACGACAAAATACAGGATTGATCGGGCGGAACTGTTGATATGAGTCCAAAACTTATGGGAACTTACTGAGGGATTAAAAAAGGATATTCCGTTAAAGCTTACGAACTGATGATTATTCACAAATATATATGAAAAGGCAATACTTTGGTAACTCTAAGCTCTTACTGAGAATCGAAATCATTCATGTTAAATCAATCAATTAAAAACAGCTGTTTACAATATGATTTTTTTAAATTTTGTATTTTTATAATTTACAAATCACTAAAACATGCAATTTTAGTACTGAATAAATACAATTTTATTCAAAGTGGCCAATAACAGGTATATCTCAAAAATTATTGTCAATTGTGAAATGTCAAATAATGTTTAATATGGTGTTGTCAAAATAATTTGGACTTAAGGATAAAAGAAACTAATGAATAGTTTGGTTATAACAAATTTTAATTTCTTGTTATTTTTGTATTACGTTTTAGATAAAAAATGAGTACTCTTGTATAATTATTTCTAGCACAACAGCGTGTTTTGAATTTTAAAATGTAAGCAATGTTTACGTATGTATTGTTTGGTTATATAAAAACAGTTTTTTGTTTAAAAATTTTTATACATATATATATATATATATATATATATATATATATATATATATATATATATATATGTGTGTGTGTGTGTGTGTGTGTGTGTGTTGATTATTAGTCCTTCACGGATGGAAATATACAATGTGTTTCCATTCCGGGTGTACATCCGTTCACTACTGTCGTTCCGAAAAGAACAGTTTTGCTGACGTTTCGCCAAAATCACATTTGGAATTTTTGAAGCTTTCTTTCTCGCGTCCGAATAGAGGCTGACGTGTTGGTAATTGCGACGCTTCTTTTTATATTCCTACCCGGCGCCGAGGGTTATATCTGAGCAGCCTTGGTCGTTTTTATGCTGTTGTTGTTGCGCTAATTCTGCTCGATTTTTTGTGATTTTTAGATTGGTCGATTGTTATTTTCCGTACTGTTGGTAGTTTTAATGATTCGTCCCTTTTATTCAAATCACCCTGTTTTCCGATTTCTATGGATTCTCGGATTATTCTGGTCTTATAATGTTCTATATTGGCAGTCTCCCTACACCCATCGAAATTTATTTCGTGGTCGGTTTCTTGATGATGTAGGAATAGAGCTGAGGTTGTTTGTTTGTTTCTAATGCCGAGTTTATGTTCTTACACTCTTACATTACCACTTCGCAGTACATCTATTTTCAATGACTTCTTTTGGCCTCTGGAAAAAAGATCCTACCTCCGTCCTGGACCCCGACACATGTTTTCCAATTTCCGTCAGTCTGTCGGTCTGTCTGTCTTTCTGTCATTCTATCTGATCCGGCATAGATCAAAAACTTCTTACCTGATTGACTTCAAATTTCGGTCAAAGATTAAGGGTTATAAGGGGATGAAATGGCTACATTGTGGTAAAAATCTAATACGGCGGAACAAAATAGCGGCGTCACAAAGTGTAAAAGAAAACATTATTAAGAAACTATATTATCAAATGGCCTTCAAATTTAATTTTTGCAAAAAAAAACTGTGATATAGGGATAAACTGGTAACATTTTTGTGTACATCCATAATATAAATTTAGTAACAAAAAGCTACTTATCTAATTAACTTGAAATTTTGCACAAAAATCAAGTATTAAATGAGAATATATTGGTATGTTCTTAGTGCAAATGCTTTATGATACCCATAAATAATTAATTATCTTCAGGAAAACCTAAAAGTGCTCAATGTAATTGAGGTAACAAATTTCAGGACATAAGTAAGTTCAAAATAATCCCACAACCTAAAGAAAATTATTGAAAAAATCATTCAAGAAAATTAATCAAATATACCACCGTATAATGTTTGATACACATCAAAAGAATTAGAAGGTACGCGACTAATAAATAAAAGGTAAACCGTGTTTGTTTATTGTCGACGATATAAAATTATTTATAAGGGTACTAATGTTTTCTCCATATTTTAACATCTGAGGTATAATGTTTGGGCAACTAATAGATATTAAAAGTAGAGAAGGAAGCATTACAAAAATAAATAAAATAAATAATAATAATAATAAGTAAAACTAAAAAAAATCAAATAAATTATATATAGGATTTGTATAAAGGTAACCAAATGATTATAGGCATATATAGACTGTGTATTGGTAATTGGATTCTGATCTGAAGATTTTTTTTCTGTCCGGAAAAGTGTATTCTATTCAAAAACTGTAGACTTTTCGATATTTTGGCTTTATTACTAATCGAAATCGCGTTTTTCAAGATCAACTGATATTTCGCTAAACATCGGGCTCGTTCGATAGACTAATGAGGTTTATTTAGGTGACAAGCATCCACCTGTCATACAGCAGAATCGAGAACTTCAACTCACTCCGATATTCTTTTAAACTTGGCCATTGATTTTTTTACTACAAGATAAGGGAGGAGAGTTTTTGAAGTTAGCGAATTATTTGAGTATGTGTTTGTGTTATTTTTAAAACCTTACGAGCGGTTATTTTGCTTGCATCATCTTCATTGAACTAAATTTACTTTCCCTGCTTTTATTTATATGAATGCTTGCTGCTAATAAATATTCTGTTTCTGTGATACAAACTATGCATTAAATCTGCTAGAAAATGTTAATTTTAATCCAAATAATATTCTGAACGAATTTTATTAAGAGTATTATATCCACCACAAATTTCTATTTGTTTAATATAGCCACACAAATATAATCATAACCTGCGAAAAAGACATAAACTAGAAAAAGAGAGATAATAGTCAATATATGTTTATTTTAAAATTTCGTGCCTACTTACTGTAGAGTCTAATTGTTCCATCTGTTTCTCCTCTTGGATTCTTTGCCACACACTTGTAGGTACCATAGTCACTTTGCTGAATGTTGTTGATGGTTAGCCTCATATGAGTTTTGTAACTTGGTGTACCTGAGAAAACAAAATTTTTAAAGGTGTTGTTTTCATTATAACTTTTATTTTAAAATGTACCAAATTTAATATTTTTACCAATTATGTTTTCCGCATGATATTTTTTCGATTCGTGAATCATCTGTCCATCTTCCCTCGTCCAGTAATTGAGTGAGCTTGGATGTGCCTCTGTGTAACATTCTAATGTTACTGAATAAGCCAAAGGAGCTCCCACTAATTGATGCGGTATCCATAACATCGGCGGAACTGCAATAAATAGCTCTTATATAACAACCAAGTTTTTAACACTGACTTATTTAAATGTAATTGATAACTTGCTTCATATAGTTTTAAGTTAATATTTTGACGAAATCCTAGTTTGTTGTCTAATAATCAGCACCATCATTATATACCAAGCCATTTCACAATAGCCTGTAAATTTGCTAGACTGATATTAACAATTAAGCGTAATTTCATTAACTATTTAATTCCCACACTGGGCATTTTAAACAACGGTGTAATGTTATGTGAACAACATTAAATTTGTCTGTGGTTTTCAACAATTAATTAGAAAGTTTACGGTATATTAAGTTGACTGTATCGAGCAACTCGATTGTGGTCACTTTATACGAGTACATATAATTGCTTCTGAGAATATTTACACCCGCCATTAATGTTCTGGTGATGTAACAGCCAATAAATAATATTAACATTTATTATATCCATTTCACATACTTTCTAATGTTGTGAAATTGTGAAATATTTGTCTATAATGGTACATTTGTCATATTCAATTTAAAGAAAAATATATTAACATGATCCATTTTAGTCAAACGACGATCGCGATTTCGCTCTTATTAGAGCTCATCAGGCCGCCATAGACAGTGTAATGCAAGTGCCGGTCGTGATATTAGCCAGCGGGTTGTTTCTGTAATTCCATTTTGTGCCGTCGGTCTACACGGGGTTCGCTACTCTAGGTCAGCCTGATGACCTCCAAAAAGAAACCGCTATCGTCCTTTGATTAAAATGGATCATTTCAATGCCACATTGCAGGATATCCAGACATGGATTATAGAATCCTTGTTATGAAGTTGGTGTAACATGAAATAAGAAGATATTATCATTATTGCTCCCAGTCAGAAGTCAACAGTAAGTAACAGGTCAAAATTTTTCTAAATTTGTGCCGAAAGCCTGACTACTTTGTTAAGGTAAAAATTGGGTTAGATCGGACTAATATAAAAAAGGAGATATTAAATCTATATAGGATGCCTATATCTTAAATATCGAGAAAACATGCCAAATAAACTGAAAAAAAATTGTTTGCGTCTTCTCAATTTTCTCATATTTCACTTTTGTTTTCGACAAAAGTAACGAGGGGAGGAAATTGTTTATAGGACCCTAAATTTCCCCCGAGGAATTAAAAAACATATCGCCAAAATTACTCTTATACATTTTCGTATCGATTTATGTCTGGCCCTGTAGCATATGAACGGTTGATCCTAGAGAAATCAAGTACATAAGCAAAGAAACGTCTTTATGTCTTCTAGGGACCTTCTAGAATTTTTGAATTGTAACAAGCACGAATTCTGTTGTCATTTTTTGACCCTTCGTAAACTGGCATCGGTACTTTTTGGGATAAGAATGATAATATGTCAAAATTTCATCTTTTATCTAGAAGACGTACATTTACATTTTTTTTAACCGAAGTCGAAATATTGAGTAAAATCTAGTTTCAAATGTATTATTTTTCCATTTACCATTGAATTTACCACTTTTTCAAGTTGGCCAGGCTCTGCCAGCTGTATAGCTTTGATTGACGAGTCATAATAAGCAGTTTGACAGGGCCGCGATGTTTTTAATTCTAAATGCCTCCCAAATTTGTTAATATCTGTTGATCTATCTATCTTGAATGCTTTAAGCGGCGGTGAAAATGGATATATATTCCGAAAAGTACAGAAACATCAGGAATCCTGCCGAAACAAAGTTAGAGCAAGTATTTTATATCGAAATGAAGCTACAAAATACTAAATACATGGATGTGTGGAGATTTAAAGGAATGTATATTTATGTTTTAATTATTAAGGCCTTTAACCCTTCTAGTTAATACGAAGCAATATTTACTTCTTCCAATATGTTTAGTAACGGCTGGTAATTATATGATTATTTGTTTGCTTTATACCCACATGGTATTCGATATTTAAAGTGTGCTATATGGTTTGGTGTTATATATTTATATACGGGGTGTTAAAGTAATCCGGTTCGGAGTAATGGCATTTTCCAGTAACCAGATTCAACTGCAGCTTTAATTTAATTTTTGGTATTAAGTACTCGGTATATGAAGTCGCCGTTTTTTGAAATTTCAATTCAAAATAGTCTGGGTCAAAGTCTCGCGGGATTTTGGGAGTAATTCGATATTTTTAAGGGGTATATAACGTAAAAAGTTAGTTTATGAACGCACAAATTGGTAACAGTACTAAATTCAAAACAGATCCAGTGGAGCTCATTGTTTTGACATGGAAAAATTGTGGAAGTCATTGACGTAGATAATGCATTATATTTTCGTTTACTTATATTTTAAAAAACACATAAAATTTCGAAAAACGGCAAAATACTTCAATTACTCAAATTTATTTTATTTTTTGTAAACAAATGTTCTATGTATGTATTATACAAGGTAGTTCTATGATTATGAGGCAGCCCCCTGAAAACCAAAAAAATTTAAGAAACGATTATTATATACAAAAAAAAAATAAAAAGTATCTTTTATTTTCTTTTATAAACACATTTTTTCAAATATACAGGGTAGCCATAGGGGCTACCTGAAAATAAAAAAAATTGTACTTCAGAAACATTAGACTTGCCTAAAAACGGTGAAACACGTGAAATTTATTTTATCATTTTGTAAATATAAAATTTCCCCTATCCGAGGTAGCTTAGAAGGATGAAACTGCCCCCCGAAAACGAAAAAGTATATATTTCAAGGGCGTTTATCGCTTTTAACAAACGTGGAAACGCGTTCAATTTGTTCTAATTTTTTTTCCGTAATTTTTTTGCTGTACAGTAAAGCGGTTAGTTGAAAAAAAAAACGGTGGCATACAAAGGCAATTATTTGTATTAGGGTCATCATTCTAAAGACGTGAAACATCTCCTTAAAACAAAATTACAATTTTATGTCTTTCTTTTAAGAGGTGGAAAACGCCAAATCTGTTTTACATTTTGTATATACATATATTTTTTTCTCGACTAGACAGGGTTATTCTAGGTGTGTAAAACAGATATTTAAAAGTGAAAATATTTTTTTTATTTGAGAAACAATTAACATTTTTAAAAAATAATAAAACACAAATATTTTATTATTATTATATTTTTTCATATCGATTTGGGATTTCGTTATTAGGTGGGGTCTTTAGTGATTTAAAAAATATATAACATCTTAATCTAATTTTAAACGGCATTTTAAAAGGTATCTATTTAGGATTTTGCATACAACACAGTATTTTGGATATACATGTTTTTATAGTAAGAATCGACAGCTTTCAAACTGTCAAAAATGGCAACATAATATGGGTCTGAAGCCTTACTTTCAAGTTAAGTTATCAATTCAGAGTCTAGCGGCTATTATTTCCATCCTGTCCAGTAGTGGCGGGATGTTTTTATACAGGGTTCCCCATAATGCACTACCCATTTTAATAGCTCAATAGAATTCTTAAAACTTAAAATAAAATAAACATTTTATTAAACTCACTTACAATTTACTCTTTGGCATTTACTGTAACATACGACTTATCCTAACTTTTAAAAATTACGTCTTTTAAGTGACCACCATCAACTTCAATGTACTTTTCAAAATTGGACAAGCAATGACTCACTTCACGATGAAGTAAAATCTGATCTATTCGCCGGACTTCTTCAGTAATTCGGACTTTGAGTTCTTGAATGTTTCCTGGACGAATTGCAAAAACCTTTAAATAGCCTCACATAAAAAAGTCAGGTGCAGTTCCGTCCAGGGACCTAGAAGGCCAATTTAATTCCCCATATCGTGAAATGAGTCGCCCATTAAACACTTCTAGCAGAACTATCATAGAGTTTCTAGCGGTATGGGGTGTTATTTCATCTTGCTGGAATAATAACGCATTATTTAGTAATCCACTTCTTTCTAAATCTGAAATAAAAAAATGTCTAGCATATTTATGTAACGCTCGCATGTTACTGTTAGAGGATGGTTATTTCCATCTTCAAAAAATAGACCAATAATTCTAAATGATCCTACCGCACACCAAACAATAACTTTTGGATTATGGAGATTGTTTGTAATGATTTCTTAAAAATTTTCGTTTGGCTATTACCTAAAATTCTCTTTATTAAGCATGCCGTTTAAATACAAATTTGCCTTGTCACTCATTAAAAGATTGTAAATGTCTCCTCGCCGTAAATTTAAAACTTCTTGGCAAAAAGCTAATCTGGCTTGTTTATCTTGATAACTAAGATGTTGCACCATTTGGTATTTGTAAGGATGAAATTTTAAGCCCTTGTGAAGAATTCGATGTAGGCTCCCTTTTGATATTTCCAAAATAAGGGAATGTCTATTAGCAGACCGTGTGGGACTTCTCGCGAACGCAGTTTTGACTCGTTCAATAGTTTCAGGAGGACGAATTGTTCTTCGACGTCCAGGTTTCTTCAAATTTCGCACAGAACCATTTTCACACCAGTGGTGGTTCCATGACATAACAGTCTTACGGTTTAGAGCATGACGACGGAATGCACGCCTTACTTCTTCTATTGAGTTACTTCTTACGTAAGTTTCTACGCAAAAAACTCGTTGTTGAACTGAATAAATCATGAGAATTAAAACTAAACGTTAAATTATGTATCAAAACCTAATGAAAATGAACTAATTTATTTTTACGAAAATCAATTCTTTCCTAGTTTTGTGACAAGCGCCTACTCGATTAGCAACATGTTGATTAAAATCCCAAAGAAAAACGTACTGACTTAACTCATATAGAATTTACTTCAATATAAAAATAGGTAGTATATATGGGGAATCTTGTATATATCTTGTTATGATGTTGGTGTAATGTGAAATAAAAAATATTAACAAAGTGACACTTCCATAACTCTTTAAAATTTATTAGATGACGTGAAATTCCAGTTTATCCAAAAAGGTCAAAATTCAATATGTCTGTCAAAATGGAAACTGGCCAATTTTGACCCAAAAGTTATGATAGGAAAGTGCAAGTCATTTCGTTTAATCCTCTGCATGATAGAGGACCAGATACCTAGATTCACCTATTTGTGCTCCGTATACTAGCGACTGCAAACCCAAGGAAACTGACATAGCATGCACTGTCACCATCATGCACATAAATAAAGAAATTAGCAAAAATACGCATTCACGCTTTTTTATCCATATTCGGTAATGATATATGTAAACAAAACCAAATATATATACTTTTTGCAAGTTATAACTTCTGGACCTCATCATCAGAAATCTTGATCGCAGAAGAGTATTCTGTGACCTAAGCAATAAGGAATAATTTTATTCTGTAATGATAACAAGAGGTACATTAAAGCTGCAGGTATGTAGTCTTTAAGATTTATATACTGAGCTAATGACATAGCATGCACTGTCACCATCATGCACATAAATAAAGAAATTAGCAAAAATACCTAAGCATATTCGGTAAGGTAAACAAAACCAAATATATATATTTTATTCTGTATGAAAAAAGTAAAATTGTTTGAGTATCCATAAAAAAAGTAAAATTGTTTGAGTATCCCCATATCGTGAAATGAGTCGCCCACTAAAAACGCTAAAAACTATCATAGAGAGTTTCTAGCGGTATGGGTTGTTGCTCCATCTTGCTGGAATAATACGCATTATTTGTTAATCCCTTCTTTCTAAATCTGGAATAAAAAACATATCTAGCATATTTACGTAACGCTCGCACGCCACTGTTAGAGGATGGTTATTTCCATCTTCAAAAAAAATATGGACCAATCAATAATGCCAAATGATCCTACCGCACACCAAACAATAACTTTTGGATTATGGAGATTGTTTGTAATGATTTCTCAAGAATTTTGGTTTGGCCATTACCTAAAATTTTGTTTATTAAGTATGCCGTTCAAATAAAAATTTGCCTTGTCACTCATTAAAAGATTGTAGATGTCTCCTCGTTGTAAATTTAAAAAGCTAATCTGGCTGGTTTATCTTGATAACTAAGATGTTGCACCATTTGGTATTTATACGGATAAGGCCTTGTGAAGAATTCGATGTAGGCTCCCTTTTGATATTCCCAAAGTAAGGGATTTCCTTGTGGGACTTCTCGTGAACGCAATTCTGACTCTTTCAATAGTTTTAGGAGGACGAGTTGTTCTTCGACGTTCAGGTTTCTTCCAATTTCGCACAGAGCCATTTTCAAGCCAGTGGTGAAACCATGACATAACAGTTTTACGGTTTGGAGCATGACCTCTATCGTTGTTGTTAAATTGACGACGGAATGCACGCCTTACTTCTTCTATTGAGTTACTTCTTATGTAAGTTTCTACGCAAAAGACTCGTCTTTGAACGAATGAATAAAACACGAGGATTAAAACTAAATGTTAAATTATGTATCAAAACCTAATGACAATTAACTAATTTATTAGGAAAATGGTGTTTTACGAAAATCAATTCTTTCCTAGTTTTGTGACAAGTGCCTACTCGATTAGCAACATGTTGATTAAAATCCCAAAAGCTATAGAAGATAATGATATAAAGGAAAACGTACCGACTTATCCCATATAAAATTTACTTCAATACCAAAATAGGTAGTATCTTATGGGGAACCTTGTATATATCTTGTTACGATGTTGGCGTAATGTGAAATAAAAAGATATTAACAAAGTGACACTGGACTTCATCATCAGAAATCTTGATCGCAGAAGAATATCCTGTGACCTAAGCAATAAGGAATAATTTTATTATATAATGACAACAAAAGGTACATTAAAGCTGCAGGTATGTCGTCTTTAAAATGTATATACTGAGCTAATGACATAAAAAAAGTAAAATTGTTTGGGCACTGTATCTACATTTTCACACTGCCTCTAATGTTATACGAAATGAATAGAAACTTAATTAAATAGGGAGCTATTTTCAAAGAGTGGCTTTCTAACGCTTAAATATCTTGAGTAAATAAGTAAAGCAATAAAAAGAGAAAAACAGGGCCTGAACAGAGATCTGATTGATATCTATTTAAATTATTTCAATGCAAAACAGGATGGTGTGTGATTTGGAGAGAGAATAGGAGGTATTTTAGACGCCGTGAAAAAGATGGCTCACATTAATCTTGTCAGTATTAAAGACAAGAAGAAACAAGAGAGTGATGTGTTTGATTCAACGTCTTTTCAGCGGGCACAACAAATCAGCCTTAATTTCAAATTATTTGCGCCGATTTTCAGCGAAAGGGATGAATGTAAAACTGTGTTAAATAGTAACATTTGTTAAAAATCAGCCATGTTGTAATAGACTTCGATCTATGTTAACGGTTTTATTTCCATGTTTAAACACTCTATTATTTCCAAATAAATTATTAAAAAAAATCTGACTGCTTAAAACTGAATAAGGAAGGCGTACATGTGAAAAATATTTCCCATTTACTTCTCAATAAGGTATTATTAAAAATGGGTAAATTGGCCTCTATCTACAACTTTAGTCGTACATAATTCCACTATAAGAAATAACACAGTTTATAAATACGTATAATTATTTGGTCATAACTTTATGCATACAATTCATCCAAGTAGGTAAAATCTTTCTGGAGTAATCGGTGTACATAGAACTATTGTATTTAATAGGGTCATGTAACAGAAACTGTTAAAAATTAAAGTTATTATACCCATTATTCCCCCCTCCATTCGCCACCATAAATTTAATTTTTGACATAATAAGAATTGTGCCGAAAAAGTTTTTTAGTACTTTTACCATTTATTATTATAATAACAGAAATCACTTTACATACAGTAATAATAATTAATAGACTTACGTATAATAAAAACCAAAAAGACTTGTATGAATTTTGAGAAAAATAGTATTGTTTAGTAGATATTTCTACATTAAATTTTGATGTTGAAGGTCATATGACAATAAAAAAAACAAATTCTTTATTCTCATTTGACATTTGACATCAAAAACATTGAAATATCTTATTTAAACTAACATTTTTCTTAAAATGCATACGAGTTTTTGTTATATGTAAGTTTATATTATTAATATTATTAACTAAATTGTTTAAATTTTAAGGATCTCTGATGAAAACATAAAAGTATAAAGACGTAAATCTCTATTCGGACGCGAGGAAAAAAAGCTTCAAAAATGCCAAATATAATTTTGGCGAAACCTCAGCAAAACTGTTCTTTTCAGAACGGTAGTAGTGAACTGATGTACACCCGGAATGAAAACACACACACACACATACTACACACGTACTAGTAGTAGTTGAGGGAAGGGCGAAACCATGCCGGTAGGCCAAATTTCACCCTTGCGGTTTACCCCAAGTTCTCAGACCAACCCTTCATACCATCTCCGTTTCTTCCTTAAATCTACCAGACCTTTTTATAAAGTTTAGTTTATTCTAACACTATTGAAAAAGAAGGTCCTTAACAACGTCTCTATGAAGCACTAAGACACCGAATATGTCTTGCCGGAGTCTGGTCCTAGCTTCGGACCTACACAGATGGTGTAGCGGAGTTTCTTCCTCCTCACCACAAGCATTACAGGTGGAGTCATTCTCTGTGCCAGGTGTCTACTTAAACGACAGTGGCCTGTAAGCACCCCTATGAGGGAGCTAATGATCTGCCTACTTCTAGTAAGCAGCCAGACCGTTTTGGCCTTATCAGGTCCCACAACGAACTCTTTTGTCTGCCTTCCTTTGCTATACGTATGCCACTCCCTACTCATGGTGTGAAAGGCCCAGTCATTTAGGGCCGCCCTGACTTGCTGTTTTGAGATTCCCAGTGTAGGACCTATGGGAGGCGTCTTGGCTCCGGGCTTAGCTAATTCGTCTGCTCTCTCGTTGCCATCTATTCCACAGTGACTGGGAACCCACATGAGTTCTACTCTTGCTATTGCCAGTCTTTTCAGAGCGTCGCAGCAGTCCTGTACCAGGACCGTACTGGCCTTTGGTGAAATCATTCAAGTGAGAGGGGCGAGGGAGCAGGGCGCGGGCAAAAATGAGCGAGAATTAGAAATTTATATATATATATATATATATATATATATATATATATATATATATATATATATAAATAATGTGTTTTCATTCCGGGTGTACACCCGTTCACTACTGTGGTTCTGAAAAGAACAGTTTTGCTGACGTTTCGCCAAAATCACATTTGGCATTTTCAAAGCTTTCTTTCTCGCGTCCGACTAGAGACTGAAATATTGGTGACTGCGACGCTTTCTTTTATACCCTACCCGGGGCCGAAGGTTATATCTGCTTGGCCATTCTGTTGGTAGTTTTAATGATTCGTCCCTTTTATTCAAATCACCTTGTTTTTTCATTTCTATGGCTTCTCGGTTTATTCTGGTCTTATAATGTTCTATAATGGCAACTCCCTAGATCCATCGAAATTTATTTTATGGCCGGTTTCCTGATGATTTAGTAATAAAGCTGAGGTTGTTTGTTTGTTTCTGATGCTGAGTTTATGCTCTTCCACTCTTGCTGATAGTCGCTTGTTAGTTTGCCCCACGTACATCTTTCCACAGTCCTGGCACGAAATGCTGTATACTCCGTGGTTTTCTAGTTTGATTTTATCTTTTGGGTTTCCAAGTAGTTTACCTAAAGTTGTTTGTGGCTTGTGTATTTGTATGTTGTGTTTCCTAACAATTCTTCCGATTCTGTCTGTTGTGCCTTTTACATATGGTAAAACTACTTGTTGCTTTCTCGGTTCATAATTTGTGTTGTTCGTTGTTCGGGAACCCTGTGCATTAATAGCTTTCTCTATGGTGCGATTTGTGTAGCCATTTTTCTTTAAAGCACTAGATATTACCTTAAGTTCGTTTTGTCTCAGTTAATCGCACGGATCTGGATATTAGGGTATATGCTACAGCTGTGATCTTGCATTTAAATATCTGTCTGTATGTGTTGATTTTCTGTACACGGTGTATTCGATATGTCCGTTATGCAGTTTTGTGACCAGAACATCTAAAAATGATAGTTTGTTGTTTTCCTCTAACTCTAGAGTAAATTGTATTCTCGGGTGGATTGAATTTACGTGAGTCAGAAATTTCTCGAGCTCTTCATGAGCATGTTGTGATATAATAAATATGTCATCCACATAACGAATCCATAATGTCGGCTTTAAACTTGCTTTCTTAAGAGCTTCTTTCTCTAAGTATATAATAAATTAATTCGCGACTGCTGGTAATATATATATATATATATATATATATATATATATATATATATATATATATATATATATATATATATATATATATATATATATATATATATATATATACAGTGTGTATCAGCCAAATGGAATAAATTCGATAATAAATAAATGGGGGCGTGTTCGGAAAAACGCTTGGATCCGTCGATTGGTATTTTTAGTTGCTCATTTTCTCCGATAAAAACTTTTTATACAGGGTGTGTCCTGTAACAGTGGTCAGTGCCAACTTTTTTATTTCAAATGCAACACCCCGGATATTATTTAATTTTTGGATTCTTTAGGAGATTCTAAACATATTTTATGTTCAATGTCCTATACCTATCTTCAACTATTTCGGCAATATTAAGTGTTTTCAAATTTATTGCAAAAATTAAGATTAAAAAAATTAAATTATTTATTTCTTCATAATGTATAAACAAAAGTAAAAAGTTAATTTAGGAACTGTTGAATATGCTCGCCGCGAACGTCTTGGCAAATTCCTAATCTTAAATAGAAATTTCTTCTAACGTTATTTAGCATCTCAGGCGTGACCGATCTAATCGCAAGCGTTATTCGTCTTCTTAAGTCAGCTAAGTCGAGGGGTTTAGTTTTGTATACAACATTTTTAATATGTCCCCATAAGAAAAAGTCTAATGGCGTCAGATCAGGGGATCGCGCTGGCCATTCTATCGATCCTCGTCTCCCTATCCACCGATTTGGAAATATTTCGTTGAGGTACTGCCGGACATTAATTTGGTAATGGGGCGGTGCTCCATCTTGCTGAAACCATATCATATTCGCTGGAACTTGTGAGTTTGCTGGATCCGGATACAAATTTGTCAAAGTTGGCACGACATTATTTTGGAGCAGTGCTAAATAATTATCGCCATTCAAATTGCCGTCAATGAAAAAGGGGCCTATGATATGATCCCTAACAATTCCTGCCCAAACATTAACCTTTTCAGGATATTGAGTATGTTCTTCGCTGATCCAGTGAGGATTTTCCCTAGACCAATAGCGGCAGTTTTGACGATTTACATGACCGTGAAGTGTAAAGGTGCACTCATCCGAAAACAAAACATGTTCTAATTGAATAACATTGTTATCTAACATAGCCATCATTTGTTCACAAAAATAAGTTCTCCTATCATAATCGTCTTCCAGGAGCTCCTGAGTTGGTATCACTTTATAGAGATGCATTTTATTTTCTTTTAATGTTCGAATAATCGACGAATGGCTAATATCGAACATTGCGGCGGGCGGCTTGTCGACTAGAAATATGTGGGTTTTCCTCAAACTCAAGCATAATATCCAATTTAGTATCATCATTTATTGAATTGGCAGCTGCTTTTTTTATCTGCCTCACATGTCCAAGCTCGCGAAACTGCTTTTCTATTTTACTAATTGTCCCTTGGGATATATGCGGCAAATTTGGAAATTTTTCATGAAATAAGCGAGCAACTTCCACTTGTGTTCGTGTGTTATCGCCATAACCAATCATTTATAGAATTGTTATTTTATGCATTTCTGTTAAATGAACCATTTTTCTGATATTAGGTATTATGCAGTTAACGAAATTCAAAAGACTATGACACTGACACTGACAACTACTGTCTTGCAAAGAGAAAGGCCAGGCATTTTACACAAAAGTAAACAAAACTTAAAAGTAAACAAAACTGGCTCTTTTTGTTCCATATCAATAAAAAGGAACGCTAAAATGGTTTTTGCTTACATTCTTAATATGAAGACCTAAATGGTAAATAAGTATTGAGTGTGTTGTAGCGAATTTTTGTAATCAAATAAATAGTTCAGTAACCAGAGCCACTTTCATGAATAATAATAAATTCGAAATAAATAAAATAAAAATAAATTTGAAAACACTTAATATTGCCGAAATAGTTGAAGATAGGTATAGGACATTGAACATAAAATATGTTTAGAATCTCCTAAAGAATCCAAAAATTAAATAATATCCGGGGTGTTGCATTTGAAATAAGAAAGTTGGCATTGACCACTGTTACAGGACACACCCTGTATAAAAAGTTTTTATTGGAGAAAATGAGCAACTAAAAATACCAATCGACGGGTCCAAGCGTTTTTCCGAACACGCATTTATTTATTATCGAATTTATTCCATTTGGCTGATACACACATGTATATATATATAAATATATATATATATATATATATATATATATATATATATATATATATATATATATATATATATATATATATATATATATATATATATATATATATATATATATATATATATATATATATATATATATATATATATATATATATATATATATATATATATATATATATATATATATATATAAAACCAAAAAATGCATTTAAAATTGAAAAATAAAATAATAAAATAAGATTTTAAAAAACTCATATGAGGTTTATAAAATAATTCGTATATAATACAATAAAGGTTTCCTACACATTACTAAATTTTGGCAAAAATTATTTTTTCTGGTTACTAGGTTTATTTGGATATCTTATAAAACAAATTAGATACATTATCTTTATTCTAACACTATTGAAACTGTTGCCCACTTTTTGGAAATACCACCCCAATAACCGAATCTTCATAGAATGGAGCGTCTATGGGTGGAACTTCGGCAAAAATTAAAAAAAAAACATGATAAGCCAGTAAAAAACTGTTAATAATATAATTTTCTCTTTAATAAACACATTTTTCGAAATATTTTGAACTCAACAAAACATATTTGTCATAATGAAATTGAAAGTTTTGTTTTTGTTTTAAGTATAATTTTATAAAGTTTCTTTTATTAAAAAGCGCGTAAAAGGGATATTCAGGCTATGATTCATGTCGGAAATAAAACACTTAAATATTCCGCATTTTTATTACCCGAGTGAAATAGTGTTGAACCGGGCAGCAATATCTGAACTGTTTATATTACAGCAGTGGTACAGTTAACAATATAAATTAGTATCCATTGTATAATAGGAACTCCGAGCAATTCCTGTCAGCACTACAATGGACACCGCTCTGGACTGCCTGAAAATTATACACGCCGGGCTACAATGGAGGGCCAATTTAGGGGAACTAAGGTCATCTTGAGACATTCACGAAGATTTAGCGGTAGAATTGGTTGCCTTTTAAAGCTTTTTCATCATTATTGAGTATTATTTGTCGTTGTCAGTCCTATTTTTACATTATTTCTCATCGTTTTTACAAATCAGTGAAAAACACATATTCAATGGGCTAAAACTTGCGATTTTTACACATAGTAAACCAAATATATTTGAAATAAGAAATATATCATACTCATTATATTGGCAATTAAAAGTAACTGCAGCAGATTTAAAGGTTTGCAATAAATAATAATTTCGGAATGTTATTTTATAATAAATAACTTCGCATCTGGGTGCTTTTGTAAATAAACATTCAATAGTTTTTGAAGTTGATATGTCAAATTTTATTTTCCAAATTTCAACAAAGTTATAGCGTGCAAGCTGCATATACAGGGTTATTCACGCAACCCGTTCATTAAAAGGTTTTGATGATGCCATGCCATAAAAATTTCAAATTTTGGGATTAAGGTAAGGTCAAGGGTACTTCTTTTTTGTAATATTTTCAACTTCCTGTCACTTTCAGTTTAACCGGAAGTTGGTATCAACTTGCTTATTTTAAATGGAACACCCTGTATTTTATGATATTTTTGGATTCTACGGAGAATTTTAATGCTATTTTATGTAGCATGTCCTATACCTAGGTTCAAGCGTTCTTAAGACACTTGACCTTGAACCAAAAATGAGCCTCCGGGGTACCAAATTTTAAAATCTCATATTTTTGTAAGTTTTGAAGATATAATCTTCATATTTTGCAGACGATCGGTAAATAATCTTAGGTTTCTATTTTTTTTAATTGAATTTGTCTATTTTTATACAGGGTGTCCTAAATTCAGCGGCAAACATTCACATTTTCAAAGCCGCTAAAGTCCGTTTTTTTAAATTGGACACCCTATAACTTTATGCACTATCAAATGTAGAATTTAATTTTCTATCGAACTGTATTACGGTTCCCTATACCTATTCGTAACCATTTTCTAAATAATAAGGTTTTTATTAAACTATAATATGTATTTGCTAAATGCTTACACCTTCCCGTAGTAAGCCACGGAAAAACAATTGTGCTTTTCTATTCAACATGACAGGCTGATTTGAAACTTTTAAATTAAAATAAAATAACACTCAAAAGCTGATATTCTCAATTTATTTTATATTCTCGGAGAATGTTACAAAATATTAGAGAGAACGTGTCATGTTTTTAATGAAAAACATCCTCATATATCGCCAATGAACAAGAGAAAGTTGAAAAGGATTGAAACGAAATTTTTTCGTCTCGGCAAAGTTAAAGTTATAAAAAATTTAATAAATTGTTTACATTATTTTTAACCATATCTACTAAGTTCGAGACTGTTCTAAACTTGTTTTAGTGAACTTAAAAATTATAGCAATCTAACAATCAACAATAAATAAATAAAATAATAAAATTGAATTATAACGAATGTTCTATATGCTGTCCGTTCATTTGAAGAAACAAAACAATACTTGTTTGTACAGTTGCTGCGGCCCGTTGAATTTGTCCGTTTTCTAATTCGGCAAAAGCTGTTCGTATCCTGTCCAGTAAATCTTGTTGGTTATTTATTGGGGAAGCATAGACTTTACCTTTGATAAATCCCCACAAAGTCTAGGGCTGTTAAATCAGGCGATCGCGGGGGCCATCTCCAAGGGCCATTGGGACCAATCCAGCGATCTTCAAAAATTCGAGATAATTGGAGATAAACTGCAGCGGAATGATGTGCTGGTGCCCCATCTAATTGATACCAACAATTTTGCAGCTCACTAATAGGAATTTCTTCTATAAATTCAGAAACCGTCCCTCGTAGAATTTCCAAATACTTATCACTGTTTAAATTGTCTGATCATCTAATACTATACCGAAAACATTGAAGCTAAACCTCTCTTGAGAACGCGTTTCGCGTAAAGCGTGCGGATTTTCTGCTGCCCAGAAATGTTCGTTTCTTTTATTTGTTATTCCTTCTCTAGAAAATTTCGCTTCATCGGTCCAAAATATTTTTGAAAGGAATTGAAAAACATGAATTCGCAAAATTCTACTCGTCGGGCGTCATCACCAGGTCTCAAGGCTTGCACCTTTTGGAAGGAATAAGGGTGCATATGATGTTCTCTCAAGATTCTTTGGACAGATGAAGAAGAAATTCCCAAATCGTTTTCTGCAGACGGTATTGAACTTTGCGGTTTTGCGTGGAAATAAGCTAATGTGTTTATTACGTTATCCTCGGCATTTGTCACTGGAACATTTTTTGTAACTTTAACCTTGCCAAAACGCAAAAAGTTCCTTTCAATCCTCTTGAATTTTGACTTGTTCGTTGGCGGCAAATCAGGGTGGCGTTAATTAAACACACGACACGTTCTCTCCAAAATTTTATAACATTCTCCATGAATATAAAATAGATTGAGAATATCAGCGTTTGAGTATTCTTCCATTTCGATTTAGAAGATTTAGTCTATCACTGACAGCTTTCGATAAATAACGCATACTAATCATCTGTCATATTGGATATTGGATCTCAATTGTTTTTCCATGGTTCACCATTGGAACATGTAAATATTTGAGCAAATACATACGATATTTTTATAAAACCCAATTATTTCGAAAATGGTTACGAATAGGTATAGGAAACCTTAATACAGTTCGATAGAAAATGAAATTCTACATTTGATAGTGCATAAAGTTATAGGGTGTCCGATTTAAAAAAACGGACTTTAGCGGCTTTGAAAATGTGAATGTTTGCCGCTGAATTTAGGACACCCTGTATAAAAATAGACAAATTCAATAAAGAAAATAGAAACCTAAGATTATTTACCGATCGTTTGTGCAAAATATGAAGATTATATCTTCAAAACTTACAAAAATATGAGATTTTAAAATTTGGTACCCCGAAAGCTCATTTTCGGTTCAAGTTCAAATATCTTAAGAACGCTTGAACCTAGGTATAGGATACGCTACATAAAATAGCATTAAAACTCTCCGTAGAATCCAAAAATATCATAAAATACAGAGTGTTCCATTTAAAATAAGCAAGTTGATACCAACTTCCTGTTAAACCGGAAGTGACAGGAAGTTGAAAATATTTCAAAAAACAAGTACCCTTGACCTTACCTTAATCCTAAAATTTGAAATTTTTATCTAAATGGCATCATCAAAAACTTTTAATGAACGGGTTGCGTGAATAACCCTGTATATCGTACGAGTCTGTAACTTGGGATACATTCAAATACCTTTCTTTTTTGGAAAAAACGCTCGGACACTTCTATTAATATTTTCAGTTGTGGTTTTTCTTTCATACAAAAAGTACACAGTGTTAGATATGACATCATCGATAACTTTTTTAAATGCAACCATGTTTTTTTCATGAATGTTTTTAAGGGGCTTAATAAGTTACACATAACGTCCAAATTTAAAATTTTTATTGCTTCCAAGATAATTAAAAAAATATTTGTCTATTTGAAAAATTAACAAATCTGTGTAATTAATATTTTGTTTTTAATAAATGCGCAAAATGTTATCCATTCACTATTTGGCAATACCCTAGTAGTAATTGAAACTCGTTGGAATATTTCTTATTATTTCTGGGGAAATTAGTATACACTCATGTCTTATTCGAGGTTTTAACTCCTCGATGGTTGCCGGCTTGATCTTAAAAACCTTGCTTTTTAAAGATCTACCATGCATAAATATATAAATAAAAACGGACCTAACCTAACCTAAAGCATTAACTAATGTCCAGTCAACCAGGTTTGTGAAGGCTACTAGAAACCGATTGGGAACATCGACTCGTAAATTGGTGCGAAGATTTCCTATAAATATCGAAAAAGGAATAAGTGCCCAAAATATACCGAAGATCAGTTGCAAAATATTTCAGGTTATCGAGTTCAGAAATTAAAGGTAATGATGGGCATTATACAAACGATCTAGAAAATTGCCCAAATAACCTAAAATATAAATCAAAAATGAAATTGGAGGGCAAAATTTTGGTCCGGAATGCCATATGTTTTTTATATTATCTATTTGTTAATAGATACTATCCTAATGATGAAATTATATTTTGGCCCGATCTAGCGTTTTGCCATTACACCAGAATAACCAGTAATTGGTTGGAGGTTGATAAGATCCATTTTGTCTAAAAAATGACAACATACCAAATGTTCCGCAGGCACAATCGATCGAATAGTTTTAGGCAATATTGAGTAGGAAGGTGTACGATAATGGTTGGGAAGCCGAAAATGAACCAAAGATTCGACGCAGAATATTAAAAACAAATTGAGAAGTGGATTACTTGACCATCCAGAATATAATGAACTATTAAGTTTAATTTAAATGCTAATTCCTGTTAACTAAACATTAAGAAAATATTTCCTTAATATAAATATAATTTCAAGACATTGTGTCAATATTCCAATTGCAGCAAAAAAAAATCCGAAAACTTTAGTCCCGGTTATAAAACTTAAAAATAAATTTTATGCTAACTTTTTTTTCAAACAACGCAACGGTTTATTTAATAAACAACCACTCGGTTTCTCCAAGGTCAACCGCTATATTTTGTATTTGGTTGAACCTCGTTACGCTAATGAGGTTTCTGTCGGTGATTCACATCGTACCTGTCACACTGCAGATATGTGATTTAGAATCGAAAATTTAAATTCATCGTCTGTGCACATAAATCACATAATATACTGGGTCTTAGAGGTTTGACTACAAATATGTTGACATATGATCATATAACCC
Source organism: Kuschelorhynchus macadamiae (assembly GCA_030620095.1). NCBI lineage: Eukaryota > Metazoa > Arthropoda > Insecta > Coleoptera > Curculionidae > Kuschelorhynchus > Kuschelorhynchus macadamiae. The sequence goes on from JAUTXW010000144.1 coordinate 997,997, forward strand.
ATTTTAATTAAAAAATCTTTTATAACATTGGGTCTGTTCCTTACCAGTTTTGAGAAAAATGGCCTTAAATTTGTATTTTGTTTTATTAATTTTTAAGTAAATCGTTTTATTAATTTTATTTTGTAAAACCATAAATTATATCGTTTTTAACAAAACCCCTACAGTTTTTTCCCTAGTAAAATATCTCAACAATTTAAATTTAGAGAATAAAAAACGCATCTTCTATTTGATCTTAGCTTAAAAATTTCTACCTAAAAACGGCAATCACCCTGACAAACAGCCAGGTTCAATGAACATAATAATTCGCAAACCAAGCACCTAGCTTAGTTTTTTTGTAATATAAGATAATTTCGTACTGATTGAATACGTAGTGTCGTTTTTATTGTGTACAAATAATGAATATGCAAACATGTTACTGATTTATGGAGAATGTAGACAGAATGGACATTAAGCGCCCCAAGCATATCGGGAAAGATATTTATATATATATATATATATATATATATATATATATATATATATATATATATATCAAGTACTTTCTTGGGATTAGGTTTGTGGGTTGAAACAGAAAAACTTTAATTGACGTTTCGCCTGTCCATTTCAGGCTTTTTTAAAATATTTATTTCTGTACATCTAAAAATTAAATACATACAGTCTATATACGCAAGTTAAAAAATAAAAACAATTAGGTATAAAGGCATGCGTTAAAATTATTAAAAACATTTAGTTAAAATAGTACAGTACATACTTTGAGAAAGATGTAAAATATATAGGCATGACCACACAATACCTATCAAATAGCCATAAATATAAAAAAAAAATTCCACAGCACTACATAAACACGAAAGAGATATGGAACATGAATTTGATTTTTCGGCTACAACGGTCTTATCAACAGAACAACATTACCATAAACTAACATTCAAAGAAATGGTCGAGATAAAACGAGAAACACATACAGTAAACAATCGGAAATGCATAGACAATCTCAGCCAAATATATCACAGTCTAATTTAATTCAATTGTTATAAACTATTTCCATCAATCATAAATACATACTGTATACTGTCGGACTCACACAAATACTTTTAAAACAACCCGTATCCACCAATAGTGCGTACAATGTAAATACATAGGCGGTTTTGCCCTTCCTTTGGAAATTATTTGAAACTTATCAGCGAAGTTTAACGTTGAAAATCCCTTCATTATTAAGACACACACCATACATTCATACATACTCTTCTTACTAAATTCCCCAACATTTTCAACGTTATTACTGACAGCCGAAGTTGACGGTATTTGCATATCCACGTCCGTATTATTGTCTTCCATATCGCACCATGCACGACGCGTACGTATCACACAACACACGGATAGCCGTTCAAACAAAGAACTCACTCCAACGATAGCTTCCGTCACCACTTAAAGCACGCGACTGAAATGCAAAAATAACAAACAGCCGGTGGAAAGTTCAATAACCTCTGGCTCGATTCACAGGAAATCAAGCATACAGGACTTGGCTGCAGAGAAGCTAGCGGCCCACATAGGTTCTATTCGATATTCTATTGTGGCTGGGTCGGAGTCAAGGCCGCATTTATTATGGGCTTAATAATTAAGACAATATTTTAGCATTTTTAATATAAACTAAATTAATGGGTTCCTATTTCAAAAATTACATTTTAGAAGATGTTTTGTAATTTTATTTGGGGAAGCACTGCTTCCGTTGCTTCCATGGACCGCACGCCCCTGTGTAAATATAACCAAAAAAATTAAATAATATATATAAAAAAACAATAGAATTTAACCATTGTATCACTTACCTACGCACTGCCAAGCAAGGCAAAATAACATCTTTCTCAAGGTATGTACTGTACTATTTTAACTAATTGTTTTCAATAATTTTAATGCGAGCCGTTATACCTAATTGTTTTCAGTTTTTAACTTGCGCATATAGACTTTCTGTATTTAATTTTTAGATGCACAGTTTTTCTGTTTCAATCCACGAACCTAATCCCAAGAAAGTACTTGATATTTATAAATGGTAAGGTTCAATATATATATATATATATATATATATATATATATATATATATATATGCGTCGTAATAATCCTGGACCTCAGAGACAAATAGCATCTGAAAACGAGGAACATAGTTTAGTTCTAGTGAAGAAAAACCGTGTTGTAATGTTGGATTCAGCGTTTATATTAAGTTTTTCGAATAATTCGAATAATTTTCCTATTGCTTGAATTATCTATCTAGTTCCATAAATTAAAGTGCTTGATAAGTTGATATTTTTTATTAATTTTATACATCCCAAATAAATGATTAAAATAAATTGATTGAATTTCTCTCAAACGTACAGGTTTTTTTTATTTTCCTTTGTTGACAAGACGCAGCTGAACAGATTAGGGTAATCTCGTACAACAAATATTAATGTCGTCATGTTGTCAAAAACTTAATTTAAACCTTCTCCAAAATTAAACATTTTAAACTGTGATATTTCAAAAACCATTTAGAATTTACCGATGGTATATAAGAATTTTTTGTTAGCATTAACATTAGCATACTATCACATGTTAAAATATTTGTAGTCAAACACCCTGTATACATTGTGACAAATCAATATGGTTCTCTGACGGAAACTTCATGAGTCTAATACATGAGTCGCATATGCAGCCAAATACAAAATATGGCCGTTGACCCTAAAAAACGCGTTGTCGTCTAGTAAACATAATCGTATGTTTTTGGAAAAAATATTTAGAAAAAATATATATCTAAGTTTTACAACAGAATATCGGAAAGTCTACAATCTTTCAACAAACAAAAAAAGTGAACTTTTCTTAAACAGAAAAAGAACAACATTTCTTTCTTCGTCGGTCAATAAAACGTTAAAAAGTAGACGAATTTTATAGTTACTCGGACATCCCCTTTACAATGACAATGAAGGTAAAAAAATTCGTTGCCTTTTTTTTTTAGATATATTATTACTTTTAGATATAGTATCAAAACATATATGCTAGCATTAATCAATTTTGAAATACTAAAAATATAAAATTTCCTTTTTGAGTGCTGCTTATTATTGTTAGCAATATATATCCAATGATACTGATTATATTATATAATGAATTTGTAAATTACATTAGCATAAAATAAAACATAATTTAAAAATTCATACAAAGCAGATGTTTAGCATTAATCTTTATTGATATAGCAAAAACGGCTAGTTCCCATACATAATTTTTGTATTACGTTGAGTTGTTTCATTACAAAGTAGTTATATTAATGGAGAATTTATCTTCAGATGAAAGTAGCATCTATTAATAAAGAAGATTGCAAAGGTTTTCCAAGGAACCTCATTTAGCAAGCTGTGTATTCACCTTTACTCTTAAGCGCTTCTGATAAAATCAAAATAACATTTCTCGTATTCAGGAGAAAGTCCTTTAAAACCCGTGCAAAGATTCTCTTTATCCGTTTTTTATCTCGCCAGAAATCTGCTGGATTTAAAGTCCGTACTCAGTAAATTAATATATTTAATCAGAAATCAATAAGATTTTCCTTTTAAAATGGAAAAGCAATTCTACAAAGTAAGGCAGTAAGCATCGAGCCCCGGAATGTTATGCATTTAAAGAGGTTTCAAAGCTAACTGTTCTTGTAAAAGCCTTTGGTAATACGAAAGCGACAACCGTGCATTTGAAAAATCTCCGAAGCATGAATGTTAAAATAAATTCGGGTGTTAACTCTAGATAGCTTCAGATTGTTTTTGTTTTCACCATTTTTGATAGCCTAAATGCAATGACCATCAGAAAGAAGAAGTGTTATAGACATTCCGCCCCCAGTAGAATTTGAATTATAACTAAATTAAATAATACCCTAGAACTATAATAGGTTCTCACTGATCTATTCCAAAATTTAATTTTTTACAGTTTATCAGCTGCACTTTTAAATTTTAAAAATATATTACAGTAATATCGTCCAGTATTCAAGACATTAAAGCATTTAAAAGTTGAACTAAACTTAATTTGACTTCTGTTAAAAAAGGTTTTTTACCGAAAACATCAAATATTTTATTTATCATCCAAAATCCCAAATCGATGCTTTAAAATTTAAAAATTCTACTAAACTTATTTTGACTGCTGTCAAATTAATCGTTTCCCCTTCTTATTACCATAAATCAATATTTTAAGCCCTTTAAAAGTTAGACAAGAACAAGTTCTGACAGCTGTTTAATTATCATTTTCCAAAGAAAAAATAAATCAAAAATCCTATCTATAACCAAAACCATTAAGTTTAAAAGTTTCAGACGAAGAAAATTTTGCCAGCTGCGAAATAAGTCTTTTAAATTCATCAAACCTCAGATCGATATTTTAAACCATATATATTTCCACAAGAAAAATATCTCAATCCAGAATTGTAAAGGGTTTTCTAAATATGTCTTCGGACGGGGTTTACAAGAGGACAAATGGATTAAAAATTGAAAGATACGAAAAAAGTTATTATTAATAAAAGTTTTTGCTTCCTCTAAAAATAAGATCAGCCCAGAAAAATACCATATATTATAGAGAGCGACCAAAAATTAACAAAACGTGTGAATCGACAAGAGAAAAATACTTTTGTTTTTAATTTTTTTAAATAATGTTAAAAATGAATAAAGCTGATTGTAATAAGTCATAGAAATTCATGAATTCATTTTCCTAGTAACAATTATTTATTCAAAATAATAATGGACACGGCAATACATAATTAAAGATAATATAACGACTTAAACTAACATTTAAATTGCATACAGAATGACTCTAAATATTTGTATTCAAAACATCCATTAGTCACATACTTTTCAAGACAATCTCGAAGTTTGTTGTAACTATTCTGTATTTCTTCTAGAGATAATGATTGAATAGCCACTCGTATCGGTTCTGCAATATCATGGCATCATTTTCTAAGGGAGTGTGGTAAACAATTTGTTGCAATCTTCCCCAAAGATAAAAATCTCAATTTGTTAGGTCGAGACTCCTTGGTCGCCACTTGACTGGTCCATTTCGCCCAATCTGTGAGGCTATGAGACCTATGTTCTTTCAGTACATAGTTCTCCTGTAATTCGGTGGCAGAGGTTCCAGGTGGGGATAAAGAAACGTTTGTAATAATTGAAACTATTTTGATTACAAGTGTTATAGAAAAAGTACGGCCCAGTAATTCCATGATAACTTACAGCGCACCAAATATTTACTTTTGGAAAATACTGCCGCCAAGGTGGAATTCTGGACAGAGGGTGACTTCGAGTGTGGATCTGGAGGCTGGAGGTATGAACGATTTTTTTGCAGAGGTGGCGGAACTCGTGTCGGCTTTGCCACAAACTAATCAGACTCATCAATGGTACATGGAGCACTTACATCCAAGTCTTCAGCAGAGTAAGTTTTTCTTTCGAAGTGTTAGTTTCATTGAAATCAGGGATGCAATAGATGGAATAAAAAAGAAACATAGCAAAGACTTTTATAAACTAAACATCATTTTAATCAAAACTATGAAAAACATTCTTATTGTTCCCCTGACAAAGTTATATAATGCCTGAATTGAACAAGACGTGTACCCGCATGCTTTTAAAATCAGCAGGACTGTCCCAATCTTCAAGAAGGGTGATCCAGGTGTACCCGATAATTATAGGCCTATCTCACTAATTCCTATTCTATCCAAAATACTCGAGGTCCTGTTAAGAGATCAGATGTGCGATTACTTTGAGACAAACGGTATACTTACAGATGAGCAGTTTGGCTTCAGGAGGGGGAAGTCCACCGTAATAGCTTTGAATAAGCTGTGTGAGGGCATAGTTGGAGGCTTTGAAAAGGGAGATTTTGTGGGTGCTGTCTTCTGCGATCTCTCCAAGGCCTTCGACTGTGTATCGCATAGCATCCTGTTGGAAAAGCTTAACTACTATGGAGTGGAGCCCTCAGGTTGCCGTTTGATTCAAAGTTATCTCACAGAGAGACGACAGGTGACTTCTTTCCAGGGAAAAGTATCGGAGGAGAGAGTCATGAGGCACGGAGTCCCACAGGGTTCAATCCTTGACCCCTTATTATTTCTTATATATGTCAATGATCTGCCATCCTCATTGCAAACTGGCGAGGTCACCTTATACGCAGACGATACCAGCTTCCTGTTGCGGTGTAAGGACTGTGAGGTTTTGAGAGAACAGATGAACAACTGTATCGATGGGGTCAGTGACTGGTTCACATCTAACCGACTAAGTCTTAATTTGGCGAAAACAGAGCAAGTAATTTTCTCACTGATGCAAGATGGGGTCGCCAACAATCCCAAACAAGTCAGGTTCCTTGGAGTCACTCTAGATCCTAAGCTCACTTTTGAAAGTGATGTCGACATCATTTCCAGGAAGATAGCCTCTGGAATTTTTGTGCTGCGGAACCTGTCAAGGTTTGCCCACCAAAGTGTATGTCTTACCGCTTATCATGCTCTTGTTCACTCTGTATGTGTTTATGGGCTACTTGCCTGGGAGACACTCGGCTCATGCTGCGAGAGTCTTCTCCCTGCAGCGGAGGGCAGTCAGAGTTGTGGCTCAGGTTGGATATCGAGATGACGCCAGGCCGCATTTTAGAAACTTAAATATCCTAACACTACCAGGACATTATATTTATGAGTCACTAATTTATGCCTTAAAAAATCAAGATAAATTTGGTAGAGTAGATAATCAACATCATTATGACACAAGATCACATAATGACTTATGCATACGGTTTCTGAGATTTGGAAGGTCATGGAAAGCGACTCTGCACTTTGCGCCTGCCTTCTTTAATAAATTGCCTGCTGGGATCAAGGGATTGCCAATAAAAAAGATTTTTTTTAAATCTGTGATAAAGAAGTATTTATTGGGGAAGGTATTTTTTTATAGTTTTTATGGTAAAAAATTTTTTAAACTGTAATGTGACTGTAGGCTAAAAAGACTTTTCACTGTATTAAAAGAGTGGATGTGTAGTTTAGTGTAGGTACCTATGTTACTAGTTTTATAGATGTCTGCTTGTTTTGGAAAAAAAGTATTAAAAAATTTTGAAAAAATCTATATTAATGTTTTTCTGGTCTGCAGTTAAAAGTTATTACTAAATAACTACTTATTTACTTTACTGAATCAACTTCATAACTAATTTGTAAAAAACTTTTGTTTTGACAAAAATAAAAAAAATGTGGATTTCTATTTGCTCCAATACCGAAGGTGTTGGCTGGAAACTGGTTGGTTTTAAACGTGAAAAGTGAACTGTTTCGTAAAAAGAGTTGTGGACAAAACAAAATACATTAAAACTGAAAAAAAATCGACTAATTTACTAGTAAAAAGATGCAGTAAAAATCACTTTCATCAAATTCTTTCTGCGGTTTCTTAACGTTTAATGCAGTATATATCCAGTAATTTTAAATTTCTTTACTAGAAATATTTATAACGAGGGATGTTCCGGGTAAAGGAAATTTACCGATTTTTTAAAATTGTATTGTGACAAAATAGTTATTTATGTACCAAGAGTAGGCCCTGAGGGCGACGATCTTTCAAACCCGAGGGCCTGGGGCCCAGATCAGCCCGAAAGGCGTGTCGCCCGAAGGTAGAAAACCGGGCGGTCCCATTCTTCAAACGTACACATAGGGAAATCTTACATTAAATTTCTTCAGTGAATCAAGTAAATTTTCTCTTTGATACTTAGCATTTTTTGAATATTAAATACTGTTACTGGGAAAATCAGGGACACTGACATCTCTTAAAACTGACGATGGTGATTTTCAAGTAATTCGCACAGGTGCAAATACAAGGTACAGCCGGTATCTTAATTCTGATGCTATTATAGATAAATAACTGTGTGAAATTTGATACACGTCTTTTACGCATAAAGGGGCATTTTTTATTACCAATCAATTTTTGAAATTTCTACCAGTAGCTTGCATATGTAATTAACCTGGGTAAATCCGTATGCTTCTTAATGCATAGAAGATGTGTATCAAATTTCATGCAGTTATCTATAATACATGTTCGTTCATGAATACTGGGAACTAGAGAATTGGGATGCAAAAAAAATGTTTTCTTTATAAAATTTACCATGCTGTATCTCAAAAGTTAAGACTTTTAGGACACAAAACACCCCCATTTTTTAACATCAGCACGCAATGTAATTAAGGAAACGCATAGAAGATGTGTATCAAATTTCATGCAGTATAGCAAAAAAAAATGTTTTCTTTATAAAATTTACCATGCTGTATCTCAAAAGTTAAGACTTTAGGACACAAACACCCCCTTTAACATCAGCACGACAGCCCCTGTATAAAGAAATATGACAAACGGAGAGAAACGGCCACTTTTGGCATACACGAGTAGCCCAAAGTCGAACTGCATAAATTAAAATTTTTATAAATCTCGTTCACTGGATCTGATGCTGGCTGCCCTTGTAAAATCTGGACTTGTAAATCGTGTATCACTATACTGGGCGGTCCAATAATAGTGGACGTAGGCAGTAGCCCGTGAATTGTTAATGACAGAACCCAAGAAAAAATATATTTATAGGTAAATCGATCAAGGAAAGTCAAAATTAAATCATTTTAAAATTCGAAAGTTCGCCGTTTTTGCAACACAAAAGAGATATAGAAGTGCGGTACACGAAAGAAAACAGACAAATATAGATAAAGGTTCATTAAGCATAGTTACATTTTTTAATTATCTGAAGTGCGTATAGTCAAAAAGCAGTGCCATAATATTTAAAGAACGACGGGACACCACTGGTTTAAAGAGATTTCTCTCCTCTCCGCCCGGTTTTCTTTCGTGTCCCGCACTTTACAGATCTATGAATACCCGCGGCGAATACAAACTTTTATGTCACACTAGTTCGTTGTTGCATCCTTAATATAAATATTTAAAAAAATCTAAAAATTCAATTTGATTTTAACAAAATTTTCATTTTTTCGTAGTAGACACTATGGTTGCTAGTGAAATGCTGTCAAACTTAAAAAGTCAAAATGCAGGGAAGTTTTGAAATTTCTGACGAAACTGTAAAAAAGGCGAAAAAAGCAACGCAAAACTTGCTACCGAAGAAATCGAGAGACGCCTACGACAGGTAATTTCCCACAGCTAGCCTTTCCCCCTCCACTCGTACAGACCCTGGCAATAAATCAATCCTTTTATCAGGAAAAGTAAAAGATAATGAAGTTTACATACAACTGGAAAACACATAAAAAACTTTTAAAAAATCGGAGGTTTACCCTTGGCTACAATTACTACGGCTTTGAACAACAACAAACTGGGCAAACAATTAGCTAATTCGCAGTTATAATTCGGGCGACGATTCAGATTCGGTCTAGTCGGGTCATAAAGTAAACGATGCAAATAATTAAGTATTCTGGAAGTCCCTCTATATGCTAAATAATGCCGCAGGAAGGCCTCTAAAAGAGAAGAGATGAACAGAGCCTTGTTACAGAGAACAACAATATCCTTTTTAATACAAAAACACCTATGCGGATTTTGTGAACGGATTAGAATTTTCAGATAACTAAACTTCGAATGTATTCGAATATTAATGCTGTGTTCGTGCTTTGAATTTAAAACGCATATGGACTATGGCTATCAGGAAATATAAACAGTATTTGTTTTAAAAATAATAAAAATATAAAATATATTTGAATTTCTGATTCTTATGAGCCAATTTGTATTTGATAACTCTCTCTGTGCTTTATAAATAAAAACCTTTTGTTTAAACCTATTATTTTAGTTCAAAAATATGTGAGGGTTTTTGGATCGGAGTAAACAAACTTTTAAATTGCGTACATTTTATATACATCAGCTTTTTCAAGGCGGTAAGAAAACGCAGAAAGAACACATTTACTTTTTTTACATTGTGATTTATTATACAATAAATGAACTTACTGTAATATGTGTAACGTAAAATTATCCAAGTTAGAGTTAGTCTCTTAGTTTTATTATACAGAATGTAAGAAAAGTCTGGAACTTTTCAATTTTTAACAAAACCCGTTACCTTTTATTTAACAAACAACATAATATTCCTTATTTTTAAAAGTGTTCAGATTATTTGTTGCGTTTAGATTGACAAATAAAAATCTTTTTTGGCTTTTTCGCAACAAAAAAAAAACAAACAAACTAAAGTTAAATATTTTTATTCAGTTGCAAAAAAGCCAAAAAAGATTTTTGTTTGTCAATAATATTCGTTGTTAAATAAATCTAAATCTTAAAGTTTCTGAGATATTCGAGGTGAAAAATTATTATTTTAACAGTTAAAAGGGTTTGTTATGCCTACCTGTGTTGAGAGTACTTTCCTGTAATTTAGTGACTAATCAATTGAGTTATTAGAATTGCCGTTTAGACTTAAAAAAACTAAACCAAAAGTACACTCCGTAAAATGTTGTGTTATTTTTAAAGTATATAATCCAGCTGGAATCTCATTACTGTTCATTTTGAGCAAATTTGAGGGAACGGGACATGTGAATGTTTTAATCAACAGCAAAAGTTATGGTACGAGCGGGGACCGAATCCGCGCGAAAGTATCCGGAAAACAATATAAACACAACATAAACACAATATAAAAACGTGCGTACTGAACTCAACAGATTTTTAAAATATATATTTTTTTTCAAAATTTTTCGATATTTACAAGTACATGTTAAGGCTTTGGACAAACGCGACAAAATGTGGCAATTTAATATTCCTATATAGAATTATCTTACTGGGGTTGTTTAAATATTTTTTATCATTTATGGATATTTTTTGTTTTTGTAGATTGCAGCCATTTCATATTTCAATTCTTTTTTTAGCTGAGACTCGGTTTTTGGATTTTGATTCCTCTATAATTGAACTGCACGCAGTATTATGGATCATTTGCAAGCCTTCCGCCGCTGCAATATTATGTTAAAGCTGTAAGAGATATTTATTAGCTTCGAGGTGATTTAATTAGGGAAATATGTATAGTTGGGCGTTATGTTATGAAATAATTAAACCTATAATTATTAAACAGAAGTCGATTTGTCCATTTTCGACTGTTTTTTGACGACTTTTTCACGCAAATGCCATCGCATATAGTTTTTTTATCCACAAAATGGCTCTTTACGGCCTTGCATTGATCATTTGTCTACGTAACTGCAAAAGTTGAATTGAATAATTTAAATTCCCTATACATAACACATTTTTTTGAAGTCAGACGCGCAGGAAGTTTTTTCTAATACGTAGGTACCATTTCATCTTACTTTGAACTTGACTAGACGTTGTCGCAGGTTTATCACTTTTTGCGTGCAGTTCTCCCATAGAACTGTGATTATCTGATTTTTCGTGATTCGTTAACGCTGTTGTGTTTTTTGTCATATATATATGGATTTTTAGCCGATTTTCCAAGTATTGACTACTTTGGCCAATGTAAACACCTTCACAGTCATTACATGGAATCTCATACACTATATTACATTTTTTTGTTCTTTGGAGTCTTTGCTTTTTGTTTGCTAAAATGTGTCGAGGTTAAATTGAAACATTTATGGAAAGTTTGAATGTTGAATTTTTTAAAGAATTTTTAAAATTTTTGGGATAAACCATTAACGAAAGGAAGGGAAATGTACTTAGCAGGCTGTGCCCTAGGTTTTTTTGAAAAAATTGGTGAGTTATAATATTTATGGATTCTGCTTTTAAATGTTTTGATAATTAATTTTGGTGGATATTGATTTAACTCCAATGCCTCCTTTGCTTTTTTAATAGCATTTTCCCTGTATTCAGGGTCAGAAAACTGAATTGCTCGATCTGCTAAACCTACAACTACCGATTTTTTTTGAGACATCGGGGGATTAAAGTTGAAATGTCTATATCGAGAGGACCATGTTGGCTTCATATACCATTCTGTTATTATGCTTTCTCCTATGTGGTGTACTGTTAGATCTAGGAAATTAGTCTGATTTTTTGTTCTAGTTGAATAGTAATTGTAAGGTTTGATGGTATTAGTTCAATTTTTTTAGGACGTTTTCCGATTGATTAAACAGAATAGAAGTGATACAATCATCAACGTACCTAATAAAGAAAGGAATATCGAATCCCATCTAAAACATTTTCCTCAAGATCCCCCATCACTATCTGCGCAACCACAATAGATATTGAGGCTTCCATAGCGCAACCCTCTATCTGTTTTTATAATTGTTCTTCGTACAAAAAGTACGTAGAATTCAGGGTTGTATCTCTATATACCATGTTCCCATCTCTTTAGCGATTAAAATAATTAAAAAAAGTGGCCTGGATTAAAAAATTCACCGATATACCACAACATGAATTTACAAAAGCCGTCGAACTAAAAAAAAATTTACAAAAAAAAACCGATATTGAGAACTTAAGTTCCATTTATTCTTATATTTTAAATTTAGACGACGAATAATTGCTTAAATGTTAAAAATATTTTTTTTTTTTAAATTACCACCAATATTTTGCTCCTTATACTGTTTAATGTATTATCTGATTTTTAAAAATGTCTGAACATACCCCCCTTTTTTTTAATTATGCATTTGATATATTTAACGGGCCATAACCCTGCCATGATTAGAAACGTTTTAAGAGAATTTTCTGTAAGAACGGTTACCTGTATGGAAAAAAATGGTGGATATGTTGAGGCAAATGTGCAGTGACGGAACAGTTAGTTTTTATTGTTAATTAAGTTATTTACATGTAATGTTTATTAGAATTAAAATTAGTGAAGTTATTTTCTACATTTCCAAAAGTCTCGAATTTACTTAGAATATTCCCTACTGTTGTGAAATGTATAATTTTATCGGGGTGTCTGTTGTGAAAAATGTCTGCAGCTTCTCGAAATGTTTTATAATTTTCTCCGACAATTAAAATTATTTAAATTTTATCTTCTTTGCTTAATTTCAGCGGCATTTCTTTTTACTATAATATTCAAACTGATGTTTCAATAAAATAATACAATATTGTTGTTGACAATGGCAGTGACAATGCCATTATCAACAATCGATAAATAAGGAATGCTGGCATGTAGGTAGGAACAAAAGTAAGAAAGTGGACTTGCCAGTAAGCAGCCAAAGTTTTACATTCCTTAAGAAGTTATTTCGGATAGGAAGCAACGAATCTAGTGCTAGATATGTTTTTTTGTTCTAAGTAAAATTTTGTATTACATTTTGCTATAAAATAAAAATTAAAGGTACTTTTCTCTTGAGTCAATTTCGATTTTTTTGGAATTTTTGACCACCCTGTATATGCAATCTCAAGTTTGAATATTTTAATATTATTTTGGCAGAAAGCAGAACTTTTTATAAAGAATAATTTTTTCCGTAAAACTATTAATAAAAAAGTTTCCCATATGTAGAGAACTTAAGTAGACACACTGTATATATGTATATATATATATATATATATATATATATATATATATATATATATATATATATATATATATATATATATATAAATATATATCTATATATATGTATATATTATATATATATATATATATATATATATATATATATATATATATATATATATATATATATATATATATATATATATATATAATACTAAATATATATCTATATATATGTATATATTAATATATATATATATATATATATAATATATATATATATATATATATATATATATATATATATATATATATATATATATATATATATATATATATATATATATATATATATATATATATATAAATATATATATATATATATATATATATATATATATATATATATATATATATATATATATATATATATATATATATATATATATATATATATATATATATATATATATATATATATATATATATATATATATATATATATATATATATATATATATATATATATATATATATATATATATATATATAATATATATATATATATATATATATATATATATATATATATATATATATATATATATATATATATATATATATATATATATATATATATATATATATATTTATATATATATATATATATATATATATATATATATATATATATATATATATATATATATATATATATATATATATATATATATATATATATATATATATATATATATATATATATATATATATATATATATATATATATATATATATATATATATATATATATATATATATATATATATATATATATATATATATATATATATATATATATATATATATATATATATATATATATATATATATATATATATATATATATATATATATATATATATATATATATATATATATATATATATATATATATATATATATATATATATATATATATATATATATATATATATATATATATATATATATATATATATATATATATATATGCAGTCGATTGTTTAGCAATTGTTATAGAATCTCACTCAATATGATAATAAAATCAAAAGCAGCTTTTAATGGCCATGTAATTAAATCAAATTTGCACTTGACGTGCAGTCAACTGGTTACTTAGGTTAAAGTTGCGGGAATAGAGTAAATGCGTCGAGGAGAACAGCTGATGGGTATCCATAATACCGAAAGGATTGTAACAATATAGGAGGTTATATTAGTCTGCGGCGATCCCAAGTTTTGTTTTGGAAACCGAGGTTTTGTTGAAAGCCGGACGCTTAGCACCGGTTCATACTACGTTGTCTGACTGCCTTCATTTGTCTGCGGACGTTCTGATTTCGGAAACTAATAAGGTTTACAGATTTGGAAATTTATAACGATAATTGATTTGGGCACTTGGTGAGTATAATGAGGATTATTCTATACACAAATTTATTTTTATAGTCTACTAATTAAGTCAAAACTTTCTGATCAAAACTTCTTTGTGTCGATGATAAAATCTATGTTTGGAACAATTTCATAACAATAGCATTCTTGATATATAAATACAAAACAAAAATTCAAAAATAGTATATTAAAACACTAGTTTTATATAACACGATTTTATAATAATAATAAATTAATAAATAAAATAATAAAAGAATTGGGACATCTTACCCAATTCATGAACGGCAACAAGTCAAAACGTGTCACACTTTGTGTGACACGTTTCTTATCGACCTCACGAGTCCCTATCACACGCTTACAGAAATCCTTGACACTCTATATATATATATATATATATATATATATATATATATATATATATATATATATATCTATATGCCTTGACACTCTGAAGCAAAAATTATCTGTGTATGCTGCGAGACTCCGAAGATACAAAGAGTTACCAGGAGAATAGAACAACATCTAGCACACAAAAACATTCTAACGGAAGTGCAAAAAGGGTGCAGGAAAAACAACGGAGGAAGCAAGGAGCAGCTAATTATTGACAGCGTCATTGTGAAACAAACCAGGAAAAAAACATAGAAACCATCACACTGGTTACATAGACTATAAAAAAACCTTTGATTCGATAGTCCACAGTTGGCTAACCAGAATGCTAGAATTATACAAAATCAATCAAAACCTCAGGCAATTTCGTACGCAAATCATGAGTACGCAGAAAACTAAAATCAACATAAGAACACCACAAGAAGAACACACACGAAACAGAAGAGATCAGATGAGGTATATTCCAGGGAGATTCACTCAGCGCTTTGTAGTTTTGCCTCTATCTCAATGCACTCTCAAACACACTGAAAAACCCAAACTTCAGATTCTACATTAAACACCAAAAAAATAACCTACACAAAATAAACCATATTTTTCTTGTACATGGACGACATAAAATTATACGCAAGTACAAAGGCACAGCTAAAGGAACTCCTTAAAATTACAGAAACGCTTACCCTGGACATCAACATGGAATTTGGTATAAATAAATGCAAGCTACTTCATATCAACAAGGGACCGTGGAAAGACCACTCTACGAAGGAATCAATTAACAATGAAACCATAGATAACATAGATAGAAGAAACATACAGACACCTAGGCTTCCATCACAGCACCAAAATTAACCACACTCATATCAAATCAGAGCTCAAGACGGAATTTAAAACCAGACTCACAAAACTACTAAAAACAAAACTGAACTCCAGAAATCTAACAAAAGCTATTAACACCTCGCTATTCTTACGTATTTGTTTGGTATCATTAAATGGTCACACACATAGAAAAAATTCACATTCTCATACGATCTGAATTCACACAGGAACTTACATCTCAACGCATGCAAGGAAAGACTCACCGTCGCCGTCGATAGAAAAGAAGGAGGGAGGGGAATTAGAGATATATAATCGCTAAATTAAAAACAAATTTACAAACTCAAAAAATTCTTCCACAACAAACAAACTAACCTCCACAAGGCAATAGTGAAGGCAGACAAGAATTATACACCACTCGACCTGTCTCAAAGAAGCTATGCAGCAGACGCACACAGTCGCATGCAATCACGCCTAGAAAATATGAACACCTGGTCTGAAAAAACACTTATTTAATTGACACGTCTGTTCCCAACGATGAGGACATCCAAGCGAAATACAGATCGCCAAATACACCGACTTGGCAATGGAAATAGGAAAGAGTCATTGTTCCTTTCGTCATATCAGTAACAGGCCTCACCCCTACAACGTTTACACCGCATTTGGCTCAATTAGGACTTAATACAGACATTCACAGGAACGTCGTCAGATCATTTCTTAATACACAATAGTTGTTTTTTTTCAATTTCCTTTTTTTTTTTTAACTGACTTGGTATAATCCCGTCAGTATAAAATATAACCACTGGAATACTGTGAGGCAACAAGGTGAATCAAAAAAAGAAATTACAAAATAGTAAAATGTTCTTATTAAGGACAACCAGAAAAGACGATATTTAGCTTTGAATGGTCACCATGTTTACCTTTACCTTAATTAATGTTGACCTAGCTAGACAAAAAAAAATACGACAATGACAACAAGCAGAAATATTAAAATATTGTACGATAGGCAAGGAAAACTATAACAAACATGAACATATAAATAAAGTGACAGAAGGTAAACATATTTCAACACTAAGATAAAAAAGAACTATTGCTCAGAAAGTAATTGTTGTTCGCTTTGCTGTTTAAAAGCTGCGGGGCCTAACAGGGCCGTCGAATACTGTGGGATACTAAAGAGATAATTAAAGCTGGTTTCTCTAGTATATGTCACACTTTTCGGAATCAGTATTTTCTTGAGGAAGGAAGAAAACCCCGTTTGCACTAACAAACTGTGAAAAAATTTCAGTTCACGCAATGAATTGCTGTTATGATCGTATTATCCCTTTATTTGATCTGTCTTACTTTCTCTTTGAGTTTATTCTTTTATCTGCCTTTTCTCTCTCTCATGTGATCTTAACTAATGTATCTTTTTTTGATATTTCTGTCCTTTCCTATTTTCAATTTTAATATACTTTGCTCTTCGTATTTATTTTTTCGAACTCTTTTTTACTGAAAATTTTCTTATATTTTTCAATTTTTTTCTTTTTATTCCTATTTATGTTTTGCTCTCCTTATTTTGTTTAAATTTACGATGAGAGTTTCATAATTAACTATTAAATGTAACACGGATGGACAAGCGCTTTTAGAATAAAAACATAAAAAGTTAGTGCATCCCTCTGAGGTAAACTCTGCCGTTTATGACCAGGTTTAATACTCTAGAGGCCAAAACGTTCTATTTAAGGCGATCGATGCTTTTAAAACAATATTAGAGTTAACCATTGCTTTTTGTCTCCGCCTACAGTTCTGTAGAACGTGAGGGCGCCCTATTCGTGTGCGGAGGCGAAAACAATAGAAAAGCATATATTTGTATAGATAAATATATTTAATACTCTAGAGGCGGAAACGTTTTATTTTAATGCGATCAGAACTATCAAGTCATAATTAGAGTGGGAGTGAGATATTACTTCCCGTTTCTATCCGCTCCTCTTTTGGGAAATACAGACAGTTCAAAAACGCGACATGTATATGTATTATACGAATGTACCATAACTGCTGGATATGAGGGCGCACTATGCATGTATTGAGGCGAACACGATATAAAATCGTATATTTATCTATATAAACATGTTTTATAATAATAAAAGGTTCTATTTTATTGCGATAAAAAATATTAAGACATCTTTTTAGAGTGAGATATCCCTTCCCTTCTCCGAATTAAGCCCTTGTGCTGGATGTGAGCGCACTTTTGGTGTATGCTAAAGCGAACACAATATACCATCATATATTTATGTATGTTTTAAAAAAGTGAAGATCTGAAACTGGAAATAATGACAAAAGCGAACCTATAATGATACAGGAAACGATCGTATACTATTGTGTATTAAGAAATGATCTAACTATGCTACATGTTTTCAAAATGACCGATTTCTGGATGTTCCTGTGAATGTCTGTATTAAGTCATAATTAAGCCAAATGCGGTGTAAACGTTGTTGGGGTGAGACCTGTTACTGATATGACGAGAGGAACAATGATGACTCTCTTGTTTCCACAGCCTTTTTACTTCCATTGCCAAGTCGGTGTATTTGGCGATCTTCTCACTGTATTTCGCTTGGATGTTCTCGTCGTTGGGGACAGCCATGTCAACTAAATAAGTGATTTTCTCTTTTTTGGATTGAAAGGTGATATCGGGTCTATTTGCGGGGATTGTTTTATCTGTGTGGATGTCAATGTCCCAGTAGAGCTTGTAGTCTTCGTTTTCTAGTATAGATGTTGGTGTATAATGGTAGTAAGACCCTTACTGTTGTATTCTCTGGTAAATTGTATGTTGTGGGTAATGTTTGATGAACGACCATCGCTGCTGAGTTGTGTCTCGCGGTGTATTCAGTTCCGGCCATTATTCTACGTCCACTCGTTATGTGATCGATCGTTTCTCTCTGCTGGTGACATCTCCTACATCTCTCGTCTTCAGTGGTTGTGTCCTTGATGATGTGCTTTCGGTAATTTCTGGTTGCTATGACTTTGTCCTGGATGGCAAGCAGGAAGCCTTCTGTTTCAGGGAACAGCTGCCCTTCTTGTAACCACGTATATGAAAGCTTTTTATGTATATTGACTTGCTTTATGTGGTATCTATGTCTTCCGTGAAGTGTTTTTTCAGACCAGGTGTTTATCTTTTCTAGTCGTGATTGGATGTGACTGTGTGCGTCTGCTGCGTGGCTCGTTTGAGACAGGTCGAGCGATGTATAATTCTTGTCTGCCTTCACTATTGCCTTGTGGAAGTTAGTTTGTTTGTTGTGGAAGAATTTTCTGAATTCGTAAATTTGTTTTTTATTTAGCGATTGTATATGTATAATTCCCTTTCCTCCTTCTTTTCTCTCGTTAGTCTTTCCTTGCATGCATTTGGATATAGCTTCCTGTGTTTAGTGAATTCAGAGCGTATGAGAATGTGAATGTTTTCTATGTCTGTGTGTGACCATTTAATGATACCAAACGAATACGTAAGAATAGGTATGGCGAAGGTGTTAATAGCTTTTGTTAGATTTTTAAAATTCAGTTTCGTTTTTAGTAGCTTTGTAAGTCTGGTTTTAAATTCCGTCTTGAGCCCTGATTTGATATGAGTGTGGTTAATTTTAGTGCTTTGATGGAAGCCTAGGTATCTGTACGTTTCTTCTTTGAGCATGTTATCTATAGTTTCATTGTTGATTGTTTCCTCCGTAGGGTGGTCTTTCCACTGTCCCTTGTTGATATGAAGTAGCTTGCATTTACTTATACCAAATTCCATGTTGATATCCAGGGTAAACGTTTCTGTGATTTTAAGGAGTTCCTTTAGATGTGCCTTTGTGCTTGCATATAATTTTATGTCATCCATGTACACGAGATGGTTTATTTTGTGTAGGTTATTTTTTTGGTGTTTAATTTGGAATCCGAAGTTTGTGTTATTCAGTGTGTTTGAGAGTGGATTGAGACAGAGGCAGAACCACAAAGCGCTGAGTGAATTTCCCTGGAACATACCTCGTCTGATGTAGATCTCTTCTGTTTCGATGTGCTCTTTTTGTGTTCTCAGGTTGATTTTAGTTTTCCACGTACTCATGATTTGCGTAAGAAATTGCCTGATGTTTTTATTGACTTTATATAATTCTAGTACTCTGGTTAGACAACTGTGGGATATCGAATCAAAGGCTTTTTTATAATCTATGTAACCAGTATGAAGGTTTCTATAGTTTTTCCTGGTTTGTTCCATGATGACGCTGTCTATAATAAGCTTCTCCTTGCATCCTCGGCTGTTTTTCCTGCACCCTTTTTGTTCTTCCGTTAGAATGTTTTTGTGTGCTAGATGTTGTTCTATTCTCCTGGTAATTGTGGCTGTGATGATCTTATATAGGGTTGGAAGGCACATTATTATTATTATTATTATTATTATTATTATTATTATTTAATAATAGAAAAACTGACAGACGGACCGGCGGAATTGATAAAACATATTTTTTGGCATCTAGGGACCCTAAAACGTAAAGATATATAAAATCTGAGAGAGTGATTTTTTTCAGATTACAAAAATTTTATTTGGTCGCCATTTTGTTCCGCCATCTTGAATTAGTACCACAGCTTTACTAGTTCATGTCTATGCGACAATTAGTTATGGCACACAATACAAGTTCATTAAGTAGTTTTTTCAGGCTGAATTTTAAAATATTTTATTAAGCTGCCATTTTGTTCCGCCATCTTGGATTTGTACCAACATTTTACCAGTTGATTTGGGATAAATTGGATAAGTACTTTTTTAGTTTTATTTTTTTAACATTTCATTAGGCCGCCATTTTGTTTATCCATATTGGATTTCTACAAAAATGTTACCAGGTCATCCCCATATGACCCTTAATTTTTGACCAAAATTTGAAGTAAGGGGTAAGAAGTTTTTAGCTATGCCGCGAATAGACAAATCGACAGACAAACAGACCGACAGACAGACCGACCGACGGAATGGAGAAAACAAGTTTTTCGCCGTCTAGGGACCCTGAAACGTAAAACATTTCGGAAGGTGATTGTTTCACGATTCCCCTTTACAAGAGAAGTAAAAATGTTATTACAAATATTTAAGTAAACATTGGCAAACTATATATTTTTGATATCAGAAAAACCGCCTCTATGAAAAAATTGGAAAATATACTGAGTTTGTCATGAAATATTAGGATTATGATCGTCTCTTGTCGTGTTTCGTTGCATATCCTGATGGTTCGCATAAAATAAAACAATTTTTAAATTTAAACTTGCGTGAATTGATACAGGAAGGAAAATACAGGTGGATCGGTATATACGGGAAAACCCTGCACAGCATTTCGAACCTCTTAAGGATATGGTTTCTTTAAACAATTAGATGGCTTGTGAACAATAATTTCAAGAGAAATATTTTATTTATCAAAAAGGTAATTTATCCTGGATACGAGATCTTCTATAATAATAATAATAATAATAATAATAATAATAAATAGCCTTTATTTAAACAGTGTTAGTAAAATAATATAAACAAACATTGTACTAGGGTGGCGAGATCTAGCATAGCTACTCACCTAACCACCCAATGTAACAATTATTAGAGGTAATGTTAGTAGTTTACAAACACATAAAAATAACCCTAAAAGTAAAATAAAATGAAATAATGAAAAGTTCAAAAATAATTAACAAACAAACAAAAACAAGAAATGTTACCTATACATGAAAGAGAGTGAAGAGAAGAACAAATGCTTTTAATTGACAAAAAAAAAGAACAAGTAGTTTAAGGTACTATGATTCTAATATAAAGAACAATAGTCACTAATAGCAACCAATAATTATGATGTGCGATCATTGTGTCCAGCCGAGCGTTCGGTCTAGCCAGACACAAAAAAAGAGAAAATAGAAAAGTAAGAATATATTATCGATTTTCCGATTTTAGATGAAACTTAAGTTTTTTCTTAAATGTGTCAACAGCTGAGCAATTTTTTATGTCGGCCGGCAAAGCATTGAAAAACTTAAAACGTTAAAACTAAATGAGCGCTGAAATAAAGAGGTTTTGTGCCGAGGGACGGAATACAGAGCATTATGGCGTGTATCTCGATTATGGATATCAGAATGTTTGACAAGCTTCTCGAATAAATATGTAGGTATCTGCAATGTGTTAATTTTATAAAACAGTGTACATAAATGTAACCGGAATCTTTGATCCAACTTAAGCCAAGCAGAATCAATATAACATTGTGTAATATGCTCGTACTTTCGTAACCCGTAGCAAAACCTCAGACATGCATTCTGCAGTCTTTGCAAACTCGCCCTATCCTCCTGTAACAAAGCAGGCCAGAATAACACATCACAGTATGATAACAGGGATAAAATCAACGAATTACATAACCTTAATTTAACTTCAGTTGATAAGACATTTTTAAATAGACAAAGAGTCCTTAACTTACCATAACTTTTTTGAAGCATGTAGGAAACGTGACACTTGAACCTCAACACACAATCTACATACACTCCTAGGTTCTTACAAGATTCTGAGACCGGTATTCTTACATTATTTATATTAATATTGAAATTCCTCAATATCTCCACATTATTTTTGCCAAATAGAAGAAGCTGAGTTTTATTTTGATTTAGCAAAAGGTTATGGGCGGTGGAGATTTGATATATAATATGTAGGTCTTGGTTAATATATCTTTCGGCCAATTCAACTTTATCAGGGTTGAAACTATAATATACCTGAGTGTCATCAGCGTATTGGTGAGAGTGCATCTTTTGCAAATGACCACTGAAGTCTGAAGTATAAAGAGAAAACAGTAGAGGACCTAGTATACTGCCCTGAGGAACTCCACAAGTAGAAGCCAATACATCAGATGAGATATTGCCAATTATAACTTTCTGAAGCCTTCCTTGCAGGTAGTTTTTCATAAAGTCAACAGCAGACTGCCCTAATCCGTAGTATTTCAATTTAGTACATAACATATTGTGATCAAGTGTATCAAATGCCCTACTATAATCAAGGAGCAACAGGCAGGAATTTTTACCTTCGTCAGTGGCACGAAAATTATCATCCGTTACTTTTAGAAGAGCTGTGGTCGTACTATACTTCGAACGAAAGCCAGATTGAGTGGATGGAAGGATATTTTGTTGTAATACATAACTATTTAAGTGTTCATGGATTATTTTTTCGAGTATTTTTGAAAAAATAGGTAACAAATTTATAGGTCTAAAGTGAGCAAGAGTAGCGGCATTGGTAATTTTAGCAGTTGGAAGTACATTTGCAATTTTCCATTTACTAGGAAACTTACCAGAAGAAATACACGCATTAATAATAAACGATATATGATTCAATAAGCGGGGAAAAATTGAAATTGTTGTAAGTATTGTTAAAAAATGAATTTTTGTAATGATTTAAGTACGTATTATTATTTGCTTGTGATTGAAGTGGGGGAATACTATCAAGAAAATATTTATTAAAATCGTTTGGACTTCCTACCTCTTCAGGCCGACTATCCGGTAGTGAGTTAATATTTAACCATTTCAAAGTACGCCAAAAGTTTTTTGGATCGACCCTAAACTGATGATTGAGATAGGCCTTTTTTTCATTTCTGATGGACGTGGTTACAAAATTTCTAATTTGCTTATAATCATTCCAACTTCCCTCGGTTTTAATTTTTTTATACTTGGAATGGGCTTTGTTCCTTAATCGCATCATATGCTTAATATTAGGAGTAATCCAGGGTGCAGGTGCTTTTGTGATACGAGAAGTCTTGACAGGAGCATGTTTATCGAAGAGCTCTATCACTGCCTTAGTAAAAAATTCCACCATTTCGTCGATATCAATTAAAGAATACATATAATCCCAGTCAAAACATACATATCAGCAACAAAAACATCATAAACAAAGTTACTGTAGTCGCGATATGTCTTAAATTTAACAAAACCAGGTGATTTTCCACAATTTATTTTACATTTAACCAGACAGTGGTCTAAAATATCATCCATTCTAACTACCATTGGATCCTGAACAAGTTCCACTGAACAAAACTTAAAACATTAATAGGGATATCTCGAACAAACTTAATTATAACCGTTTTAACTAATTGGGAATAAATATGTATATATGCTTAACATATTATTGTTCACCATCATTCTTGTTTACTGTTAACGTTATAATCCACCTTCAAAAAAAACATTTAAATTATTCAATTGCTCCATATGAGGCTTTTAAACTTCCCACATTTACATAAAAATCAAATCGTATTTAATCCTACTGAAAACAAATTTAAACCATATTATGCCTTTAAAAAAAGAATGTAATATTATGAACTTACTGGGGTTGATGAAATTTTTGCATTGCGCAATAAATTTAACGGCTGTAGAATGGCATTTCCGACATTTTTACGATTATTCCGTGAAAACGATATTTAAGCGTTTTAAATAAAATTTTAAAATATGGGATGATTACAGCCTAGTTAATGGTCCTTATGGCACTTCTTTACACTCATTCTATAATGTCAACACATAATTTTTAAATATATAAAAATTAAAAATAGAAAAAACAAAATTTTTTTTTTTAAATTGTCGACGTTTAGCTACTTTTTTGTTGCATTCTCAGAACATACATATAGATTTTATATCCTGCGTGAAACCCATATTATCAATCTTTACTTACTCCGTTGTCCCGCAGATATTTCCCAGATATTAAGTTTCTAAATGGTTTTCGTTAACGATCCTCTTGTGGTCATGTTAAAGTGGTGAATTATTTGGGGTTAGGAACCAGTAAAAAAAGTTTTCTTTTTAAATTATCGACGTTCGTACCTTTATTGTTGCATCCTCTGGACACATAGATTTTATATCCTGCATGAAACCCATATTATCAGTCTTTATCTACTCCGTTGGTCCGCTATTTCTGAACCTCAAATAATACATTATTCTAATATAACAACAAGAAGATCGTTAACGAAAATCATTTAAAAACTTAACCTAATAGAGGAAGGTAAAGACTGATTATATGGATTTCATGCAGGATATTAAATCTATATATGTGTCCTGAGGATGCAACAATAAAGTTGCGAAACGTCGACTATTTAAAAATAGACTTTTTATTTTTTTTTACTAGGCCCTAAATAATACACCGCTCTAAAATAACAAGAGGATTGTCAACGAAAACTATTTAGAAACTTAATATCAGGGAAATATATGCGGACCAACGGAGTAGGTAAAGACTGATAATATGGGTTTTGTGCAGGATACGGGATCTATATTTGTGCAATGCACCAATAAAGTTGCGAGACGCCGACAGTTTAAAAAACGACTTGTTTTTTTTTACTGGATCTTCACCCCAAATAATACACCGCTCTAACTAATATTGGATTTTTACCAAAATATTACCAGGTCATTCCCATATGACCCTTAATTTTATGTCAAAATTTGAAATAAATCGGATCAGTAGTATTTAAGCTATGACTGACCGACGGAATTAATAAAACATGTTTTTTTGGTATCTGGGGACGCTAAAACGTAAAGATATGTAAAACTTGAGGAAGAGTTTTTTTTATTTTTTTGTTTGGCCGCCATTTTGTTCCTCCATCTTGAATTAGTAACACAGTTGATCCCTATACCATAGTTAGTTGTGGCACACAATGTGAAATCAATCTATTAAGTAGTTTTTTCAGGCTGAATTTTTAAATATCTACTTTATTATAGCGCTGTTTTGTTCCGCCATCTTGGATTCGTACCGAAATTTTACCCGTTGATTCCATAAAAACAATAAAAACATAAAACTTGATGTTTATGCAAAATTTCAAAGAAATTGGTAAGTAAAGTGTAATATTTTTTTACCATTTGACCAAGCCGCCATTTTGTTTTTCGATTTTTCCCAAAATATTACCAGGTCAGCCCCATATGATCCTTAATGTTTGACCAAAATTTGAAGTCAATCGGGTTAGTTTTTAAGCTATGCCGCGAACTGACAGTCAGACAGACAGACCGACAGACAGACCGACAGACGGGCCGACAGACGGGCCGGCAGAAATGATAGAACATATTGAAAAATGTTGCAACAATATGCTATTTTTTATAGCTCTTATAGAGAATAATTATATTTTAATAAAAAATATTGAATTTTTTATTTAAGAACTTAAAAAAAAACATTAAATTGGTTCAAAGTAACCCTGCGTTGGGTCTACATTATTTTTGTTCACTTTTCTGTTTCGTTGCCAATGTAACCCCAGAAACGTCATCCATTTTGTTAGTTTATTTCTCGAAAATCGTTTATCTTAAAAACCCATGGCAAGTTATAGACATAACCCATGGGCGTGCGGTGAAATTTTAAGAAGGGGAAGCAATTTTTAGAAACTTACATATTTGTAATGTAACTCGATTCTCCGATCATTTTTTGCAAATTCGTCAATGACGTCATCATAAAAACGTCGATGCTCCGACATATTTTGGAGAAGTTTATTTTCAATGGACAACAGCGATGTATGCGAAAGTCTCTCCTGCCCCGTTGAATTCCTCACGAAATTTTTTATATGTTTAAGTATTAAAATATTGCGTTCTACTGATGAACTTGTGGCAGGTATTGTCAATACTAATTCACACAATTTCGACACTTCGGTGTAGGCATCTTCCAGCTCCTTGTCTTTTAAAAATTGAATTAGATCCTTAGCGTTATTTTTTGCGCTAATGTCATCAGTTTTGTAAATCACTTTTAGTTCAGATCGCAGTAACACTCGGTCGAAGAACTGGCCATAATGAAGAAGAAGAGATTTAAACGCATTTTCTGGAAAAGTTTTTCCTTTAAATGCATCAAAATTGCAGAGCTTGAGGAATTTAAAATCATTTAAACCGTTAAATCTATAGTTTATTTGTTGCTGAATTTGATCGATTATTTCATAAAAGAGGCGTCTGTATGATGTTTGAACCTCTCCCACCTTTTCTGTTCGAAGACGCTTGGATTGTGGCTCTACATTTAACGTCATCGTTTTCTCCCAAAATAGGTCAAAGACATTTTTTGGCTTAACATGGACTTAAAATCATCTACTTTTTTTAGGCAAAAAGCAATATGATTTTTTTGAGTTTGTAATATATTAAAAACATTGTCCGAGAATGGAAATATTTCTGAAAATATGTTCAACAAATATTTAAAATTAAAATCGCATTTCAAACAGTCCAAAAACCCCCTCGAACTATTTATTGCTTCTGAGTCCCACGTTTCATTATTTTCTATTATATTCTCAAGTAGTTCAATCAGTGATTCACGATTTTCAGATACTGTTAACACAAGTCTTCGATTATAGTTCCACCTAGTAGGAGCTACTTTGGGCAGTCGTTTGTGGACAATGGAGTCCAAAGCTTGTGTACGTTTTGTTGACTTGGAAAAAAAATCAGCCATGCCACTTAAAGTAACGAAAAATACTTTACATTCTTTAATGTGATTGATGGACTGGGATAAAACTAAATTTAATTTATGGGCAAAGTAATGGACAAACACAGCACTTGGGAAAGTTTCTCGAACTTTAGCTTGCAGACCCCCTAATTGTCCTGCCATCACTGCAGGTCCATCATAGCTTTGAGCAACTAATTTTTTCTCTCCATTAATTTCTTTAGTAACGTTTTAAACTACGGTATATAATGCATCTGCTGTACGATTTTCGGACACATTCTTAAAACCTAAAAATCGCTCTTGAATACTTCCGTCTGTTTTAATGTAGCGTATTACTATAGATAATTGGCTAAAATTAGTGATATCAGTTGTTTCGTCCAGAACAATAGCAATGAATCGCGCCTCGCCAATTTCTTGCTTAATTCTTTTTAGAATAGTGGTTTCAACAGCGGAAATTAAATCTTTCTGGATTCGATCCGACGTTCCGCGAAAAACGCTAGACTGCTCTAAATGATTTTTTAAGCAATCACCATATTTAGCCATTAAATTAAGTAAATCTTGAAAATTTCCTCTATTTGAAGAAACCCTTTTTTCGTCATGATCTCTAAATCCCAATTCGTGCTGTCCGAAAAAACAAACAACATCGATAAGTCTTCTTAATATTTGCCTATTTTTATCGACTAGTTCATTGTGTTGGCGGTGACTAATTTCCAACTGTTAAGGGCGTGTTCAATTCTGGTTTCGCCGAAGACTCTTTCTTTTATGACGGCCTGCAAATGCGCTTTGGGCATAATGTGTCTTTTACAGCTTTATCCAAATTGTTTAAATCGGAAAAACCAGTTTTATTCCAGAGACCTTTTTCATTTTCAAAAAGTAAACACGGCCAACAAAATAATTTACTTATATTTTCACACCCTGTTAGCTATTTAAAGTGTTCGTATTGTTTTTCCGGATAAAAATGTCTAATACAGTTTTTCATTTGTGTCGTTAAATTTTTCATAGGCGGTTTTGCCCTTCTTTTGGAAATTATTTGAAGCTTATCAGCAAAGTTTAATGTTTAAAGTCCCTTTATTATTAAGACATACACACTCTTCTTACTAAATTCTCCAACATTTTCAACGTTATTACCGACAGCCGAAATTGACGGTATTTGCATATCCAAGTCCGTATTATTGTCTTCCATATCGCACCATGCACGACGCGACGTACGTATCACACAACACACGGATAGCCGTTCTGAAATGCAAAAATTGCAAAAGATGTTTTGTAATTTTTTTTGGGGAAGTACTGCTTGCTTCCATGGACTGCACGCCCCTGAATAACCTTTATTGCTTTATTTTTTTCAAGTCAGTTCAATTATAAATACAGCACTTAGGATTAAAAATATCTCAAAACCTGTACAAAGTAGCTCCGTTTTACGGTACTAAGTAAATAATAGCATGTAAAACGATCGTCATATAGTCATAATATACATGGCTGAATATAATTGACGTTCTAAATAACATCTCTCCAACGTATCTGTTATTTTCATTTTTTAATAACATCATTTCCCTATTTTTCTATAAAGTGCAAAAATATATTAAAAGTATAAAAACCGCATCTACTAGAAAAATCTTAGCTTGAAATATCCTCATTACGGTTAAAATTAATTCAAAATTTTATAAAAGAAAAAAAAAATGAATACCTACTCACCGGCAATTACTATTCATTAGAACGAGCAACCTGAAAGTCAGCCTTAATTATTACCGACAGTCAGCCGACAGAACCGGGAATATTTTAGAAAAGTTTCGAACAAATGTTTTACAAAACTGTAGGTAGCACCGGGTGAAATTTTTAACTTATTTGCTTAATATTTATGCCCTGGGTTGTTCGTGGAAGAAATATGTTCATTAAGGTATGCAAAAGAAGCAACCGGAGTGTAATGTTACGAATTATGTTAACTCTCATTTGAATATTTTATCAGAACGTTGCAGAAGTGCTTCAAGCTTAAATGTTAAAATTAACCGAAATATTTTTTATTGGGACCCGGTTTTGCCAGATCACTTTCAACCTAAATTAACGTAGATTTATTTTCGAATACACATATTGTCGCAGTACACAAGCCAACATTTTTCGTCAATTTAAGCACAATCTCTTAAAAAAAACTTTTATATTCAATAAAATAGGTATTGTTTTCGAAAAGGCGTAAAAATGATCAATAAAACAACAAAAGGTCCTCAATTCCTTTCTGTCTGCGTCCAGTGAAAGGAGAGTGATTTATTAGAGTCACCGTCTCTGGTACCCAAAACTGATTTGTAGAGCCGTTTTTGAGAACATGTTAAATTTCCTGCCCCTCGAGGCATTTCGGAATTCAACCCGTGACCACGTGAAATACGGTATTAGTGGATTTGTCTGTCAAAGGATCTTTTAATTTAAATAAAAACAACAAAATAAAACATTAATTAGTGTCTGTAATGATAGAAAAAAATAAATACTTATTTAATGTTTGCGCAAAAACAACTAGGTACAGAGAGATAGAGAATATGGAGGGTTGACTTGTGCCAACCTTTTACTTAGGCCTCGCAGGTGGGCCCATTGTAACCTCCTTCGGAGGTTTACTCGTCAAGCCAGCCAACAGCATTAATGTAATTTAACACCGTAGCGGCCGAGCATCCTCCGATTGTGGCCATTTCTGGCCATCTTTCCCCCATAATGGATTCTCTGGTATTTACAAGAGCTGGACAGTAACAAAGAATATGTTCTGCAGTCTTGTCGTCCTCGTTGCACCCCCTACAACTTGGATCCGGGAGAACGCCCTAGGTGTGAAGGTGTTTGTTTAGCTTACAGTGTCCTGTTAGCATTCCTACCAGTTTTCTAAGATTTCCTCGAGAGAGTCCAAGGAGGACTCAGTTCGAGCGACCTCAGGGCCGCGGATTGGGGCATCTCTCTCTTAGAATCCCTATTGCCTGTTCGTTTATTTTTAGACTGATCGCCTTAGAGGATAGCGGCGCGAAGGGTTGAGGACCGTATGGTTAGGTTTTTTCTCCGTTACGCGCTAACCTATCCGCTTTTTCATTTCCTTCGATTCCGCTATGTCCCTTGGTCCATGACACTGTGACAGTATTCCTCTGGGAAACCGTCGCCAGTATCTGGTGACACTTTAGAATCAGTTTGGATGTAATTTTATTCTTTTTTTAAGGTTTGCAAAACTTGTTCGCTGTCTGCGAGAATAATGAATTTTTTACCTGTTATTCTTTCTTTGTCTATTTGTATGGCGCCATGCAGAATTCCGAGTAGTTCCTCCTGGAAGACGGACACTCCTTTGCCGAGAGCCATGCTGATTTTCAGGTTGAGTTCTGGTACATACACTCCCAAGCCAGTCCTATATTGGTTCTGAGAGCAGTCCGTGTAGATGTGTATGTCAGCCTCCTTTCCTGGTTCTATTGAACCGCTGATGTCAATTTCGAAGTTTTTATTGAAAATGAAGCGGATCATCCACATGGTGTTCTACAAGAGGTTGTCGTGTGACAGCTTCTAGGAACACCCGTGCATGTCCCGGACCCCAGTTTTTTCCGCACCACAGGTCAACAGCGTGCAGTTTGACTGCCGTTCTCTCTGCCTCGTCTTTTAGAAATACATCTAGAGGCGGCAGGCACAGCAACACTTGCATTGCCATCGTAGGTGTGGATCTCATTGCGCCTGTAACCGTCAGGCACGCTAGTCTCTGTAGCTGTTGCATTTTGTTTTATGCAACAACTTGCTTGGCTTTGGTCCACCACACAATGGCACCGTAAACGAACATAGGTCGAATGACGGCCGTGTAGAGCCAGAGGACAATCTTGGGGGACAGACCCCAGACTTTCCCGATAGCTCCTCTGCACTGCTAGAAAGCTTTGGTGACCTTCTTTGATTTTTTGCTAAGGTGCTTATTCCAGTTGAATGGCTCCCAGATACTTAACCTCTTTAGATAGACCGAGCTGCTTACCGAAAAGAGAAGGTGGTCTTAGGTTGGCCAGCTTTCTCTTCCTAGTGAAGAGTACCATCTCGGTTTTTGTTGGATTCACAGGGAGTGCGTTATCTACGCACCATGATTGGTGATGATTATCATTTAGCGAACCGAAGTTTTTTTGAAAAATAATTATAAAAGTTACTCAAAGTGTATGCGTTTACAGTCTTAATCTAAGATTGGTTGCAAAAACTAGTACGCGTCTACGAAATACGATGTATGTAACAGTGGGATTAAAAAAGTATGTGTGATCAGTTTTGTTTTAAAACGTAATAACAAGTATTTTTAACCGACGAGTTCCTATTCGACCTTATCTATGTCTAGTCTATATATTTTAATATATTACCGGGGAATTGTTTGACCAATTTAAAAAAATATAAAATGGTTTTTTTTTGCACTAGAGCTTCCGCGGTAATTTTGATATGCTTAAAATATCAATTTGAAATTTTGTGACTTTGTATAGGATACTATTTGTCAACTTTTAACCCTATAAATCCTTAATCCGATAGAGCTTAAAAGTCTTAAATGTCAGTTTTTAGATTTTTGAAATTGGACAAAAATTGAGGGAGCTATAGACATTTATTCTTCAAATAGAGACGCAATTTTTAAGCTTCTAATTTAGACTTGGATAATAACGTAATTAAGATTTTCTAAATATAAAGTAACTTTTTAAAATTATTTACCATTACATTTGTCCGTTAAATAAAAAGAGGTATTTTTAAGGCAATGCTCCAAGAGTTGTATTATATGTGTCGGGAAATCCTCGTTCATAGCAATCCTGTCTAAACCATACAGTTTAGGACATCTGCTCCATGTGGTATGATTTTTTTGTTGTATTTCGGGGTTTATTGGCTTTTTTTTATTATTAGTTGTTTTTTCTAGGTACATTGTCGGGTCCCTTGGAACAGGCTTATCAAAATTGTTTTGTGGGATATCCTGCATTTTTTATATGTGATTTTAGGTATTTATAACCACGGTTGTGTTTCCCTGATCGCTGGAAGCATTTTGATGTCTTTATTCTTATGAAGATTTGTTAAGTGAGATTTAGCTCTAACCTAACTAAAACTACTAAAATTAGAAAAACGAATACCATACTTCGAAATGCTAGTAAGGCCTTACTAAAAAAACAAACCCATCAACCCAGAAAACAACTAGCCGGGACAGAGAAAGGCCTTTTAAAGTTACACCTTAAATTAAGTAACAGCATTCACTCTTTATTCTGAAATCGCATAGAAACTTTGACTTTTTGACGCACAGAATGTTAAATATATATATATATATATATATATATATATATATATATATATATATATATATATATATATATATATTGTTAATTATTTTCTTGGGCATAGGTTAACTCATTGAGAAGTAAAACTATAATTTAATCGAAGTTTCGCTCATTATACTGAGCTTTTTCAAGATATTTTATTTTCTACAATAAAAACATGTATAGTTAGTATTTAAATTGGTTAAAACATTATTGAAAAAACATCACTCAAAAAAACATTACATTTAAAACAAACTATGATCATGAACACAAAAATACATTTAAAACAACATTAATATTATACAGAGTACGTACCTTGGAAACATGTCATGTGTAACGAATGTTTTGCGATTGCAATAATTTCTACACGTCTGGAATTCTGGTAGATGAAAACGAGACAATTTTTTTCTTTTTTTTTATATTTACTTAGATTTTTATTGCTGTACCGAGTTTGGGTTTATGATCTTACTGAAATATACAGCGTTTTATGTATGGAGTAGTTTATTTATTTAGATTAATTTACTTAGATATCAGATTATAATAAGTTTGGCTTAAGTTATTGATGTCTTTTTTATCGATGACGCCATCTTTCTCTTTTTTAATTTGTATCATTTCTTTTATTGTGAGTTTTCGATAATTAGTTTCTTGCTCTAAAATTTTGGTTTGTTTAAAATCGAATTCATGTTTTTGTGTATGTTCGTGTTTGTGGAGTGCAGTTGATGCATTTTTTGTGTATTTGTGGCCGTTTAATCGACTATCTAAGTATTGTGTTGTCATTCCTATGTACTTTTTTGGGAATTTAAACATGGAATTGAGTAAACTAGGTTTGATTTCTTTTTTTAATTACTTTGCTTTTCAAGGGAGTGAAAAGACCGTTTAGTAAATTCTGTGCTTTATGACAGACAGTTATGTCGTGTTTAAACAATATATGATTTATTTTTTCTGATAGACCGTCTGTGTAGGGCATTGCAACGTATTTAGTATTACCATTTCTTTCTTTTGTTGCTTTCTTTAAGTTATTATAAAAAACATGAGTTCGTTGTTTAAAAACTCGTAGTATGTTTTTTTTCGAATAATGGTTATTTATTAAAGTCTCCTTAACCTTCTTTAAAATCTCAGGACGATATTCTGGGGAAGTAAGTGCCGATCGGTTAGACCTATAATAACGCTATTTTTTTGATTCTTTAGATGGTTGGAGTTAAAGTTTAAGTACCGCCCTGACCAAAAAAAACATGGTTTCTTTAAGACAACTTCCACCCCACCTATTATTTATTCTTTAGGGATTTCCTTAGGAGTTATTGCAAAATTAAAACCCTTACTTAGCACGGATTTTTCACTTTCTGAGAGACTGTAGCACAATATATTGTGCACCACTTTATAGTACTACTGATGAGACTTGGGACTGACTCGACTTTTTGAGGCGAGTGTTATATTTTTCCGAAAGTTTATCAGTCTTAACATTCTTATTTGATTCTGTTAATTATTTTTTATAATTCACATCGACTTTTCGCTCATTATATTGAGCTTCCTCCAAATGGATATTTATTTTCTTAGAAACATATCGAATTTACGAATGTTTTGAGATAGCAGACACTGTGACAAGACACACCCGTCGATTTTTATTTCGGAATCTTGTCACTTTCCACGCGGGGGTGAGCTCCAACCTCAAAGTCTTAAACGGGAATAGGGGTCGAGTGACACCTTATTGTAAAGGCAATCGAATTGTCTTTTTAACGCAACTTATTTTTTCAAATTTGTTGCAGCCGTTTTTGAAAAAATAAGGGTAGAGTAATAAAAATAAAAAATCATTGTTTGGTGAAAAAATATTGAGAACCGTTGATTTTTGTATCGAGAAAAAAAGTTTTTTTTGCTTATTTTCAGCTCTGTCACTTTAACCTTCCGCAGGGGTAACCTGCAACCCTTAAAATACTAAATAGGATTAAAGGTCAAGTGATATCTTGAGTAGGTAGTTAATAAGTCAACACTTATAAATCTATAAGTTTATATCGATGTTTACGTTAAATTTATGTAATGACACTCTTTTTCTGGAAAAAATAATTCTTTTTGAGCTTTATGGTATGGGTACGGTTTACAAAGAAAGATGAGATACAAGATATAAATTTTGTTTATTCATTGTTCATGATAATAAGTCCTAAAAGTGTTGGCCTCCTGTATATATACTGTCACCACTCGGGTTGACTGCTAGCGATTTCACTTGGGGGTAAGCGTAAACTCAGATGGATTTTCTTAATTGATATTTCTTTTAATTAATCTTTGCTTTGTCAATACGATATGTTTGTTTGGCAATAAACAGTTTTTACGATCTTGAGTTTTTTTTGGATTTGAAATAAAGAACAAGTTTCATAAAAATAAGGTGCGGTTATATTATTCAGAATAGTCTTATATAATTACCATAGTAATAGGATGCACATTCTCTTCACTCGAAAGAAACCCAGCCCTTTAACGTAGCCCCTTTTAATATTATTAGATAATTACAGAACAAATATTAGCAAGAAGCACCCCTTAATCTTATGAGAGCCTGATGGGCTTTAGATAATTACTATTCACTTGTTAAACCTTAAGGGTTGTAATTTAGAAGGTAGGGTGCTTTCTCCAGACGAGGAGGTTCGCTAGCCCTTAGATGTTGTAATTTAGAAAGGTAGGGTGCTTTCTCCAGACGAGGAGGTTCGCTAGTCCTTAAGTTGAGACCAGATCAAGTCTCCCGCTGCAATGATTTGCACCGATATTTATATTAGAAAAAGTGCTTACAATCTGCAGTTTCCAGCTCAGGTTCAAGTTTAATTAGTTTGTTTAAAATAAACTGTTTATAATTTCTAGTAAACATTAGTAGTATAAGCGAATAATGAACCGAATTTACTATATTCTGGGCTGGTTGTGGCAATACAATAATAGAGATTTTGTTCAAAACGGTCCCGGACATTATGAAGTATTTCTGGTAATGGCTCGACATTCATTAATGATCCGCTGACGTAAATCATTTAATAACTGTGGCTGAGTTTTATAAATCTTACTTTTTAAGTTACCCCATAGAAAAAAAATCTAAAGGGGTTAAGTCAGGTGATCTCGCAGGCCACTCTATTGCTTTAGGCCGATCTATCTACCAGGATAAGTCCGACTTAAATATTCACGAACAGCAAGGGTATAATAAGGAGGTGCATCATCTTGTTGAAATGTCAACTCATTGGCATTGTAATTGTTATTATTTTCAAGCATTTCTGTCAATGCAGGATTGATAGCGTCTTCTAATAATTGCGTCTACCAGATACATTTCTCCATTTAGATTTTCTGGAAGAAAAAAAGGACCAATTAAACAATCGCCATAAATTCCAATCCAGACGTTTAGTTTCTCAGGATGTTGAGTGTAAACTTCATGGAATAGATGTGGATTTTCGTCAGACAAATATCGACAATTGTGGCGATTAACAGTCCCATTTAGAAAAAGCGAGCACTCACCGGGAAAACAAATGTTGAACACTAAATTCGGATTATTTATTATTCGTTCACTCATAATCTCGCAAAATTCCAAACGGGTGTGAAAGCCATCTTCGTTTAATTGTTGTACATTAAATTAAATACCTGTAGTGCAAAAATTAGCACATCCACCATGTTCATAATAGAGGTCAATCCGCGCTACTGTTTGTGCAGTAGATTAAACCATTTTAGATCAAAATAAAGTTATAAATAGTCACAGACGAGATACCAAATTTAAATAAATTAAATGTAAATATTCTCTAGCCTTCACTTCTAAGGAAAATAAACAACTGCAAAATATTTATAAATTTTTTACACAAACATAGAATTACACAGCACAAAAAATTACTAAGAATTGACTAATTGCAGAAAGACTAGTACTTACTACTTTTTTCTTCAAACGATAAAATTGGAATTTAGATTAACTTTTTTAAGTGATATATGTAATGAGTAATGTAAAAAACATTTCCTTATTTTTATGTATCGATCCCATTTAATTTAAGGGTTGAAGCTCAGATCCTGCGGGGGGTTGAAGTGACAGAGTTGAAAATATGCATAAAAGACTTCTTCGAGATAAAAATCAGCGGGTTTCAACATTCATTCATCGATCAATAACACTGAGAAATCGTATTTTTTTTCTTTTCATTCTTCTTCCTTAATTTCCTCAAAAACGGCTGCATCAAATTTGAAAAACTAAGACGCTTTGAAAAGAGAATTTAATTACCTTTAAAATAAGGTACCAATTGACCTCTATTCCCATTTAAGACTTTGGGGTTGGAGCTCACCTCCGCGAGGGGGTTGAAGTGACAAAGCTGATGATATGCGCAAAACTAACTAGTAATAAAAATGCACTCACAAAACTACACCAGTGTCACCAACAGGCGCAAAACTGACATTTGTGGTTACCAGAGAACATCCGAAATTTTCACCAGACATATTGTAACACCACCGAGCAGCATAAAGCCACCTGTGGCGAAACTCATAATTACCCAAGAGTAATTAAATCAAGTGTAGAAACATATTAATACCAGAAGAACTATTATATAGTAGAATATAAATTTTTTGGGGATGATACACATTTGTAATGAATATTTTACCGTATTGTTTTTTTCTCATATTGTTACGTTATTTTCCTTATTAGCATTACAATAATCCGAATATCAGTATTACGACTCTTTAAAGAACTCCGTAATTAAAATATGATTATTTACTAAGGTTTTTAAATTAATTTAGGTAGGATTATGACAAATATTAAGTAAAGAGAATTAAAAGGAAAAAAATCGTTTAAAATAATAAAGGTGTTTTATTGGGCTCGAAAAGTTTTAATGCGTTTAAACTAATATTGTGGCAGGATGCAGTAAGCGCCGGAGTGTACAAAACTGCAGTAAAAAATTCAGATGCTTATTAAAAAAAATCGACCTGATGATTGTCGCCAGTATACGAAACGTCAAAATTAAGATCTTAGTTTTCAGTTCTATAGACGACAAAAAATGTCAATGAGAATGGGAAATTTATTTTAATTTATTATTTGAAACCAAGCAAAAAAAACTAAAAACCAAATTGTAATTTTTTGTTTTTCACGAATATATTCGGAATAGCCCATTATCAATGACCTCAGAGACAAACCAAACCCTGTGACTCAGATCTTGCCAAGGCCAAATGACCTAAATGTTGATTTGTTAATGTAAGCAAAAATGTTACCTCTGATATCTCGCCAAGTTTGGACCCTCTTTCGTTTCTCCTCCATCGAAAAATGTCGCTGATAGCCTTTTCTTAAGCCCTGTTAACAGCATGGATGGAGCTGATGGACTATCAATTAAAATATTCCTGAACTCCCAGTCATAGAGGCCCTTACAGCACTAATTAATTAATTATTCCTCTTCATAACGAGAGCAAAAAACTAACTCCTGCAATTATCGCCCAATTGCTCTACTACCAGTGCTATCAAAAATCATCGAAAGGTTATTAAAGAATCGTCTTATGCCATTTCTTCTTAAACATCAGATAATATCCCCGGATCAGTTTGGATTTTTCCCCAACAAGTGAACCATTGGCGCCATGTTCTCGTTGCTTACCGACGTCTACTTATCCCTCAATAACAACCACCCAACTGCCTCAGTTTTTTGTGACTATGCAAAAGCCTTTGACTGTGTTAGTCATGAAATTTGGATAAGCAAGCTGAATTTTTATGGAATCCGGGGTATTTCTTTAAATTGGTTTAAATTCCATCTCGGGAATAGGCAACAATTTATAAAGGCAAATGGTTCTGATTCTGATTGTAAATTGATTACAAGTGGAGTCCCTCAAGGTTCGGTCCTAGGACCTATTCTTTTTTTGTTATACATTAATGATGTCACCAACCTAAAAATTAATGGAAAAATCTCTCTCTTTGTTGACGACACAAGCATAATATGGAGTGATTTTGATACAACGTCTTTACATTCTAATATTTCTAACGACCTTGTTATAATTAAGGCTTGGTCCGATTCCAATCTGCTTTGCTTCAATGTGGATAAAACGGTGGCCTTATCTTATAAAGGGACTTTACAACCACTTCAGCTACTTAACAGCAATATTAAATATGTTGAGTCGGTTAAATTCCTGGGTTTAAATATAAATAACAGCCGTAAATAGTCTAAGCATATTAACACCTTAACTAAAAAACTTTCTACCGGCTGCTTTGCCATTCGATCAGTTTCAAAAGAACTGGACGTGTCTTCTGCCAGACTTACTTATTTCTCTCTATTCGAATCCCATCTCCGCTATGGCCTTCCCTTTTGGGGCTGCTGTACCACCAAACAATTTCTTAGTATTTTTAGGCTACAAAAAAGAGCAATCCGCATGCGGCCCAAATCAGTTTTAAAAACAGCCAGATAATGCGGCCCGCGAACAAGTTGAAAACCGTTTTTGAAAGCGCGCGCCGCTGCAACAACGATTGGTATAATAAAATATACAATGGTACATAGTGCCATCTATATTTAGGAGGATGAACTACACATACTTAACCCAAAGCCAAACGTTATCTGGCTTGTTCCATGAAATTCTATCGCGCAAAAACACAGATGACGCTATCTGAACATTATGGAAAGAACTCGAGAAATCACAATCCGTACATAAGCCGTGTTCGATTGAGTTCAGTCGCTCAGTGTTTAGTCAGTTATGAGTCCGTTGCAATAGAGTTTCGAGTTGAGTTGCGCACTTATTGCTACAACACTTAACATTACTTATTCTAATTTATTTCGGATACAGTTTTTAACATATCTCTTTCAAAACCAAGTGGAAGTAAGAGGAAACTTGTAGATGAGCATCGTATCTTTCAAGAAAAGCGGAAATTAGAGTTTTTTGCTGTGAAGTGAAGGAAAAAATTATTTGTTTGATTTGTAATAGTACAGTCGGTGTCCCAAAATTATATAATATAAAACGTCACTATGATATTCATAAAACTATGTTTGACGAGTATACAGGCATAGTCAGAAACGAAAAGTTAAATAAGTTAAAATCACGGTTGAAAGATCAGCAGCTTATGTTTCCACGTCCAAAGTAAGAAAATGAATGTGTCCTTCAAGCGAGCTACGTACTGTCGGAGTTGATTGCGAAACACTCAAAACCATTTGTTGAAGGTAAATTTATAAAAGAGTGCCTTGTAAAGGCCGCGAAAATTGTAAGTCCCTGGAGTGCGAAGGCGTTTCAAAATATATCCTTGTCCCGAAATACTGTCGCTGAAAGAGTTACTGAGTTGGCTGCCAATATAAGTGATCAGATAAAAACAAAATCAGAATCTTTCATTGCATTTTCTATTGCCTGTAACGAAAGTACGGATGTGTGTGGTGTGGCGCAACTCTTTGTGCGGTTGACACAGATATCAATGTGTATGAAGAATTACTGGAATTAGTACCATTGCATGATACAACAACTGGGAAGGATATTTACAATGCTGTTTATGGACTTCTGCAAAAGTACAATTTAGATTTGTCTAAACTGTGTTCCGTTGCAACAGACGGAGCTCCTTCAATGACTGGAGTAAAAAATGGCTTCGTTAAAATATTACAGACAAAGATCGGAGAAATAGGCAGCGACAAACCAGATTTTCATCATATTCATTGTTTAATCCACCAAGAAGTTTTATGCTCAAAAGTGATCAAGTTGGAAAGGGTTTTAAAGTCAGTGGAAAAAAATATAAACTTCATAAGGTCCCGAGGCCTTAATCAGCGACAGTTTTCCGCATTTTTACGTGATTTAGAAAGTGAGTACACTGGTTTACCATATTATGCAGAGGTGCGATGGCTTTCGTGTTCTATGGTACTCGACCGGTTTTGGAAACTCAAAGAAGAATTACGCGTTTTCATGGAAACAAAAGGAGAAGATGTCAGCTTATTATGCGATGTACCTTTTTTACAAGATCTTTTCATGGTAGATAACACAAAACACTTGTCGGACTTAAATACGAAATTGCAAGGACCACGTCAAGTTATTACAGATATGCATGATCATGTGAAAGCCTTCAAGTGTAAGATGATGTTGTGGGAAAAACAGTTAGCAGAGGATAATCTGTCACATTTTCTGACTTGTAAGGCATATCAGGAAAGCCCAAGTGTCTCAATATCAAACAAAATATATTCAGAGAAAATGAGAAGCTTTCTGGCAGAATTTGAGAAGAGTTTTCAGGATTTTAAGACCCAAGAAAACAATTTTTCTCTACTTACTGGTCTTTTCACTATCGATATTGATAAAGTTCCCCCTCACTTGCAAATGGTACTTCCATTTCAGAGAGATTCAGTGTCAGACCCATTTAAAACAAAAATTTGATAGTGTTGGTACATTCGAATTTTATAAGTACTTGCCTGTTCAATACCAAGAAATGAGAAACTTTGCTTGTAAAGTCCTGTCAATGTTCACCTATAAGTGTGAACAACTATTTTCTTTGATGAAAGGAAACAAATCTCCCGTAAGATCGGGATTGACGGACACATACTTGGACGCAGTTTTAACAGTTATTTCCGCCGAGAAATTCGCGCCACAAATAGACAACTTAATTAAAGACAAAAGATGTCAAATATCTGGCAAAAGAATTTAATATTTGTAGTTTTTTGTAATGTACTTTTTATTGGGAAAATAAACAGACTTGTCCTATAATAGTACTTTTTCTCAAGATTTTCAGTAGTTTGTCTTCTTTAAGATAAGGTTTTGCGGCCCACCTAGTCGATGGTCCTCATGCTTTTGGCCCACCAGTGACTTTGAGTTTGACATGGCTGGTCTAAATAATAGAGCGCACTGCCAATACTATTTCAAAAAGCATGAAATATTAACATTTCCTGCATTATTTATTTTAGAAACCGTCTGTTCGATAAGAAAACATATAAGCACATTCCCGGAAAGGCCACAACACGTATATCCAACCAGAAACTCTAGGCATCACATATACCTTCACATTCCTTCCACAGAATTAATTATTTACAACGCCATAAAACTTTTCAATCATCTTCCAGAACATTTAAAAACAATTCCTATGTTTGCACTTTTCCGAAAAAAAAAAAACAAAGCATACCTCATTGAAAGACCGTTTTACTGCGTTATTGATTTTTATAATGAATAATGGCATTAAAATGTTTTTCATTGTTTTTATTTTTTTATTTGTTTTATGGTAAATTTCGCTTTATCAATAAAATTTTCCTGCGATAATAAAGCATACTTTTGTTTGTTTGTTTGTTTGAATATATTGGCACAAAATAGAAACAACTAAACTCTAAACGATATTTTGCAGGAAAAGATTCATAAGCGATTAATAATATTCAAACAACAATGATAAAATTTTAAAGAATACACGAAACGTGACAAAATCCAAGCGTATCAAACTAGAGCGGCAAGTTACAAGTATGCAGTAAAATGGGGACCATAATCAGTGCTGTTTGCGTTGTATGACGGTCTGGCAAACCGGCTAAAATGTCTTTTCATTATAGCATGCAAAACAGCTGGCAGTTTGAACGAACAGAAAGTGGTAAAAGTCGAAAACGATATTTCGAGGGAGAACGGAACAACAATACTATCGCGCTTACCCTATAACTTGCTAAGATGTCGCGTTTTAAAAGTTCGACTTAGGATATTTTACCTTGCGAAGCAGATACTTTGGAAACTTTGCTCTTCAGCATAATGATCTATTATTTTCGTTTTGTTTGCATTCAAACTGATATATTTCGAGTATAACCTGATAATTATTTGGAATATAGTTATAAGCGTTTGGTCTTGTAAACTAACGAAATGTATGCAAAATAGTATTTTAATGATTGTTATTTGTTGTAAATAAAACCTTTTCAGTCCGAAACTATTTGTCTGTTAGCAACTTGTTACAATAACGGCACGCGGCTACGCGTCTTTTTCTCTTTTTGGACCGGAAAATTTTGACAATAGCGTTTTTTGACCTTCTAAGTGCCCCAGCTCAGTAACGGTACATCGCGTCGAGGAAATACACTTCTGCGGGGTCGATCATAAATGCTACATGAAACAAAACAATTTTTACTTAAAATTTCCACTATATTAAAAAGAAAATACCTTTCATGACATGTTTCGCCAACACTGTGGCTTCTTCAGATGATACAATTAGAATGAAGTAAAATATTTTATACCTAGTGTACAATGGGTTTTTTCCATGTTTACCTAAATCTATTTCAACAAAACATATTTAATAGAGGCGAATTGCTCAGGTCAGTTTGATAGTTAAGTACTAAACCTGTGTGTTTAAGTTTATTTATTTCTAAAGATTCTAGAAAATTCAATTTTATGCCTTTCTTTTCTGTATGTAAAACTTTAAAATTGTTATTAAAATGATGATTACAATTAATTAAATGAGAAGCATAATTAGATCTGTCATCACCCTTGACAAAGCACTTATAATGCTCATTTATCCTCTTCTCGAAACTTCTACCTGTCTGTCCTATATACGTTTTTGGGCAATCTTTACAAGTTAATTTATAGACGCCAGATTTTTTACTTAAATGCTTATAGAATTATAGATCTTATATGCAAGCGGTTCAAAACACATTGACATTTGTTGACAAACTTTTATCTTTAAAACAAGTACAAATTATTAAAAAACAAGAAATAATGAATTTACTTTCTGTCTGTATAGAACAAAACTATTTTAAATTATATAATATAATGGGAAATCCACTTAGTCCCTTATTAGCTGAAATATTTATGGATTTTCTAGAAAAAGAAACCAACACCCTCTTTTTAATAAATTTCTTTATTGGCGTAGTAGAAAGGCAATTAAATATGTTTCTTGTATTCATAAATAATAATTTACATACCAATATAAAATTCACTATAGAAAATGAAACAAATGATTCTTTTCACTTTCTTGATTTAACTGTTAAAAGGGAACACAATAAACATATTTTTTTTCTGTTTTTCATAAACCAACACACACAGATACAACAAAACATTACACTTCATGTCATCCAATGCAACATAAGTTAGCAGCCTTAAATAGTATGATCCAGAGATTAATCACATTACCCCTAATTAAACAAGATTTTCAAAATGAAGTTAACTTAATTAGACAAATTGCAATAAATAATGGTTATAGTTCAAATATGGTTGATTATATTTTAAGGAAAAAAAGCTATAAAAAAGCTATTTGTTCGGTTTTCCCCCGGTTCAAAAGACCCTTCTGCTAACTATAAATGCATTACGTACAAAGAATTTATATCTAAACCAACTCCTTTTATCTACAAAACCGATATGACCGATCATTACCTAATAGGCTTAAATACCGAAATAAAATTACCAGAAAAAAATAAAAAGTCAGTACAGCACTATAGAAAAATAAACTATGAAAAATTAAAATCGCTTTTATCGCAAGAGACGTGGTTAAGCTGTACAGCTCTAGACCATGCCCAATTCGCCTATCAACAATTTATGTCCACACTTGAAAATTATATAAACATATCTACAAACACTTTGATCATTAAACAAAAATATAGAAAAATCAAACCTTGGATTTCTCTGGGGTTAATAAATTCTTTTAAACATAGGGATTATTTAAAACAAAAATTATTAAAAAACTTTACAGTTGAAAAAGAGGAACAGTATAAACAATACAGGAGCTACTTACAAAAATTAATCCGTAAAACTAAATTCCAATATTATAAAACAAAAATTCAGGACCCAGGTAAAAACTATAAAAGAGTATGGGAAGTTATTAACCAAGTAGTAAATAAAAATAGTGAAAAAGACGAGATATTAATTAAAGACGAAACTGGTAATATAGTAAAAAACAAAGAACAAACATCTGAACTTTTTAATAACTTTTTTGCAAAAATAGGAGAAACAATGGCTAACAAAATTATTTCTAAAAACCAGCAATATAAAACAAAACATAATTTAAACAAAACCCTTTTTTTAAAACCAATAAACGAAAAAGAACTTATTTTATACATCAAATCCTTAAAATCAGACTCTTCCCCTGGTAAGGATGGTATAACTGTAGGATTAATTAAAACAATCCATATGTATATCTTAAAGCCTTTAGTCCATATAATTAATTTAACCTTTACAAGTTCCAGGATACCTGTAGAATGGAAAACCGCTATAGTTGTTCCTATTTTTAAAAATGGAGACCCATACCAAATGACAAATTACAGACCAATATCTCTTTTAAGCAACTTTTCAAAATTAT
The DNA here is from genome assembly GCA_030620095.1 of Kuschelorhynchus macadamiae. Classification (NCBI taxonomy): domain Eukaryota; kingdom Metazoa; phylum Arthropoda; class Insecta; order Coleoptera; family Curculionidae; genus Kuschelorhynchus; species Kuschelorhynchus macadamiae. The sequence continues at coordinate 1,042,735 of JAUTXW010000144.1, forward strand.
GGGAAAAATGTGTAAAGACACGCCTAGTTGATTTTTTTGATTCTCAGAATGTTCTTTTTACTGAACAATTTGATTTTAGACGGAATAGAAGTACGGATGATGCGATATTTTTTTGGTTTCATGAAATTATATCAAAAATGCAACAAAATAAAAAATGTCTTACAGTCTATATGGACTTTGCTAAAGCCTTTGACACAGTTTCCCATTCCTTGCTGCTAAGGAAATTGGAAAGTGTCGGAGTGAGAGGGCATGTGCTAGAACTTTTTAAGTTCTATTTAGAAAATAGAATACAAAGAGTGCGATGTAACGATACCTTAAGCACTGGAACGGTCGTAAGTTCTGGAGTTCCTCAAGGGACAGTCTTAGGACCTATTCTATTTTTAGTTTATGTAAATGAATTAGGAACACTAATAAAGGAAGACTTAGTTATTTGTTATGCTGATGATACTGCAGTGATATTTACGGGCGACAGTTGAGAGGGTGTATTCTTAAAAGCAAAACAAGGTCTTAGAGTAATTCATAACTGGATATGTGATAACAAAATTAGTCTAAATATACTAAAAACAAAATTTATAACATTCTCTTTGACAGCTTCCGATCAACCAAAAAAAAAATGACATTAAAATTCATGACCCATCATGTAAATTATTAAGTAATAACTGTACTTGTCCGTATATTCAGAAAACTGATAAAACTAAATATTTAGGGCTGTACATTGATCAGCATCTCCGCTGGAATGAACATGCTATTGAAACCGCCAAAAAAACTTAAAAAACTGTACTATAAATTTTGTCAGCTTCGGAATATCTTGGATGAAAAAACAATAAGGATAGTCTACAGCTCACTAGTTGAATCAATTTTAAGGTATTGCATAGTAATTTGGGGAAGTCTTAATGATAATGCACTACAAGTTTTAAAAGTATGTCAAAACAAAATTGTAAATAAAAACAATCAATATCCTACAGTAAGCCTTTATTCTGAATTTAATGTCTTAAATTTTAGAGGGCTTTTTGTGAGTGCAAGCCTTTTTTTCTATAAAAAACTTAAACACATCTTTGGAGAACTAGACCATCATTACAGTACTCGCTCTAAAAGAAATAATGATTTACAGTCACACTATTTCAATCAATCACATTTACAAAAAAACATACTATTTTTGCTTCCTAAGCTTCTTAAAATGCTACCTTTAAATCTAAGGGTGAAAATCAGAAAAAACGAATACAAAAAAGGGCTAAATTTTGAAATAAAAAATTTTATCATCCACAACTATGACAATTTCAAAAAGTTAATGAAACGTTAGTAAAAACTTTTACATATTGCTTAAATAAATTAACCATTATTAAAACTAAACCTTTTTTTTCGTTTGATTTATTCAGCCACAACCCCAGTCTGTTGTTTTCGATGTTTGTGTTTTTTTATTTATCTCTCATGTGCTCTTATAGAATATTTGTTATTTTCTGATAAATATATATTAGGCTAAGATTAAATTGTAAAACATTTGGGTTTACTGCCATACTATGCTAAGGAACGAAAAATTTCAATACAGGTCAATAAATGGTCTAGCGAAATTTTCCATTCCGTGGTAGACAATATTACAAGTGTGCATTCAACAGTATACTTTATCGATATCTAGAATAATGTAATTGTCTCTAAAAACTTATTTATTTATAAACTATAAAACCGTAATATATTATTGTATTGTATTATTGTATTGTACTATGGAAAATCCTGTATTAAAATAGGCAACCTTTTAAAAAAACTAAATATAAATGTTATTAATTCCATAGGCAAATTTATAAAAAATAACAAATCAAAAACACATTTAAGCAAAAAATCAGGCGTCTATAAATTAACTTGTAAAGATTGCCCAAAAACGTATATAGGACAGACAGGTAGAAGTTTCGAGAAGAGGATAAATGGGCATAATAAGTGCTTTGTTAAGGGTGATGACAGATCTGATTATGCTTCTCATTTAATTAATTGTAATCATCATTTTAATAACAATTTTAAAGTTTTATACACAGAAAAGAAAGCCATAAAATTGAATTTTCTAGAATCCTTAGAAATAAATATACTTAAACCCACAGGTTTATTACTTAACGATCAAACTGACCTGAACAATTCGCCTCTATTAAATATGTTTTGTTGAAATAGATTTAGATAAACATGGAAAAAGCCCGTTGTACACTAGGTATAAAATATTTTACTTCATTCTAATTGTATCATCTGAAGAAGCCACAATGTTGGCAAAACATGTCATGACAGGTATTTTCTTTTTATTATAGTGGAAGTTTTAAGTAAAAATTGTTTTGTTTTTACTTAGTACCATACATCTATCTTATAATTACACACATTTCAATGTTGCTTTCATATATTTCCCTATGGTGTTACTGGTGAACGGTTAATCCTAAGCGAATCAAGTAAATACGCAAAGAAACGTCTTCTAGAGACTAGTGTGAAAATCACCTCTATCAGAGTTAGGGATAAATTTTGATACATTTTTGAATTGCAGCGTGCACGAACTCTATTGCCGTTTTTGGCCCTTCATAAAGTCGTATTACCTCCTGGGATAAAGACGATAAAATATATCGAAAATTCCATATTTTCGCAACAAGACATAGGTTTATATTAAAATCTAATTTCGAGTAAAAATGCATTATTTTTCAATTTGACACTGAATTTACTTTTTCAAGTTGGTCTGGCTCTTTACAACAAAATATTCATTATGTGATTCTCTAGTATTAGCATTACTTGACTATGGCGATGTCGTCTATCATAACTCACTAAGCGCGCACACTAAACATTCCATACAAAAACTTCAAAATGCATGCCTACGTTTCGCACATAATGTACCATTTGGAAACCATATTACACCATATCTCAATAGATATTCTATCCTGTCAATGGCGAGAAGGCGCGAGTATCATATGTTCTTATTTATTTTTCGCATATTAACAACCAATCAACCTCCATATTTAAGGTCTATATTCACAACGCAGGAGCATAACTACGGTACTCGATATTTAGATTCTTTTAGGATCACACAGCATAGGTCAGCAGCATTTCAAAAATCATTCAGCTTCGTCGCAGTTCAGATGTGGAATAATTTATCAAATAATATTAAACAACTTCCGTTACGCAGCTTCAAGACACATATAAAAAATATGTTGTTGCATTCGCAAACCTAATTTAATTTGAACCGATAAATTTTGCATTCCATGAATACTATTATTGCTTATTTATTTGATTAGTTATTGACAAGCAGCTCTTCATTCATACTGATTTTTATATATTCATTCATTCATATTTTTAATTATATTTTTGTTTGCTGCACTCGCCCAGTTTTTAACAAATAATAGAATTTGACTAATAATAACTATAATATTAGTCACGTCCTCTCAAGTGTCCGCCCGCGCATGCTTCCTGCGTTCTGAGCCCCCTGGTGTCCGCTGTATAACTATAACATACTGATATTGTTTTTGTTTTTTTGTTCTCACACTTCATTCTTAATATTCACTTTTTAATAATAAGATTAGTTTTAAATCTCATTATTATTTATAAATTATTAATCTCGTTGATATTTTTCAATTTTCTAAGGGCTGCATTACACTGACTCGGAAAGCGTCTGAGTCTGTGCAACGGTTATTAAAATCGCTATGCAGACCCTGTTTGCCTATAAACATGACATTTAATTTTTTATATTCTAATATTTTGTTAAATTTTTACATTTACATTTCAATTATTTGTATGTCTTATAAGGTAAATAAAAAGTTTTGAATTTGAATTTGAATTTAATCTGTGTAGCTTTGACTGACATGTCATAATAAGCAATTTGATAGTGTTGCGATGTTTTTAACCCTAAATGCCTCCAAAATTTGCAAATATCTGTTGATCTATCCATCTCGAATGCTTTAAGAAAATGGATATACATTTCGAAAAATACAGAAATATCAGGCATCCTGTCCAAATAAAGTTATAGCAAGTATTTTACATACGAAATGAAGGTCGATATAATACAAAATAATAAATACATAGATGGTGTGGAAATTTAAATGTATGTATATTTATGCTTTAGTTATTAAGGGATTCCTCCCTTTTAGTTAATAGTGAGCAGCTTTAATTTGATTTTTGACATTAACTACTGGGTATATGAAGTAGGCGCTTTTTGTAATTTCTAAAGGTGTTGCGGGCTATTATGCTTATAGTGACTGATAATCATCATCGGTGACCATTGATCAGTCAAATCAATTAATTTTAAATTTGCACCAAAAATAGTCGGAGTCAATGTCTCCTGGGATTTTGGGAGTTATGGACGTAAAAAGTTCATATTTTGAGAACGCACAAACAGATAAACCCAGTTGAGGTAATTGTTTAGACATGGGAAAAATTGTGGAAGTCATTGACGTAGGTATTGCGTTTTTTTTTCGTTTACCTATATTTAAAAAAAAACATAATATTTCGAAAAACAGCGAAATATTTCAAAACCAGAAAATAAAAAAAATTTATTCCACAAATATTAAACTTTTAAAAACGAAGAAACGCCTGAAATTTATTTTATTGTTTTGATCATACAAACATTTTTCCACTATGCAGGGTAGCTTAGAAGAATAAAACTGCCCTCTGTAAACGAAAAAAAAATTCAAGGACGTTTATTACTTTTAACAAACTGGAAACACGTTCAATGTCTTCTAATTTTTTGTCCATAATATTTTTTTCCACTATACGATAGTCACCCTAGATATATAAAGCAGCACCCAAAAATCGAAAAAAAAATTATTTAATCTTTTTTTTACTTTAAGTATCTTCTACACTATACAGAGTTGCCCTTGGAAATACAATAATCCCCAAAAATACAATACAATAATTTTTACATCCATAACGTTTAGCTCTTTTAAGTAAACAGTAAAACAGGAGAACTTAATTTGTTTTTTTGAATACAAAGGCAATTTTTTGTATATAGGGTCATTTTAAGAAGATGAAACAGCTCCCTAAAAGCAAAATTAAAATTTTAGGTAGTTTTCTTTTTAAGAGCTGAAAAAGCCTAATCTATTTTATATTTTGTATGTAAAAATGTTTTCGACCACACGGAGTTATTTTAAAAGGGTAAAATAGCTGCATATCGATTTGTGATTTCGTTATTAGATGGAGTCTTTAGTGATTTAAAAAAATATGTAATATCTGACATAATGGTTTTAGACTAATTTTTAAAGTTAAAATATAAGATAGGTATATATATATATATATATATATATATATATATATATATATATATATATATATATATATATATATATATATAAATATATATATATATTTATATATATATATAGTTGCGTTTCCTTTATCTGCTGGAAGGATTGTGATGTCTTTATTTTTTCGAAGGTTTATTAGGGCCCTTTGTTCAGTGGCATTTAGGTTTTGTTTTGGTGTTTTGCTTGTTCTTAAAATTCTTGCCACCTCTTGTCGAATCTCCTCTGCTTTTGTTTCTTCAGAGGAGTCAAGGACAGCTTCCACTCCAGCTATTATTTCTTCTTTCGGGATTTCCTTAGGAGATATCGCAAAATTAAAACCCTTACTCAGTACGAATTTTTCACTTTCTGAGAGACTGTAGGATGATATATTATGTACTAATTTATCGACATCTACTGATGATTTTTGTGGCTGACTCGACTTTCGTAGAAGATTATCATACTTTTTCGAAAGTTTATCTGTCTTAATATTCTTATTTGATTCTGTTCGCCAACAAGCCAAGTTTCTATGCGATTCCACAATAAAGGGTGAATGATATTACTTAGTTTAAGTATATATATATATATATATATATATATATATATATATATATATATATATATCTTGTTTTTCGTTGTTCAAATTTTAATTGTCAAGATATAACTAACTGTGATATCCACCAATTCAAATTAGATATACTACAAACTTTTTTTATACCTTATGTACCAGGTTTATAAGAAGTCGAATGGATACGGACAGTATAACGTTTGGACTATATTTAGGACAAAAAACACACTCAAAAGTATATAAACCAAAACTAAACCTTAAATGAAAATGCAACTTTCTCAGTTTGTAGTTAATTAATATAATAAGGAATTACTTTGCATGAAATCACTTTTTTAATAACTCCTTTACAGTGGCGTATCTTAGGCGCGAACGGTTTGTGGGCCAATGTTGATAGAAATGTTTATCTTATTTTTAGGAGAGAAAAAGGTTCCTTTAAACTTTTCGTTTAACTTTCAGCCAACCTGTATATTCGTCCCCTAATCTTCGCTTCACCTTCTTCCACCCTTGATTTAAATTAGGCACCCATGTACTAATCAACTACGATAAAATAGAGTAAGATGAAACAGTCATTTAACCCGGGTCAAGTTAAAAACAGTACTTTAAAGAAAAACAGTATTTTTTAATACTAAAGACTAATTGAAAAACCGACGCCTTAAGATATTGACTCTAGAAACCAAAAATCGAAGAGATGTGGAAAGACGTAACTTGTTATGAAATTTTTATTAATAATCACAGACTAGAAACAGTATAATATAGAATTTTCCGAAACAAATTTTTTTCTGTCGTTCAGGGGGTTCAGGGCCCCTAGATGCCGAAAAACATGTTTTCCAAATTCTGTCGGCCTGTCTATACGTCTGTCGGTCTGTCTGTCTATCGGTCTGTCCGTCGGTCTGTCTGTTGGCGGCATAGCTGAAACACTGCATATCCTATTAACTTCAAATTTTGGGAATGAGACGGTAACATTTTGGTAAATATCCAAAATGGTGTAAGAAAATGGCGACCTAACAAAACGTTAAAAGAATTATTACTAAAAAACTACTTATCAATTTACCCAAAAATTTGAAGAAAAATTAGTTGTGATATGGGGATGTACTTATGGTGGCTTAACAAAATGGCGGTCTAATAAAATGTTAAAAAATCAATTTAAATAAACTCTTCATCAATTGCACAAATTTTGCACAAAAAAAGTATAGGTAAACATTTATAAAGTTTTGTTACGAGTCCAAGATGGCGCAACAAAATGGCAGTCAATTAAATGCTTATAAAATCGGCCTTATTCAATTAATTTTAAATTATACACAAAAATCAAGGGTAATATAAAGATATACTGGTGAATTTTCGGCGAGGGTCATTATTGTGGAACAAATTGGCGGTTTCATGGAATGTTTGAAATTAAAGTATTAAAAAATTACTTGTCAGTTGAGTTGGAATTTTGCAGAACCATCAAGTGTGAAACAGGATGAACTAGTAAAATTCTGTCCCTGATATATGGCAAAATAAAATGGCGGCTTAATTAACTATTTTTGACCTCAAAAAACTCAAGTGTGGCATTTGCGGATAATCGGTAAACTTTTGGTGACAAGCCAATAGGGTAAAACAAAATTATATATTTTAAATATATAATTTTAATTAAATATTTAAAACATTTTATTAGGCCTATTAGCACCAAAAAAACTACTCATTCAAGATGAAAATTTGCAAATTCAAACATGAAACTGATATGAACTGATACAATTTTGTTGATTCTATATAGCAAAACAAAATGGCGATCTAATTAAAAGTTTGAAAAGCCGATAAAATTCCATTTCCTAGAATAAATACCTCTTTTTTATGGATGAGAAAAATATATGTCATAATAGATTTTTTTATAGATTATGTAATTACATATAATATAAATATTATATATAATAAAAAAGTATATAAATATTAAAGTAAAAATAAATTAATAACAAATAAGAGCAGTGGTACTATTTAGGTATGGTAAGTGAATTAATGTTTGTATGTACGAATATATGTAGGTATATCAGATCTGGACAATAAAAGTTCTGGAGAAAAAAAACGTACATTTGTTTCCACCTTCACCTAAATGATTTTTAGATATGTTAATAAAACAGATGTATTGTGACACATTTTTATTTGCGCAAGAGCTATACAAGAGAACGGTGACTTTCCGCTTGATAAAAACCATATGAAACTGTAGCAAAACGGTAAAAAAATATATAGACAAAATAAATATGAAGTAAAATAAATTTTAACGAATTTTATATACACATATATTTATTTGGAGATAACTTTATAGATATTGCAAACATTGTAATAATATGAGCGTTTTATTATAAGGTATGTTCTGGGTACTTACGTACAAAAATAGGTAAAGCCCTTTTAACAGAACTTTCCGCATGATGACATTTTCACTTTATCAAGAAAAGTGACACATATTAATAATTATATAATACGCATAAAGTTATTACCAAAGAATCACATGTACAGGGTGGTCGAAATTGGTCTGTTTTAACAGAGAAAACCTATTTCCTGACTAGATAGAGCAAAACTGACTTAGGTGTCATGGGCTCGATTTCTGAGAAATGTTTAATGGCAAAAACCGCCTGCCGATATTTTCACTGCCAACTGAGATATAGGGCGTTTTTCAATTTTCGGCCATTTTGAAAATTGTCCATAACTTTTTTATTTTGCGGAATATTAACATTCTGCAAAAACATTCTAAAGGCACTTTTTTATGTGCAATCCAGTGGCGTACTCAGATTTTTTCTATAGTTGTCCGTTTTATCATAAATAGGCAAAACTTTTTTTTTTCAAATGGAAATCATAGTTGGCTATAAATTATAAAAAATGCTCGCGTTTAGCCCTTTTCAGTGATATAAAGTTGTAGGTACTTATTTTCAAAAATAACGAAAATATTAGGTGTTTTTGGTTTACATCGAAGTAGGCTTTGATTTGTGATGACAATATCTCAATTATGTATTGTTAAGATTTATAGTTTGTTAGCAACTTAAACACAACTTTAAATAACACTAGCTAACGTTATTTTAATTATTTATTATTAATTTTTTTTATTTTTTTTTGTTTACATAGCAAAGTTGAACAAAATTAACAAACTAAACTACTATTTACAGCTACAAGTGAAAATAAAAAATAATTATGAAAATCCAGGTATTTAGTTAGATAGGTTTCTGATAAATATATTTAGAGAAGTTGTTCAAATTGAGCCCCTCCCTGTTGAATACAAACTAAGCATCTTTTGCGTACCGAGTTGCAACTATTTATTAGTTCAACTGGGCTAATAGATGCAAAAGCTTGCCTAGTGGCCTCTTGCAATTCTTCTTTTGTGTAAAAGGTTCTTCCTTTAAATATCAAGTCCTTCAATCTTCCCCACAAAAAAAAATCTAAGGGAGTTAAGTCACAGGACCTAGCAGGCCAAGGTATGGGGCCCCACGTACCAATCCAATTTTCTCGAAATTCGAAGTTTAAAAGATCAGTTGTGATCCTTGCATTGTGCGGGGGACAACCATCTTGTTGATAGTAGATATTTCTGGCATCAGCTAAAGGTATGTCTTCCAACAAAGGGACAATATATGTGCGCAAAATATTTACATAATCATCTGCAGTTAAATTTCCATCGTAAAAATAAGGTCCCACAAATCTTCCTCGGAATATCCCCACCCATATATTGAATCCACACCGACCTTGCCGGTCTTGTTGCACAACTACGTGTGGATTTTCAGTGGACCAGTGATATGAATTATATCTATTAAATATACCAGAAGTATCTACTCTGGATTCATCACTCCAAATAATATTTAATGGAAAATTCTCATTCTCCATGAATTTTTGCTCATACCACTGACAAAATCTCAATCTTCTAGTGGCGTCCCCTTCACGGAGTTGATGAACTCTTCTCGTTCTGTACGGTTTCAATTTATGTTTTTTGAGTATTTTTAAAACGGTGGTCTTTGGAACATTCGTTATATTAGCCAATGTTCGAGAGGAGGTGCCAGGATGATCTAATACCTCACCAATTATATTTAGCTGCTGGATTTCCTTTTCTTCCTTTAGTTCATAATGTCTTGTTCTTAACTTTTTAAAACTTCCGTAATTTACTAAATTACTTTTTAATGTTTGATAAATTCGGTTATCCGGTTGACGTCGCTCGGGAAATGTATTAAAATATAATTCACTAGCTGCTTCAGGAACTTCGTTAGATAATATGTAACATTTTAACATATCATACTTTTCATAATTCTCAAACATATTTTGTCAGCAACTTAACACAACTTTATAAAGATAACACCAAAACGCAATAATTACACCAGACTACAGTAATCTGACAGCAATATATTCAAAATATTGAACGCGCGTCATTATTCCAAGGCCTACTTCGATGTAAACCAAAAACACCTAATATTTTCGTTATTTTTGAAAATAAGTACCTACAACTTTATATCACTGAAAAGGGCTAAACGCGAGCATTTTTTATAATTTATAGCCAACTATGATTTCCATTTGAAAAAAAAAAGTTTTGCCTATTTATGATAAAACGGACAACTATAGAAAAAATCTGAGTACGCCACTGGATTGCACATAAAAAAGTGCCTTTAGAATGTCTTTGCAGAATGTTAATATTCCGCAAAATAAAAAAGTTATGGACAATTTTCAAAATGGCCGAAAATTGAAAAACGCCCTATATCTCAGTTGGCAGTGAAAATATCGGCAGGCGGTTTTTGCCATTAAACATTTCTCAGAAATCGAGCCCATGACACCTAAGTCAGTTTTGCTCTATCTAGTCAGGAAATAGGTTTTCTCTGTTAAAACAGACCAATTTCGACCACCCGGTATATATAAACTGTATTGTATGTGTGTGGTGTAATCCGATTTTTTTCATTTTAAACCATAACGAAGAAAAGCTTAATTTTTATATCTATTGTGTTACAAAATGTGCTTCGTTGCAATTTATAATGAAAAAATTAAACACACAAAAACACTTCCTGTTATTTTATTAATGTATTTATATTAATATAAATGTTCGGGCTAAAGACCGAAATCCGTTAATCTTAATATTATCTGGTTAAACTCGATATTGACTATACAAGTGAGCTAATGTCCGAATCAATGTGGTTCCTTTGTTTATTTTGGAGTTTAACTAGCTAATGCTGACCTTAACTAAACCAGTGAGGCAAATGCCAGTCTTAGCGATTTTATGAATTATTTACGTTGTGAGGTTAGACGATTTAGCTATGCATCAGTTTACCTATTAGAAATACATCAATAGTTAAGGGGGACTTTAAAGTTAGTTTTTATAATAACTTTATCCATATTATTGGCTAATGATGCACAAATATGTTTTTATCTTTATATTCTAACAATAACTACGCTTTAGTAAATTTGACATTAGCTACTTAATATCGAGATTTTCTATTTTCGGTCTTCAGTCGTAACATGCAACACCACGTTTGAATGTCATATCAATACATAAGAAAAAATGTTAATATGATTGAATTGGAACTTGTACACGTGCGACGAAACTAAGCCCTTCTTTGCAAATTGTTTTTTGGTTAAAATTCATTTTCCATAAGATGGAGTTGCAAAATAAGTTTTGCGAGGGTAATATCACGACATATATACGAAATTTAAAAAAATAAGAAAATGGTAATATATTTACTCTGATTTCTAATTTACAAAAAGTGGTAAATTTCTTTTACTCCGCACTTCCCTCGTAATGAATCCTTCCTTTTATTAGGAGTAGTGAAGTGACCCAAGTTAGTTCCTCACATAGTCATTTTAGTAACATAAATAAACTGTTTTGTCATTAAACTTTTTTATTAGGCAACATTTTGTTCCACAATATATTCATTCCAATATTTTACCAGTTTCTACCTATGCCACTCGTTTTGTTCCGTCAAAATTGAATTCGTACTAAAATTTTCTAAGTGAATCTCTATATCACATATAACTTTTGAACAAAATTTAAAGTCAATTGAATAACAAGGATTTTTACGTTGATTTTTTAAACGTTTAATTTTCACGTTGATTTTTTAAACATTTTATTTAACAGCCATTTTGGTCCGCCATCTTGAATTCGTACCACATTTTTACCAGTTTATCTCTATATCATACGTAATTCTTGCACAACATTTGAAAATTATCTGATAAGTAGTTTTTTTTAAATATTTTCTCTTTGATTCAAACCAAAATGTTACTAGTTCATTCCTAAGTAACACTAGATTTTGTGCAAAATTTGAGGTAAATTAGATAATTAATTTTATAGTAATAGTTTTTTTAACATTTTACAAAGCCGCCATTTTCTTCTGCCAAATAGAACTTTTACAAAAATGTTACCAGGTTATCCCCATATGTCTTCTAATTTTCAATAAAAATTTAAAGTTAATCGGATAAGTAGTTTTTTAGCTATGCTTTGAATAGATAGACAGTCCCACAGACATATCGACGGATTGAGAAACATTTTTTTTCACTAGGGATGTAAAAAACGTAAAAATCGATAAAATCCGATTACCTAAAAACATTTTATTTTGTTCAGCCTTCTTTAATTCATAGCCCAGTTCTACCAGTTTATCTCTATATCACATTTAATTCTTGCGCAATATTTTAAAACAAACTAATGAAGGTTTTTTTTTTCATATTTTGATTAGAGGGGTCCTGCTGAATAAAAATATAAGATTCTCCTTTCATAAACAAATCCTTGATTTTTTTTTAAATCAACCCACCTACGTTCGCACGCTAATGAGCGATGTCAAAGATGAGTGTGCCAAAGCAATCAGATTTTTAAATCCATACGTATAGTCTTCCGGTTCGTCTCGTCGAAGGCAGACCTCTGTATTATTATCATAAGTGGTTCCACGTGTTCGGTTTTGCTGCTTTATTTCGGGGGGAAGCGGGAGACTCAAACGCTTAGAGTGGAAACTAACGACTCCGCTAGAAAGGGAGCAGACGCTGTGAACGTGTGAGGCCTAGTTGTTCCTGTATTCTATCCCGTTCGTCTGCCGCAGTTCTACATAGAATATTAGCGTAATGGCCGCTATGTGGCGGGAGTGGGAGGGGTAAGGGGATAGCTTGAAAGAAAAGGTTATCTCGTGAGACCAGTAGTACTCTCAAGGGGCATCTAGTGGAAGCCAAGATGCATTAGAAAGTTTTTAAATAAAGTCAAATTTAAAGATTTTGAAATACACGGGGTGACCAGGAGCTCAGAGCTCGCCATCCGGACATCCCACCGATAACGTCCCCAAACCGGAATAAAGTGTATCTCGCTCCGAGGGTAGCCGGATAAAGCGAGTAAGCTCCGGACGGGGAGCAATCTGGCAAGTTGCGAAGTGCAGTGCCAAAAACATATATTGGAATTGGAAATCCATACGTAGCACCAAAATTTATAACTAATCTGGTAACTAATTTCACAGATACAGGGGTGTACAGTATGACAAGCGGATCATCACTATATATATATATATATATATATATATATATATATATATATATATATATATATATATATATATATATACTGCCCGGCGGAAAAAAACCGCTACCCCAAATTTTTGGCTGAGTTTGATCCTTTATAACTTTTTTATTTTTAATTCGATTTTTGTGATTTTTTCACCAGTTTGTGGACAAATATAATGACATGATACTGTTTTCCTTTAACGATAATAATTTTGTATTTAAATAACATTATATTTGGCTGATAAATGTTTTGTTACAAACTGTCATGTATTACTAACATTCTGTTTTTATATATTGTGATATTATAGTAATTTTTAAATACCATGTACCAAGATTCAGTATGTACATAAATTTGGATTTTTCCAAAAACAAAATTATTATTACTGACATATTTTTCTTTTGAATAGAGAAATTTAATAATTAAAATTTACATAAAGTTAGAAATTAAATCAAAACGCTTAATTATTTTTTTATGGTAAGATGATCTAGTAACAACAATGTTGATTTTCGAAAATCTTCGAATTAGTGTATGGCCAGTACACTAATTAATTGAGCAATAGAAACGGAAATAAAAACAATTACTTATCTTTTGTCAACAAAAATTCTGGAACCTATCCTCGGTATAGCGTCACATCCTGGAGACTACGTCTAGCTCAAAGCAGAACTGCAACGCGAATCTGGGACTGGCCATACGTCCAAAAAATGGTACTAAAACTGAAAACATCTTCTTCCAAAAGCTGAAAAAATTCACCCAAACATTTCCCTACGCCCAGGAAATAGTCAGCAATTTACGTTTAATTGCATTTTAAATCAAAAGGAAACCATAAATGAAATGTTTCTAAACGTCGTTGTATTAATTCGAACATTAAAAGTTCAATAAAATGTTATTCGAAGAAACCTGAAACAAACTGTAGTCCATCAAACCACGCATTCATAAAACACGTCTGTAAAATATGTGCAAAACTCACAAAATAAATAACTCACCTGATTTTATGGTTCATGAACTATTTAAATCCATTACCGCTATGAGATTTTTTGAGTTTTAATAAAGTATCTTTGGCTGCTATATTAAAAAAATAATTAAAAACCCATTAAGAACCAAATCCCATTGTCGTACAACGTAGTAGTTTTGCACAAGAGGACTTCTAGGATTCCAAATACTTTTGTTAGTTGCCGAGGCACAGAAAAGAGTACCGGAGTACGACATTCCTTAATATGGCGACAAATTCAAATAGGTAAAAAGATATTAAATATTTAAATTAATGCCTAAATCACAATAATATCTCTCATAAATAACTTTTTTCAAAATTAGCGATACTCACTAGTCACGACATATCGACCCGGTAGATATTGATTTCTCCCAGCGCAGCGGTAAATAAATCTGATGCAAATGTGATGTGATGCTTATTCGTAATAAATAAGAACGCTTGATCCAATTTAAATCAAACTTTGTAACAAGGGAAAAGTTTGTTACAATGTAGTTCATTTACCATCTGTTACGTAATACCATTAAGTAAATTGGCATACCAACAATTCATAAAGCAAATCAGCAACATTCAGCAAAATACGACTTAAAGTTATAAGTAAGGACTAAAAAGGAATTTATACAGAACAAATCTAATTTTCCAAAAGTCTCAGCATCATAATATCACTTTGGAAATGTAGATGTTTACTAAAACTAGTTCTTTCAAAATTGGGTGTACGAAAACTAAACCAGTCAACAATCGAACTCACGCAGTGAATTTTTCTTGAAAAATTTGACATTTTGTAATTTCCTTAAATATTAAACGATTTAAAAAACTTTTTTTTTCGGTGAGAGGAAATTTCATCCTCCTTACGTGTACCAGTGCCTAGAATTGTAAGTGTTTTGTAACTGCTGCACAGAAGACGGATAATAAAGTGCTTGCAAATGTGGCAAAATTTAACTCTTCCCAATTTTTCTAAAGCCGTTGTAGGACTGAATTTTATGGATATTTCGAGGCGTTTTTGAAATTTTCTGTTTATTTTGAGGAGCTGTGAAATGGTTACGGTTTTTTGAGAATAGCGCATTTTCAGGATCTAAATCTGCCTTTTCGTTAATATTCCACCAATTTTTAAAATATTGTTTTGTTAATTAGTAAATTTTACCGGCCTTAAAACCGTCGGCTTTTCAAATGTATGATGCTATGATATACAGGGTAACAAAAGGTCTATACATGTGACGTTACATTTTTAAAGCAGATTGCTAATAAATAACGCCCTAACTAGGGATGTGACATTGTCTGAGAATAGATACTGGGTGTCGAAAGTAAACAGTTTTGTTTTAGTCCGATTCTTTAATGATTTAGATATCGACACAAAATTTGGAATTGGAGGGTTTTCTGGGATGCAAAATTGAAATCCGCTCTCATTTTTGCTGTACATCTGCCGCGGTATTTTAATGCTTTAATTAAAAATATTTATTCCCCCTTTCCTCACAAAAGGCAAATCTGTTAAGAGTCGCTTCGAAAACCCGTTTCACTTTATCCAGGCTTAGAACTGGGTAGACTTTTTTTCAAGAGAAATATCGTAGCTACATACGGCCGAAGTTTCGAGTAGCCCCGATGAAAAATGAAAAAACGACGAATTAAAAAATTTCGACTTCACAGCGGCCAAACTATGAACTTTTTTCCCAAAACTGAAGCAGGTTCTAAAAGTTGAATCATTTCTCTACACTTCACTGATTTACATTTTTTTCTTAAAACGCACCGATATATGAAAAAAATCAAATTTTAAACATTTTATGTAGTTTTTCATTTTTTCGTCATTTCCAGGTTGATCATGGCCATCATAGCGGCCGAAATTTTGACAGTTTAAAATAGGGTTTTTTGCAATCCAGAAAGGCAAACTTCGTTGAAAATTTACGCTTTTATAATAATTTTGGTTTTAATTTTTGTTCTTAATAACGTCAACGACTTAAAAATATAAAGTTAATAAAAAAAGGTAAACAAATCTTCAAATCAAGACTTCCTCTACATTAATTTGTTCAATATCTTGTAGGCCCCTCTCCTGATTGGTCAACTGCCAAGCATTTCTTGCGCATAATTCAAGTAAGTGTATTTGTAAAATTTTGCGGAATTGCCTCCTATCGTTCCTCTAGAGCTTGTTCTAATTTCAACAAATTTGCTAGTTGTGGGATTCTTAACGGCAGTTGCCTGATCATTCTTTCATACACACGCTCGATTGGATTACAATCAGGTGACCTAGCAGGCCAAATCATCCCCCATATTTGATTAATTTCAAATATGCCATTAACTATCAAGGCACGCACGATGAGGTCGAGCATTATCGTCAACGTACACAAAATCAGCACTAGAATTTGCTGCGAGATGTACTACTGAAGGCAATAAACAAAGACCTCTGTACCTCTAGCAGTTGATGAACATACCTCGCAATATTACTAGTTTAGGGCGGCTATTATACACTTTTCCACCCACATAGTTAATCCGCTTTCTCCGAACCCACCCTTGGCTTCATTATCTCCTCTCGACACTGTTCGTTTGTCTCTCATCAAACGAGTGACCAATCATCGGGACGAAACTAATTAAACCTGGACTCATAGTAATCGGCGAACATGCAATTTCGTCACTGTTCTATTCCCCAATTAAAGTGCTCGCATGGCCATTCTCTAGGACATTTCATATTTTCTTTTCCTAGAAGAGGGCAAGCTTCACGTCTCTCTGCCTTTAGACCGAACTGATGCAGTCTTCTTCTTATAGTCTATTTAGATACTATTGTGCCTGTTGCATCTCTAACTGCAATATTTATCAGTGTTAATGTGTGTAGGGGATTCCTTCTAAAGTCTGGAAAGTTTGTTATGACCTACGCGGCATCGGTAAGGGGGGTAAGGCAACGCCTCAATTTATCTATTAATTGCCCAATGACGGCGTGAAAAATTCCTATAAATTAGGATATGTGAATATTATATTATTTTATATTATTTCAAAATCATATTGCATAAGCCAATTAAATAAAGAAATATTGTCAAAATTTCAATACAAAAAAATTAAAGAAAAATATTTTTTTTATTAACAATATTATCACAATAAATACAATATCTTAATAATCTATTTTTGGTTAAATATTACATATAAATAAATACAAAACGAGAAGTGTTTGCACTGTAAAAAGAAATCACCAAGAGGATGTTAAACGGCGCCGGCGCTGGCGTGTGGAATTGTATAGTTGAAAGTATAGAGAACTTTAAGGGCATAAAAACGTACTTTGAAGTTCTTCATAGTTTTCCTGGTCGCTGTCAAAGCTATCGCTATTACTGTCACTCTCGTCTGTCTCGCTATCATCCCCCAGGTTAATTATCAAGGGTTCATCTTACTCCATCATATAATCCGTTTCCCAATATTTCTGCTCAATATTTATGACATGCTAGCAAATTTTTTCCCAATCAACTGGAGTGACCGATGTAATGGCTTCTTCTAAAACTAAACTAACTAAAGTCGCCTGATGTATTTCGTTCTCTAATGTGTCTTTTAATTTTAGCCCAAGCTAGCTCCAATGGATTAAGCTCACACATATAGGGGAGTCCTAAGTGGAATGTGACCATGGTTTTTGATAATGTTGCCTATCACATAATTTTTCTGGTCACCCGGTGGTTTATGTAGTTGAATAATTTCAAATAAAGCAAATTTTCTTGCAGTCGGGTTATATGTTATACCTAAAAGTTTAGTTCATGGTAGTTTTCTTTTCCAGATTTTGTCCATTTAAAGCCCGTTACGTCCATGGACATTTCCTGGACATTATTTATATATTCACACATATGCATGTCCTAAGCTGGAAATCAAATGTTTAACCAGTCAATTTCCAATGGATGTCCACTTTTGTATTTTTGTAAATCCATAAATAGCACCAACACTGTTTTTTTATTTAATTTTACATCCATTTCATTCATTAACTTTTCATTTTGTGTATTTTCAAACTTTTACCTAATTTCTCTGATAAATAGGTATGGTTGAAAATTAAAGTCAAGTTGTATTTAAAGTGCCATAAAATTTTTAAGAAATTTATGAATGTAAAATTTTCGTTATCTACATAATTTTAAATTCATTACCAAAACAAAAAAAAAGTAAAAAAAAACAATAAAATAATAATATGTTAGTTAAAATGATAGAAGAAACAATTGATTGTATAACATAAAAAAGCAAAACATTCAACTTGGATGATCTGATCTAAAATTTGGCAACACATGCTCAAGTCACGACAACGACTTCTTGCGTTAAAATGTAAAAATTTTTATATTTGACATTTTAGATACACTTGCCGCAGTAAAAGCGGTATGCAGTAGAGCATATACACCGATTCTTATATGTTTTACGACATGACAAGTATAGCTCAGTGGCAAGATGCTTGGCTGCCACGCAGGAGGTTTCAGTACAAATCCTAGCAGTGGCTGTTTTCTTTTTTGCATTCTGGACTCCCTTAGTTTGTTCAGCGGTGGACGTCCATTGGATGATGAATTTTGTGACACCCGTATAACGATTGGATTTCCAACGGGCATGTGTTGTAAATTAGAGAATGTCCAATGGATATCCACTATGTCCATAGCCATACATACACTGGATTTGCATTGTACAATTTTGTGCTGTCTGGGAGTGAGCGCCATCGATAATAATTCGTTAGCGTCACTAGTGTCAGTTGTCACGCCTTGAACTACCTGATGTCTGCAGATCAAAGGGGCCGGCAATGAATATATTTATGAGAGGGGATATAGCTTGTATGTCATAAACACCGTATACAAATAGTGAAGCCATTTAAAGCAGTAGTCATCACATTGGTCTATCCGAAATATGCGTCTCCTTTTTTGGCCTGATGGAGACGATAATTTTTTTTCAGGGTTATTTCTTGGTCGTATCTACATCGTATATCTTCTCAGTGAATCCTTTTTGCAGTGCTAGCACTAGTGCCGGTATACATTGACACTCTCTACTTTTTTCTTTAGCGGCAACTTAAAACAATTATTTTTGGATTATTCATCACAAATTCTATACACATTTGCAACTACTTCACGCGCTTGGCTATGCAAAGTTTGTTTTTTTTATATATGGATTTGTCGCCATAATAATTAATATTTACTGAACATAAACAAATCAAAAACGCCACTGGTAAAACACGAGACCTAATGGCTGCACCCAAACATCACCGGAGGTAGCCATGAAAACGAGCGAATTGTTTTTGCGCTCTGTCAGTGAGATGCCTAATGTCCACCTGCATTTTTGTGATAGAGGCGTTTTGGCGTTGATGCCTTGTTTCCTACTTTGGATTTCTTAAACGTTTAACATAATTGTGTAAAAGTTAAAGTAAATGTTAATAACACGAATAACTTCGTTATTTGTTACATAAATGTTAGTACTTTTTATGATTTACCTTGGATGGTTAAAAGTAATAATTGCTTATAAGATACTTGTGTTTGTTTATTTTGTTTAAATGTTATAAAATAGGGAGGAAAATGGGATAGTTGGTCATTTTTTAAAACCTGGCAATGAGGCTTGCTACCTCCCACATTCTTTCTGTGGTTCATAACAAACTTGCCAAGTTAGCTCTAATATGAATAAACCGGTCTGTATTTCGATTTATTGTTTGGCCGCTGTGAATATTTAGTCGAAAAAATTTTTAAATTCGTCGTTTTTTCTTTACAAGGAAAGTATTGTAATCGTGAACAAATTACCCCTAGGATTTTTCAGATCTTTAGGTTTCAGGGCCCCAAAAGCTAAAAACCATGTTTTCTCAATTCTGTCGGTCTGTCTGTCTTTTATTGGCATAGCTAAAAAACTACTTCTCCGATTGACTTCAAATTTTGATCAAAAATTAAGGGTTATATGGGGATGTAATAATGTAATGTGATAGTAAAAGTCCAATATGGCGAAACAAAATAACAGCCTAGTGAAATGTTAAAAGAATTATTACTAAAAAACAACTTATCCAATTTACCTTAAATTTTACACAAAAATCAAATATTCTATATTATAATATATAATATTTAAAAATTGACCTTGAAAAAACTACTTAATGGATTGTTTTTAAATTTTGTACAATGATTAACTATGGTATAAAGATGAACTGGCAAAATAGTGGTACGAATTCAAGATGACGGATCTAAATGGCGGTCAAATAAAATACTTTTAATCGTAAAAAAATCACCAGTTCTTAGATACCTTCACGTTTTAGCATCCCTAAAGGCCCTAAATCCCTAAATATATGTTTTATTAATTCCGTGACCGTCTGTCTATGCCAGTCTGTCAGTTCGCGGCATAGCTTAAAAACTACGTACCCCATGACTTCGAATTTTGTTAAAATATCAAGGGTCATATGGGGATGACCTGCTAATATTTTAGTAACAATCTGGTATGGCCGAACAAGATGGCGGCTTAGTGAAAAGTTAAAAAATTATTATTAAAAAACTAATTATCCATTTTACCTCAAATTTTGAACACAAATGAAGTGTTACTTATGATTGAATTGGTAACAATTTGATATGAATCCTACATAGCAAAACACAATGGCGGCATAATAAAATATTTAAAGAAAATTAGCCTGAAAAACTACTGATAACATTCATTTTCCAAATTAATTTAAAATTTTGTGAAAGTATTAAGTGTGATATAGAGAGAGAAACTCGTACAGTTGTGGTAGGAATTCAAAATGGCGGCCAAATAAAATGTTTAAAAAAACCAACAAAAAATAACTTCTTATTCAATTGACTTTATATCTTGCAGAAAAATTTAATTTGATAGAGGGATAAACTGTGTCAATGTAAAAAGTAGTTATTCAATTTAGTTTAAATTACACCCAAAAATCAAGTGTCGCTTATGTAGAAACTGGTAAAATATTGGTAGGAATCGAATATGGTGAAACAAAACGTTGCCCAATATAAATGTTTGAAAAAACAGTATATATTATTATGTGTTACTAGATGTAGTGCCCTCTAGAGTGTACAGCAAAAATAAGAGCGGATTTCAGTTTTTCGTCCTAGACAGCCCCCAACTCAAAAATTAGTGTCAATGCTTTAATAAGTAAAGAATTGGACTAAAACAAAATCGTATACTTCGACACCCCTTGTACTCCCGGACAATGCCCCATCCCTAGATAGACCGTCATTTATTAGCAATATGTTTTAATAGAGTAATCTACCCGAATTGGAGATGAGTTAAGTTTTATCACATGTATAGACCTTTTACTTGTTGCAGTGTATATCATAACATAAAACATTTGGATAATTGATGCTGCTGATTTTGAAGCCGATAAAATTTGTTATTTAAAAAAAAGATTTTGAAAATTGATTGAATCTTAACGAAGGGACAGCGTTCAGATCCTGTAAATGCGCTAATCCCAAAATACCGTAGCCATTTTATAACGCCTTAAAATAAGCTGAAAATTTCAAAAACTTCCCTAATTAAAGGTCCAAATATTGGGAATATCTATAAAAATCAATCCTGTAACAGCTTTGGAAAAATTGGGGAAGGGTTAAATTTTGCGACATTTTCAAGCACCTGATTAACCACCCGGAAGGGGCAAAGTTAAAATACTTACAATTCTAGGCGTTGGTACTGGTTTTTTTTTAATTAATAAAAATTAATTTCACGAAATTACGAAATGTCAAACTTTTCAACAGAAAATCAGTGCGTGAGTTCGATTGGTGACAGGTTATATACAATATGTTCGAAAAGTGTTTAAGTGTTAGTATGGGCTGATTTGTCAAGTACTGGTAAAGCAGTTACATTTAAAATTTCAGTCGTGTGTGTTTGAACAAATAAACTTTTTAGTAATGAGACGTTGCATGTACCGGGTGCCCAATTAAGAATGGTTTCCGGCCATAACTCGGTAACCGTTGATGACACAATTATGGGGAAAAATATTTATTGGTGAATCGGCAAAGAAAAATCGCTGGAAATTATTTTCAAGTTAGAAAAATGGCTCTAGGGGGGCGTAACAGCAACTCAAAAAAAGTTTCTCTTGAATTTTCCTAACTCAGGTTTGTCAAAAATATAAGCGTTGTATTCTTCAGGGAATTATGCAACTTTTTGCTATTTATAATTTTTTTCTATTTTCAATAATAAAATGATAGGGAAAGGTCGAACTTTTTTTCTTTCAAACATATATATCTCTGCTCTGGATGAACCGATTACATTGAACTTGGTGTCAGAAAAAAGCGCTGTCTTTGCTCTTCACGTAGAGTATTAACTGTACAGTAATGATTCTATTAGTGGTCACTAGATGGCGTTTTTTCGCAACTCTTCAAAAAAATACGGATTTTCTCAAAACAATCAAACTTTTGTCATAATTTAATTGAGAGTTATAAAAGATATCGAATAATAAGGTAAAAAATCCAGCTCCATACTTAATTAAAAAGGCTGATGATGGTCGCGTACGCGACAATACAAAAATGTCTAAAGTACAGAAACCTGGCTGTATTAAACCCGCGGATAGTTTTTGCTATGTATGTGGTCAGTTTACTCCTAAATCGCAGAAAAGGACAATTAACAAAATGACAAAAGTAGCTTATCATAAGTAATTTGAATGTGTTGTTGAAGATCAAGATCAGGACTGGTCTCCTCGCATACGTTGTCAAACCTGTATAGCAAAGCTAAGAAAGTGGTTATATGGCAAACTTTGCTCTATGTTCTTTGCAGTTCAGATGATTTGGCGAGAATCAACAAATCATTTAAACGACTGTTACTTTTGCATGACAAAAGAATTTGGTTTTTCACGAAAGAGCAAACATAATATTAAATATCTGGATATTCCCTCAGCAGTAAGACCGGTTGTTCATGGAGAAGGTTTACTAGTTTCAGCGCCCCCGGCAAATTGGGAGGAAGATTTAGAAATGTAAGATGAGAAGGCAGAACCCGATAATGTATCAAAAAAGGACGGTTCTTATTTTCCCTAAAGTGAAGAAAAAGCTCAAACTCAAAAGGTCAAACTTTTTTTCTTTCAAACATATATATCTCTGTTCTGGATGAACCGATTACATTGAAATTGGTGTCAGAAAAAAGCGCTGTCTTTCATATTCACGTAGAGCTATTAACTGTTCTGTAATTAGTGGTCACTAGATGGCGTTTTTTCATAATTCTTGAAATTATAGGGTTTTTCTCAAAAAAATCAAACTTTTGTCATAATTTAATTAAGGGTTATAAAAGGTATCGAATAATGAAATAAAAAATCCAGGTCCGTACTTAATTAAAAAAGTCAATGGTGGTCGCATGAATCCGAAACGTCGGACTGAAAAACTAATTTCACTAATTTTTAGAGGAAAGAAGTGACAATGGTGGAGTGAAAATTATTATCATCTGTCATTTAGACTAAGCTTACGATTTTTTCACTTCATTATTGTCATTTTTCCCCTCCACAAATCAGGTTAGTTTTTTAATCCGACGTTTCAGATTCGGGCGACCTTTTATAACTTTATATTAAATTATGACAAAAAAGTCATGTCATACCTTTTGATTTTTTTGAGAAAATTGGTATTATCTGAAGAATTACGAAAAAACGCCATCTAGTGGCCACTAATAAAACTATTACGGTACAGATAATAGCTCTACGTGAAGAGCAAAAAATAAGCGCTTTTTCTAACACCAAGTTCAATGTAATCGGTTCATCCAAAACAGAGATATACACGATTGAAAAAAAAAATTGACCTTGCCCCACCAGTTTATTATTCAAAATAAAAAAAAGATAAATAGCAAAAAGTTGCATAATTGCTTGAGAAATACAATGTTTATATTTTCGACAAACTTTAATTAGCAAAATTCAAGAGAAAATCGGCATTTCCATTTTTGATTCCTGTTATGGCCCCTAGCCGCCATTTTTCGAACTTGGAAAATAATTTTCAGTTATTTTTCTTGGCCGATTTACCTGTAAATATTTTTTCCCCATAATTGTGTGATCAACTGGATCAATACGATCAAACTGGACACCCGGTATATCAATATGAATGCTAATAAAGATTTTAATTTTTGCCATAGTATTTTTTATTTCTTTTTTATCTGTTAGCTACTCGAAAGGAGTCGACCAGGAAACCTTCGGATTGAGCAGAAATGTTTGTAATTTAAAGATAGATAAAGGGTTAACATTTTAGCTTTGCCACCAGTACTCGAGATATTAGCCAATATTAAAACATTTCGGACATCCAGTATAAATATATTATCTTTTTAATTAACCTAAAAGTGGAAATATCGCACAGAAAATTATGCATTACAAAAAGAAGACGGATAAACCAATTTACTACCATAAACATATGTATCCAGGACCGTCGAGGAGAGAATGTGAAGGCCCTTTGTTATATGTGTCCTCATCAATAATTAATTGAAATAGGAGACTGTAATGCGACGCGCCATTTTGCTACACACCACGATCATCATATTCAACCGTGATTAATTGATTCCGGTTAATGGTCAAGTGGCTGCTAGCTTGTCCCTAAAAACATTCATGATGCAAAAAATATACACATACTCAACATTTACATCGAACAAAGTCATTGCCTTTTTTAGCGCTCCTGTTTTTATTCACCTCTAATTAAAATTGTCTGTTCAGCTTGAAAAGCTGTAAGGAGCTTTATGCGAGAAGTCTGCACGTTTTTTTATCCATGTTTGATATTTTACCATATTAGTTTTAAAGCAGTTTTCCACGCCTCGTAATTTTCTATTCGGATAAAGCACGGAACAGTGATTTTAACTAAAAAGTTTCAGATAGAGGAAGATGTTTTCTAGGGGTAATACATGAGTTTTTCACACAGAATCAAATGCAAATTTTGTAAACTTGTTTGTAAAAAACTTTTCATTATCTCGCTTTTTTGCTTTTCTATTGCATTTGCTACAGCAATCAATGTTTATTTCCTGAATAAACTGACAAACTTCTATATTTTTTTAAAGAATCTTTTTTTGCGTTTTTTCAACTTAGAAAATATTTAAATATACATTTAACGAAAAACAATTTTAAATATTACGTATCTGAAAATTTCCTTAAATTATTTTCATTTAATGTATATTTATATAATTTTTACGTTGCTAAAGTTAAAGTTTTTTTTAAACGCAAGAAGTAACATATAACACACCCCCTGCCAATAAATTCAGGACAGAGTTAATATTAGTCAATTTGATAACCCTGTAACTTTTTCAATTGTTTTCCGATTTTGATGAGATTTTAGCTGAGTGTAGACCTATGTTTCGAAATGTCACCCTGAACCTTACTTCTCTTGCTTGATCATTATACAGGAAGACTTCAAACTTATTTTTTCTCCTTAATTTCTTAAGACCCCGTAGAAAAATTGTGCGGTAAAATTTAACTTCGTTATAGTTTGATTTGAAGGGCAACCTTTTCTTAACAAAATATTTTTTGAATCATGTCAATATGTGGATTCTAAGAGAAGATACAAATGTTTAAACAAAGTATTGCATTTTTCAACTTTATTAACAAATTCAGAATGATTACAATATTAAGATATTGGGACTTCGTAAACTAAACAACAAATAGCTATAGTAAACCAACATAAAAAATGAATAGCGCGTATTGCTACCTCTTGTTCCTTGCCTTGTGCTACCTCTTCTATCTTGCGACTTGGCAGGCATTCAATGAAATTTGCAATGCCTTCTTGGGGAATATTTTGTTATTCTTCAAGAAGAGCTGTTCGTAATTACGGCAAAGGTTCTACGTTTCGATTGCGAACACATTTACCAAGCATATACTATACGTGTTCAATGGGATTTAAATCCGGGTCTCGCGGGGGTCACTCAAGATGCGGAATATTAACTTAAGTATTCTGTAACAATCCATGTAACGTGGGGCCCCCTTGTCATTATCTTGCATTAATTGAAAATTGGGTCCCATGAGCTGGGCGAAGTGTATAACGTGATTAGATAAACATTGTCATATATAACGGTCGACAGTTAAAGACCCATTTTCAGTAAGGATAGATCCGTACGGTCATTCAGTGATACACCAGCCCACACCATGATACTATCATCTCCAAAAGGGATTCTTTGAGATATGCAGCATTGTGCAAATCGGTCACCTGACCTCCTTCACACACATTCACGTCCGTCAGGTGAGCGCAGGCAAAAGCGCGATTCGTCTGTGAATCATACGTTCGCAGAATCCCCCAGTTTCTGCATTCTAGAGCAAAATTGAATAATCCTCTACGGTGGGCTGGAAGAAAACGAGTACATGAAGCGGATCTTCGGGACCTCAATCCCTCCTCTAGTAACCTTCATTAGATGGTTCGTGCAACTGCTACGGTACCACTTACAGGGTGTCCCATTTTGGGTACTTTTGCGGGGTATCTCCGTTTATATAAAATTTCATCAAAATTCGAAAACAACTGAAAAAGTTACAGAGCTATCAAAATAACTAAAATTATCCTTGTCCGGAAATTACTGGCGGGAAGTGTATCTTTAGTTGTAAAAATATGTTTAATATCTACGGGGTTACAGAGAATTTACTAACTAGCCTGTCATTTTCATTATAAGAACCAAACATGTGGATTTAAACATGGTTGGACTTAGACGAAGAAATTGACGACTTGAATAAAAAACTGACTGTCGCATTTGGTTTAACCATAAGAGAGATGAATTTTCATCATCAATGTTACATCACTCATAAATTAATCAGTTTCTGTAACAAGCGAATGTAAAAAGACCAATATTTTGATTTTATGTATGGAATACCGATTCACAAAATTATTTCTTCCTGTCTAATTGAAAGTGGTACAAAAATTGACATTCAAACATACATTTCTTTAATAATTTGAATGGAACTGCCTGTAATACATGCTAAGTTTAAATGATTTGCACATATTTTGATACGGTTTGTTTCTTGTTCCTTGTGGCTAAATTTCTCCAAAAAATTGTATATAAATAATTAATTTAAATAGAAAATGTAACTTGTCATCTTGAACCCCTGGGTACTTAAAACTATCATTAAATTAAATCGTTATTGCTTTATTATGATACTTTTCAGAATTGAGAGAAGTACATATTTAATAGCCGACATTTCAATAACTATAAAATGTAAACAGAAGAAAGTAAAAGCTAAAAAATCTAAAATGTAGTTCGAATTGAAGTTCTGCATGCACATATTTTTACATTCCTCAAACAAATTGTATAGCGGATAGTACCATAAATCAATTTAAACAGAAACATATAGTCATTTTGAACCCTGAATAGTTAAAACTTGCCTTATCATAGTGCTTTTCAGAAATAACCGAATATCTATTTAATTCTTGCTATTTCAATTGCTCTTAAGTTTAGACCATGCAAAAAGAAAATAAAAAATTAGTTAGAATTGAAATTGTTAAATACTATTAAGTTTCATAGTCAATTTTTGTTGCACTACCGATCAATTACGGTGTTGGCAATTAATATACCGTAAATCAGTCTAAAATACCGTATAATATTGTATCTATGTATGCAGCCAGCTTTATCAGCCAAGCGCGTGATATCTGACTGGGCAGCTGAGGCAGCCAGCAATATTGGTTCGGACTGACGAGTCCACGTCACACGTAGGCCTATCCTATTACGATAAAGACTACAAAAAGTCTGTTAAACATGAACAGAATTAGGTATGAAACTGTCGCAGCGGCTAGCTATACTAGACACTGCGAAATAAGATATCACATTTACAGAATGAGTTTTGATTAACAACCAGAAAGTCGTCTCTATATGGAAGATGACAAAATGGCCAAATATGTGATGTGCTACTACCTGGTGCCAACCAGGATCAGGGTTTATATATTTTCCTCACATGCGATGATAAGACTCATAGGAAAACTGGAGATGCATGGGGTAGTATATTATAGAAAAAAACAGTCGATTAGCTCCACCCACTTCAAACCCAACCTAAATCATGGGATTTGTAAGCACAGTTCTTTTTTGAAAAACTCTCAAGACATTTATAGGTTGTAAGATATATTTTATTATTTGAATTTTACGTCTGCTTTAAAATTTAAAAAGAGTAACTTAGTTGGTAATAGGTTAGTGCCTTAGTGACAAAGTGCTCGGTAATTTTCGTATTGGTCAAAACTATCAAGGAGACTTGGGAGATGAAAAGAAAAAGAAAAAATGGCATACCTTTTCACGTGCCTTTTAATAATTTTAAGAGACTATCGAGAACCAAGAATTATATTACAAAATAAATTTTATACAGTTGATTAAATGCAATGCGAACTCTGATTTCGTATATGTACACTAAGTGAAACTTTGCAATACGAAAATGCATTAATGCTTAAAAAAGAAGCCGGATATGAATTAAAATACAAATAAAATGCCACCCCAGGCACAGAAATCCAACTTTACCTATATAACTATGTAAGGATTTGATTAGGTTTTTTATCAGTCTCTTCCGATCTCCTATAAAGAAGTTACTTTCGAAGAAAACCGTTAAGTTTTAAGGGGCATTACTGAAAATTTATTTGAATTTAGATTGTAGCTTTGGGAATATGGAAAGCACATAAAGATACCGAACTAAGACAATGCGCTTTCACAAACTTTTTTGATGTTCAAACCAAGAATTTTGCTGTTAGTTTTATTTATTTTTAAACTCCAATTATGAAAATCGAGACTTTATTTTCCATATGTCACTGCATTAATGACAAGTTGATTGCAATTCTAGAAAACAGATCGAATATTGCATGCATGGCTTGATCTTATTAAACAGTAATTTGCTTTACAGTACGTATGAGTATAAAAAAAACAATTTTCTACCCTTAAAGTCTTTTTTGTAAGATGTATTCTTAAAGCTGTAGAAGCATTATTCCCTACCCTTTAGATTCTATGCTACGTTGCTTTTTCAAACGTCTCTTTGGAAACTGGAACAATAAATAGAAAATACATCCACACAGTGAGTTGACAGCTTCCTTTTTTTTGGTAATTGATTTAGAGGTGATAATGTTTGGAACTGCGATCAAAATGACATTTTTGATGACATACCTGAGATTTTCCAGTGTTATATATTTACTTCTATTATAGAGAATTATACGTTTTTAAGATATAAAAGTAAGAATCGGAAGATTTTGTTACTACAAATTACCGAAATAGCTTTAGTAAAATTAACGCACTCCCTTCAAAACCCTATACGTAAGGATACTAAAAGGAATACTATTTGATTTATTCAGATTCCTTGTGGAATAAATCAAGATATATACAGTTTATGCATTGAGACTACGAAAAATCATGTAAATTAAACATCAAAAACAGGAGAAGTATTAAAGAGTATTGCGTTATTTGTTTTTAGGAACAACTGGGATAGAACAGAATATAAAGTAGTAAAAAATCATAGACTTGGTATAATAATAATATTAAAATAATAATAAAAATTCTAAATAAAAACAGGTAAAGCTACACACCAACAAAAACCCATATGGCAGAAAAGACTTGAGAAGATTGAAGTGATTTGAGACAGGAACTAGGAATACTCACAGAATTTCGTAAGAATAAATACCGCTCTAGCAGACTTAAAACGCGCATTAAGAAGATATGTACAAAATCCACCGATCTCAACCATCAACAAAAGCTAGATGAGTATCAGGATACACTAAGGCAAAAAATAAAAGCTAAAGCGAAATGTCTGCAGAGATACAACAAATGCTCAAAGAGAAAACAACAGAACTGGCTTTTCAACACCAACCAAAGACAGTTCTATCGGGATATCAATAACACCAACGATCAAACCAATACTAAGAAGATGCTACCGAGCAAAGAGCATTTGATCGAGTATTGGTTGAACATCTGGGAAAAACCAAAAGAGCATAACCGAAACGTTACATGGATACAATCTCAAACTCAATTCAAACTCCACAAATGGAATCTGACTCTATCACCAAGGATTAAGTTAGGAGCTTTATTAGGGGAACCAGCAACTGGAAGTCACCAGGAGTTGACCATATTCACAATTTCTGGTATAAGAAATTTGAGGTCCTCCATGATGCTAAAACCCGTCATTTTACCAAAATAATGTATCATCCGGAGACAACCCCCTATGATAACCAAAATCAATAGGACAGAAGACCCATCCCAGTACAGGTCCATCACTTGTTTGCCCACCATGTACAAGATCCTAACAGCATGTTGCAAATCGTATCTATCATCATATTGACAGTCATAACCTATTATCCGAGAAACAGAAAGGATGCATTCGACTATCAAGGATGCAAAGAACAACTTATCATCGACTCTGTGAGACTTAAGCAGGCACAAAAAAAAACAACGCAACATACACACTGCTTTTGTAGACTATAAAGAGGCGTTTGACAGTGTACCACATTCCTGCTCATAGACGTACTACGAATATACAAAATTCACCCTATGATCGATCGTCAATTTCCTGGTAACTATCAAACACTAGTGGAGAACGAACCTTAGGATCTATAATTGCAATCTCTTAGCACAGATGAGATACACATCAACAGGCAAATTTACCAAGGAGACTCGTTAAGTCCAGTTTAATTCTACTTAGCAATGAACCCCCTCTCTACGTTGATCAACAATACAGGACATGGCTTCATCATCAAAGCCAATAGAGACAACTCCCGCACCATATCCCACCTTCTATATATGGATGTTATTAAACTCTATCGTGGAAACCATAACCAACTAAAAAGGCTTATTGTTGTGACATACACCTTCTCGAAAGACATCCATATGGAATTTGGAATGGAAAAAAGCCTTAAACATTGTAAAAGGCAAAGTCATTATGTAATGTAGCCCCACCCAATGGAGAAATAGTTCAAGCAATGAACCAAGGAGAGATCTACAAATACTTAGGATTCCAACAAGCTAGACTGCTCGATGATAAGCAAGGAAAGACCAAGATGAAAGATCAGTACGTCCAAAGGGTGCGAGCTCTTCTGAAGACAGAACTGAACGCCGGAAATCTTATTACAGCAATTAACACCTATGTTGTTCCCGTGCTGACCGACAGTTTCGGAATCTTGAAATGGACTAACAGGCAGCTAGAGGGACTACAGCGAATTACCCGCCTAATGATGACCAAGTACAAGTCACACCACCCAAGGTCATCAACTCTCCGAATGATCTTACTACGAACAGAAGGTGGAAGATAACTTGTTGACTTGACCAATTCGCACTCCCGACAGCTGCAAACATTGAGAGATTTCTGCACCAACAAGGCACGAACATCAAGTCTCACAGCATAGTGACCTTAAGTGACAGCTAGTACTCTCCACTCAATCTCGCAAGTAACAACATCAATCTAAAGTCACTTTCAGACCTCGACAAACTACAACAGTGGGCTCAAATGGCACTGCACGGCCGACATCACAATGACTTGAATCAGCCACACATAGATAAGGAAGCATCCAACAGGTGGCTGAAGGATGAACAACTATTCCCAGAGACAGAAGAATTTGTGTGATGCCAACACAGGACCAAGTTATTATAACACGTACACGAAATTCATCATCAAAGACCGGTCCGTTGAATACTATACAGCATATAACATCTGGCTGCACTTACCTAGCAAACACGGACTCTCTCCAGCGACATAACTAGGTGTGTAACATCATACACCAGAAGCTTGCCAATAAAAATTCCTGCTACATCCACGCATGTATGTAGCAGCTAGCGTAATTGCTGGGAATAAAGAAGAAAATCGTGAAACCATAAAACTTAACGGAAAAGAGCTGAAGAGCTTCAAGAGGATGCAAAGGCCGTTTACTGATCAGTAAAATGTTAATATCTATTACAAATAAGCACAAACGTAGTCTCGGCTTAGCGTGGATAGGTTATAAGAAGGCTTTTGACAGTGTGCCACACGCCTGGAAAATCAACTTAAAAATGTCTTTTTTAATTGACTTTTTTGCAGAAAAAATTAAATGAGATATAGGGATAATCTCGTACCACTTCAACATGACGTTTCAAAAGACAGTATATATATGTGTTACTGACCATGTGGCGGAACCAAATTGGGTCACACTCCACTATTCTTAATAAAAGGAAACATCCATAACGAGGGAAGTTCTGGGTAAAGGGGCTCTAAAATGTTGAAAAACCAATTTATAGTTTTCAAAAGTTTTTGCAACTGCAATACTTCTCCTATGTAGTTCATGTAGTGTAATGATAATACAATATATATGCTGTTATATAGGGAATTACAAAAGCAACGTACTGAAATAACCTACTTAAGAACCTAACCACAAATTACCTGAAAATTTCAGTCAATTAGATTGTTCCGCCATATTTGAACTTCAATAAGATTATGTCAGTTCTTAGCTAGATTGATTCTTAAGAAAATTTGAAATTCTTTTGCGTAAAAGCTATTCTTCTTAAAATGTGATGAATTGAAAAAATCTCAAAAGTGATTTTTTTTGCCACTACAGAATAAATTTCTCTTATAAGGTAAGCAATCATTAAACTAAATGATTTAACTTAAACACTATTAATTTGGTAAATAAAATCAATGTAAATTTTATAGTACTCAATCAAGATATTAATGTCCAAGACAATGATATTAAATTATGTATTGTAAACAGCCTATCTATCGATGGGAGACAGCAAAATACAATAATGATTCGTCTAATACGCGCAACAAAAATAATTTTCCGACAACAATGCAAAAAAAATCGACAAAATCAGTATTCAGATGGCTCCAACACTAAACCTATATGTGGTAATGCATTATATTTCGTTGTGAAGCACGTGCATTTGTTGGTGAATAATATGAGCGCTATTTCTTTGACAATTACTTTTCACTGTAAATATTAACATTATTATGCTGCAAAGACGCTTATTTTGGTTTCTTTTATGGTAGTAGAAAACTCTTCTTGAAAAAGCTTGCGATGGCCACGTTAAATTTATACATTGCATTTTTTTGTCTCTAGATCTAAGTATATAGTTGATTCGATTAGGCGCCGACGTTGGCCGTATTTTTGTTAGAATATCCTATTTTTTTACATATTTAAAATGTACAGAAAATTTTAATTAGGGAAAGAAAACTGTCGAGGTTTTGAACAACTTTGTATGAAATAGAACATTAGAAATCTTCAAAAATACTCTTGGTATTTTGTAAATAAGAAATTTGCATTATTGAAATAATCATTCCATTAAGTAGTTTTTCAGCCTGAATTTTTCAATATTTTATTAGGCCACCATTTTGTTCCGCCATTTTGGATTCGTATCAAAATTTCACCAGTTGATTCCTACATAATACTTGATTTTGTGCAAAATTTGAGATAAATTGGACAAGCAGTTTTTTAGTAATATTTTCTTTAACATCTCTAGGCCGCCATTTTGTTTTGACATATTGGATTTTTACCAAAACGTTACCAGCTCATTCCCATATGCCTCTAAACTATTGACCAACATTTTAAGTCAATGCGGTAAGAGATTTTTTAGCTATGCCCCGAACAGACAGACCGACACACATTGAGAAAATATGTTTTTCGGCATCTAAGGATCCTGGAACGTAAAGATCTGAAAAAGTCTCGGAGGGTGAGTTTTTACGATTACAATACTTCCCTTTTACGAGAGAAGTAAAAACATTAAAATGTAAAAATAATATTTTATTTTATCTTGAAAATTTGAACTAATAAAGACAGCAAATAGGCAAATGGTATTAAAGTCAAGACATCCAATAACTGTATTTTTGTGATTAAGTAGTTAGAGATCAGTGAGACTCCAACTTCATAAACTTAAATTTTCAAGATGGAATAAGAAAAAGGAAGTTATCAATTCTATCTCTTTTTGAATTAAGAAATTATGGTTCTTGGGATTAGACTGTGTCAAATTGGAAGTACTATCTGACATTTCGCCGTCGATTGCGCGAGGCATCTTCAGGAATCTTTACTTCACGAGATCTGAATACAGAATGAGCTCCAAGAGATTTAGGCGGGCTTTTATACCCGACTTGTGCTCGCCGAACCGTGACCCTGTGTTAAGATCGGTTTCCACGTGTGATGTCGACCGTAACCCGTATCTCTGTTGAAATTTTTTGTATGTTTAAAAATTTCAGAACCTTTGTTTCCTTTACATTTATAATATACTCAGTGGTATGCTGGTGTTCAGCTACGGCAGATTGAAAAACTTGTTTCTTTTTAATACATCGTTCATGTTCCTTAAGTCTAGTTGATATTGAGCGTGCTGTTTCTCCTACATAGACTTCTTCACAGGAGCAAGGAATTTTATATACTCCTTCTGTTTCGAAAGGTACATTATCTTTAGAGGGATCGCATGCATTGTCCAATCTTCCTATGTGTGTTGAAGATTGTACGTATATTGGGCCGCCGAAGTAATTAATCCATTTTGTCTGTAGTGCCATGTATGTAGGGGAAGAACAACACTACCTAACGGTGGCTCTTTATCATTTTCCTTTGGCGGAGATGGATTACTATATCTTTTAATTGAACGCGAAATGTCTTCAGTGCAATAGCCATTCCCTCTGAGAGCTTCGGTCAGTTTGGATGTTTCTGATGTTAGAGGATCGTGATCAGCAATCGAAATAGCTCTGAATACTAGTGAGTACATAGTCGATTTCTTTTGTGCTGGATGGTGATGGGAATTTGCATTTAAGTATCTATTTGTATGTGTCGGTTTTCAATACACAGATATCCTAATGTACCATTTTCCTTCCTTTGAACACATATATCTCAAAAGGGAATCGTTCCATTGGATTCAATTTTCACTGTGAACTTGATATTGTGATTATTATCCTGTCCATGAGGCCAGACAACAAAAGTATCATCTACATATCTGAACCAGTGTTTTGGTTTTAGTGGACCGGATGTTAGAGCAATATCCTCAAAGGCATCTATAAAGATAATCGCTACCACAGATGATAGAGGATATCCCATAGCTGCCTCTGAAGTTTGTTTATAAAAAGTTCCTTGAAAAATGAAATAAGTAGATGTAAGACAAGCTTCCACAAATTCTATTAAGTTCTTATCAATACTATTATGATCAAATATGTCTGATATAAGGGAAAGTAAGGGAAATTGAGTCGTTGACATGAACATTTGGGGATAGTAATTCTACATCGAAACTGACCAAAATATCTTCGGAACCCAAATGGATTGCCTTAAGTTTTTCCACGAAATGTGCAGAGTTTTTGATAAAAGAATCTGTTTTTCCAGTAAATAGATTAGGAAAATTTCAAAGATATTTTTCTAGTTTGTATGTGGGCGAGTCTATTACACTGTCGATCGGTCGAAGTGGTACATTGGAGCTGCTTGGTTTTAATGAATCTTGGACCTGCTTGGTTTTAATGATTTCTTCTCCGCTGGTGGTAGACTGGACGCGTTAATCAGATTGGTGATGCGTCTTTCTATTTTACTTGTAGGGTCTGCCTGCATAACCTGATAGGTGTTATTGTTCCAAAAGTTGAGTTACCTTTTCCAGGTATTCCGTTCTGTCCATGACGACTGTGGCGTTTCCTTTATCTGCTGAAAGTACCAGAATATTTGTCTCTTCATTTAAGGTCTGCATTGCTGTCATCACTGGCCATATTATAAATGTAAGAGAAACCAAGGTTCTAGCATCAGTTTCAGGATTTTAAGTATTAACACCATGATTTTATGCGATACATCTAATGAAATTGTCTATTCAGCTAATACAACAAAAAAGTTCGGTATAGTTTTCGACAATGCCCTTACTTGGCAGGTGCATGTAGATAACCTATGTAAAAAACTACATAGTACTTGTTTTGCTATCAAGTACCTAAGCAATCATGTCAACGTACCCTACCCACATTGTGCTACTCAAATTTTCACTCTAATATTCGCTATGGTATTCTGAACTGAGGAACCAGTGTACACAATAAACGTGTTTTTCGGTTGCAAAAGTTTGCAGTAAGAATGGTGAGTGGCCTGTCTCATAGAGATTCATGTAGACCCGTTTTCAAATCGCAAATTTTGATCTGTACATACTTGAAATATCCCTACATGCATATAAAAATAAATCTTTTTTGCCAACTACTAGGGCAGCTCATCATTATGCCACTGCACTGGTAGGAAAGATCTAGTCTTGCCAAATATCCACAGTAATAGTTTTTATTAGAAAAGCATATTGTTTAATGCATGTAGATTGTATAATATTCTCGAGAAAAGTATTAGGGACTCACCTTCTGTCAGTATATTTAAAAACAAACTTAAAAAATTATTATTGTAAAAGAACTGCTATAGTTTTTATAATTTTTTTACTGCACAGACACCTGTCAAAGGAGGTGTACTATGGCTTGCGGGGGCTAAATAAATATTAAGGAGAGCTGAGTCTACTCTTGCGCTGCTTTGATTTGCGCGGAACTGCATTTTTTGAACTGTTCCCTAGTTATAGTGCTGTAGTATATATATGTTACTTTTTAACGGAAGAAATAAAAGTATTATATTATAAACGAAAAATTAGAGAATCTATTGAAAGTTTTAAACATACAAAAGTTTTTAATAGACATACGGCTTACGGTCTACATCACACTTGAAAACCGATCTTAACACAGGGTCACGGCTCGGTGAGCACAAGTCGGGTATAAAAGCCCGCCTGAATCTCTGCGAGCTTATTCAGTGTTCAGATCCCGTGGAGTAAAAATCCCTGAAGAAGCCTCCTGCAATCGAAGGCGAAACGTCGGATAATAATTATAAATTGGACACGGTTTAATCCCAAGAACCATGATTTCTTAATTGAATAAAGCCGTGAAAGCTTCCGTTCTATGTCAACCCTACGTGTTTTTTATCTATGTACATCGATTACTCCATGATGATTTAACTAATTTGGATGAGTTTTTTCTGAAGAATTAGAAAAAAAATAAAAATCAAGTTTTTTAGCTATGCCATGAACAAACACACAGATCGATGGAACTGAGAATACGTGTTTTTCGGCATCTATTGACCCTGAAACGTGAAAATGTTAAAAAATCTAGAAGGCTTATTATTTCACAAATACAATACTTTTCTCTTACGAAGAAAGTAGAAACTAATTTGGTGTCATCATGTTTTCTTCTTGTACGTTATATACGATTTGGGCAAAGTTTAACATCCTGTATGTTAAAAACTAGTCATAGGATTAGACCAAAATTCACTCAATTTCACCGAAACTGGTTTTTTCATAAGGTCTGTGCGTAGTCCTTTTCACTTAGACACAGGTTAATGATGTACAATTCATACATTTGGCAAAAATCGTTGATTTTTAAAAAATGTGTCACTGGATTCATGTCAATCAATTCCTTTACGACATATTAATATATGCTTTTAATACTTACAGTCTACGCTCACTTTAATTCGTTTGCTCACGGTAGGTGGAACACCATTACTGGCAATGCAGAGGTAAGCGCCCATATGTAAACGAGACACTTTGATTAGCTCCAACTTTTCTCCGTCCCATACTTCAACTAAAATATAATTCTATATTAGATTAAACGATTAAAACAGTTATTGTTTTTATTATTATTATTATTATTATTATTATTATGACTTGTTGTCTCACAGTATTCCTGTGGTTGTATTTTATACTGACGGAATTATACCAAGTACAAAAAATAAAAATATAAAAAAAGGAAATGGAAAAAAAACAACTATTGTGTATTAAGAAATGATCTAACTATGCTACATGTTTTCAAAATGACCGATTTCTGGATGTTCCTGTGAATGTCTGTATTAAGCCCTAATTGAGCCAAATGCGGTGTAAACGTTGCTGTGGTAAGACCTGTTACTGATATGACGAGAGGAACAATGATGACTCTTTACTGTTTCCACAGCCTTTTTACTTCCATTGCCAAGTCGGTGTATTTAGCGATCTTCTCACTGTATTTCGCTTGGATGTTCTCGTCGTTGGGGACAGCCATGTCAATTAAATAAGTGATTTTCTCTTTTTTGGATTGAAAGGTGATATCGGGTCTATTTGCGGGGATTGTTTTATTTGTGTGGATGTCAATGTCCCAGTAGAGCTTGTAGTCTTCATTTTCAAGTATAGATGTTGGTGTATAATGGTAGTAAGGGTCTGTGTTCTCCGTTAGTTTGTATGTTGTGGCTAATGCTTGATGAAACACCTTCGCTGCTGAGCTGTGTCTCGCGGTGTATTCAGTTCCGGCCATTATTCTATATCCACTCGTTATGTGATCGACCGTTTCTCTCTTCTGGTGACATCTCCTACACCTCTCGTCTTCAATGGTTGTGTCCTTGATGATGTGCTTTCGGTAGTTTCTGGTTGCTATGACTTTGTCTTGGATGGCAAGCAGGAAGCCTTCTGTTTCAGGGAACAGCTGCCCTTCTTGTAACCACGTATATGAAAGCTTTTATGTATATGGTCTTGCTTTATGTGGTATCTGTGTCTTCCGTGTTTTTTCAGACCAGGTGTTCATCTTTTCTAGTCGTGATTGGATGTGACTGTGTGCGTCTGCTGCGTGGCTCGTTTGAGACAGGTCGAGCGGTGTATAATTCTTGACTGCCTTCACTATTGCCTTGTGGAGGTTAGTTTGTTTGTTGTGGAAGAATTTTCTGAGTTCGTAAATTTGTTTTTTATTTAGCGATTGTATATCTATAATTCCCCTTCCTCCTTCTTTTCTCTCGATGGTGAGTCTTTCCTTGCACGTAAACGTTACTGTGATTTTAAGGAGTTCCTAGCTGTGCCTTTGTGCTTGCATATAATTTTATATCATCCATGTACAAGAGATGGTTTATTTTGTGTAGGTAATTTATTTGGTGTTTAATTTGGAATCTGAAGTTTGTGTTATTTAGTGTGTTTGAGAGTGGATTGAGACAGAGGCAGAACCACAAAGCGCTGAGTGAATCTCCCTGGAACATACCTCGTCTGATGTAGATCTCTTCTGTTTCGATGTGCTCTTTTTGTGTTCTCAGGTTGATTTTAGTTTTCCACGTACTCATGATTTGCGTAAGAAATTGCCTGATGTTTTTATTGACTTTATATAATTCTAGTACTCTGGTTAGCCAACTGTGGGGTATCGAATCAAAGGCTTTTTTATAATCTATGTAACCAGTATGAAGGTTTCTATAATTTTTCCTGGTTTGTTCTATGATGAGCTGTTCCTTGTATCCTCGGCTGTTTTTCCTGCACCCTTTTTGTTCTTCCGTTAGAATGTTTTTGTGTGCTAGATGTTGTTCTATTCTCCTGGTAATTGTGGCTGTGATTTCTGTGTTCTGAATTTTTGGATTTAAGGTACGTTATTCCTTGGGTGAGAAACTGGGGAGTGTGCTAGGTTTTAAAATAATTTCATTAATTTGGCGAGTGAGAGCTTCATCTGTGGAGGTAAACTGTTTGTACCAGAAGTTATGAATGTTATCTATTCCAGGACATCTCCATTTATGCGTGTATTTGATTGTTTCTGCAACTTCTTGTGTTGTCATTGTAAAGTTCTCTTGTTCCTCTTGTCTGTCTGTCTTCTTTCGCTTTAATCCATGAAGCGTTATTATTGTGTAGTTTCGGTTCTGACCAAATACTTTTCCAGTATT
This sequence comes from Kuschelorhynchus macadamiae, assembly GCA_030620095.1. Lineage (NCBI taxonomy): Eukaryota > Metazoa > Arthropoda > Insecta > Coleoptera > Curculionidae > Kuschelorhynchus > Kuschelorhynchus macadamiae. The sequence continues at coordinate 1,082,426 of JAUTXW010000144.1, forward strand.
CTGTGATCTCTTGTTTGGTCGGTGGTTCTACTACTCGTGCCTTCTCATCGCTCATGATTTTTTGGTGGAACTGTTTTTCGTTTCTTCGAAACAGGTTGTTAGCGTCCTTTCTTTCATTTGATTCTTTGTATCTTCTGAGTCTTGCGGCATACACAGATAATTTTTGCTTCAGAGTGTCAAGGATTTCTGTAAGCGTGTAATCAGGAGATGCAGATGTGATTTTCTCTACACTTTGTATGATACGTTTTGATTTGTTGCCGTTTATGGATTGGGTAAGATGTCCCAATTCTTTTCTAATTTTGTTAATTTTGTTTTCGATCCTTATCTGCCATTTGAATTTTGGTTTTATGTTGTTGGTGTTTCTGTGTCGTGGTGGGAGTTTCTGATTGTTCTGTGATATCGTGGTTATAGCTGCTGCGTATATTACTGTATGAATGTCCTCAATTGTGCTCGCATTTGTTATGTACTCGGGAATTATGTGTTCGTTGATGGTCTTTTTTATCAACTTTATCTTATTTTCTGACGAATCCAGATTTACTAATAATGGTATGTTTAACAAACAAAAAACTCGTTACTGGGCCCAACAAAATCAACATGAAATGATAGTAGGAAATTTTCAAGAGAGGTTTGGTGTTAATGTCTGGGCTGTCATTGGTAACAGAATAATTGGGCCAATTTTATTTCAAGGCCAATTAACAGGGGTTAGGTACTTAGGCTTTCTCCAAAATGAAATTGAGCAACACCTTAATGATCTGCCTTTAGAAGTTTTACGCCGAATTTACTTCCAGCAAGATGGAGCACCACCTCACAATACCAGAGAAGTTCTTAATTATTTAATTGAACATTTTCATAATAAAGTAATTGCAACCAATGGCTCAATACGGGGCCAGCCCGTTCATCGAATCTCACTGTTCTCGATTTCTTTATTTGAGAATATGTTAAAGAAAAAGTCTATGTAACAGCCCCAGCCACTCTTGAAATCTTAGAAGAAAGCATTGTACGTGCATTTAGAAGTATTACGCCTCAAATGCTGCACAACGTGTTGAGAGAAGCAATTGAAACAGCGGAAATGTGTCGTGAACAAGGAGGAATGCACTTTGAACAACTACAGTGAACTCGAATATTGTGCTTTTACATTTTACAGCGTTATTGAAGTTAGTTGAAGTTATATATTTTTTTAATACTCTGAACTATTCGTTAGCCAAAGATACAGATTTACACGCTTAATTTTATTGAGATATCTGAAGAGAGGCTGCAGAAAACTGTATAAAAAATGCTGTTCCGAGCATTAGGCGCATAGGCGTGCATTCTTTTCATCAACAGAGATAGTCTGGGCAGACTTTACGTGACATGACGCATAGATAGATCCAACTTAAGTAATCTTGATCAACTGTCACAATTAAAAATCCTACCTAATATCCACCATGGATATTCATGGCACACTTGATAAAAGTAAATAATTGATTATGAAGTGATCGGGAAGTGAAAAATATGCCAAAACTCTCCTTTTTATGTACCATTTACCATGGCCTGTCTAATCGATTCGTTGACACCCGGTATATATATATATATATATATATATATATATATATATATATATATATATATATATATGTATATATATATATATATATATATATATATATATATATTATATTTTTACTCCTTCACGGATGGAAAAATACAATGTGTTTTCATTCCGGGTGTACATCCGTTCCCGAACCGTTGGCGAAACGTCAGCAAAACTGTTCTTTTCAGAACGACAGTAGTGAACGGATGTACACCCGGAATTAAAACACATTATATATATTGACCCCCCTGAAAAGTTAACCATGAGCCGCCACTGCTGTATTCTTAGTATTCTTTATAACATATAGAACTAAAATTATCTAAAAATAGTCTACAAAAAGATTTTTTGCAACTGGTAGAATCACATTAAGATATTACTAGCATATTATTCCAGCTTTATTTGAGACGCTTTTTTATTTACCTTGATATGTTTTATTAATGGCAATCAACAAATTGTCATCTCTTTTCCATCTCACTTTTGGTTCCGGAAATCCAGTAGCTTTGCAAGTCAGAGTCTCGTTTGATCCTTCTCGAACGATCACGTCACTGCTACTAACCGAGTCATCAATATTAGGAGGTACTGTAAAAAAGTAACATAGTTAGAGAATTATAGGTTAGTAGACCAAAATATATTGCAAATTTGTATCAAGTCGAGGAGACCCTTAGAAAAAAAACAGTTATTGGAATACCTTCCTAGCTGGCACTAAAGTACCTATAACTACTAATCTTTAGGACTTTTTACGTATTTATTACTAATAATCTTACTATATATCAATAAACACTTTGGGTTACACGTTTTTAAGTATTATGTATGTATTTGTTACTGCGAGTAATACTTAATAGTAATTTTCCATGTAAAGTAGTTATATAATAACTACTGCCAAGCAACTACTTACGGAATTGACTCCAAGGTCGTCATTTCTTTTCCGTGACATAATAATAATTTTTCAAAGTTACTGTTTCTAATCTGTTTACTAAATTACAATTTTTAAGTATCAGTACCTTCCTAAACCTTGCAGAGAATACTCCATTACGTTCAAATGTACTCCTATAAGCTATTACTATAAAGTAAAACGAGTCGTTCCAGAGTAGAAAAAGTTATCGTCTAATGTGACTTTAAACTGGCTATTATTAGCCTTTGTTCTTCTGTTGCAACTTAAAAGTAAGAATTACAGTAATTATTTACTATAAGTAAACTATTACATGTCGTACTTGAGGTTCCGGAGTTAGGGGCGCTGGTACGAGATTCGGTCTACAGTCATGTCAATCTCAATTAGTTGTGTATGTATTGTGTTATCGTCTACGAGTAACAAGTTAAAATGGCAATGGCGTCGCGTCCCATAAGAAAAAAAAATAGCTTTCATCATTTGCCCACATTTTCTAGAAGAAAGAATATATATATATATATATATATATATATATATATATATATATATATATATATATATATATATATATATATATATATATATATATATATATATATATATATATATATATATATATATATATATATATATATATATATATATATATATATATATATATATATATATATATATATATATATATATATATATATATATATATATATATATATATATATATATATATATATATATATATATATATATATATATATATAGAATAGCAGACATACATAATTTCTGCAGGTGCAAAACGGCCTATAAGAAGATCTATCGACTATGTCACAGGGTACCCTCCTGCGATCATGATTTCTGGGCCTTTACCCTCATCAGGCAGGCTTGTACCCAGGGAGATCTGAAATAACAGATTGCTCGATATGACAAAATCGAAAACAAAACGTCTATCATACTGGAACAGTACTACATGCTAAGCATAACACTTAGCGGCACCTATTGGGGCTCCGGTGGTTTCCGGCTGCAAACCCATAGGAATTTGGCAAAGTATGCACTAGCACCACCATGCAGAGAGTAGATACTAAAATCAATAAAAATGCGCTTTCACACACCTTTATCAAAAAAATGTGTGTGTATGTATGTAATATATATATATATATATATATATATATATATATATATATATATATATATTATTATTATATATATTATATATATATATATATATATATATATATATATATATATATATATATATATATATATATATATATATATATATATATATATATATATATTTATATTTATATTGTTATCGTCTAATGTGACTTTAAACTGGCTATTATTAGCCTTTGTTCTTCTGTTGCAACTTAAAAGTAAGAATTACAGTAATTATTTACTACAAGTAAACTATTACATGTCGTACTTGAGGTTCCGGAGTTAGGGGCGCTGGTACGAGATTCGGTCTACAGTCATGTCAATCTCAATTAGTTTTGTATGTGTTATGTTATCGTCTACGAGTAACAAGTTAAAATGGCAATGGCGTCACGTCCCATAAGAAAAAAAAATAGCTTTCATCATTTGCCCACATTTTCTAGAAGAAATATATATATATATATATATATATATATATATATATATATATATATATATATATATATATATATATATATATATATATATATATATATATATATATATATATATATATATATATATATATGTATATATATATATATATATATATATATATATATATATATATATATATATATATATATATATATATATATATATATATATATATATATATATATATATATATATATATATATATATATATATATATATATATATATATATATATATATATATATATATATATATATATATATATATATATATATATATATATATATATATATATATATATATATATATATATATATATATATATATATATATATATATATATATATATATATATATATATATATATATAGAATAGCAGACATACATAATTTCTGCAGGTGCAAAACGGCCTATAAGAAGATCTATCGACTATGTCACAGGGTACCCTCCTGCGATCATGATTTCTGGGCCTTTACCCTCATCAGGCAGGCTTGTACCCAGGGAGATCTGAAATAACAGATTGCTCGATATGACAAAATCGAAAACAAAACGTCTATCATACTGGAACAGTACTACATGCTAAGCATAACACTTAGCGGCACCTATTGGGGCTCCGGTGGTTTCCGGCTGCAAACCCATAGGAATTTGGCAAAGTATGCACTAGCACCACCATGCAGAGAGTAGATACTAAAATCAATAAAAATGCGCTTTCACACACCTTTATCAAAAAAATGTGTGTGTATGTATATAATATATATATATATATATATATATATATATATATATATATATATATTATATATATATATATATATATATATATATATATATATATATATATATATATATATATATATATATATATATATATATATATTTATATTTATATTGGGGCTCCGGTGGTTTCCAGCTGCAAACCCATAGGAATTTGCCAAAGTATGCACTAGCACCACCATGCAGAGAGTAGATACTAAAATCAATAAAAATGCGCTTTCACACATTTTTTTGATAAAGTACTCCTTCACGGATGGAAAAATACAATGTGTTTTCATTCCGGGTGTACATCCGTTCACTACTGTTATTCTGAAAAAAACAGTTTTGCTGACGTTTCGCCAAAATCACATTTGGCATTTTCGAAGCTTTCTTTCTCGCGTCCGAATAGAGACTGAAGTGTTGGTGACTGCGACGCTTCCTTTTTATACCTCCACTCGGGGCCGGAGGTTATATCTGCGCAGGCGTTAGTCGTTATTTGTGTTTTCCGGATGGTGCTGTTGTTGTTGCGCTAATTGCGCTTGAGTTTTTGCGATTTTAGATTTGTCGATTATTGTCTTCCATACTGTTGGTAGTTTTAATGATTCGTCCCTTTTATTCAAATCACCTTGTTTTTCAATTTCTATGGCTTCTCAGATTATTCTGGTCTTATAATGTTCTATATTGGCAATCTCCCTACACCCATCGAAATTTATTTTATGGCCGGTTTCCTGATGATGTAGGAATAAAGCTGAGGTTGTTTGTTTATTTCTGATGCTGAGTTTATGCTTTTCCACTCTTGCTGATATTCGCCTGTTAGTTTGCCCTACGTACAACTTTTCACAGTCCTGGCACGGAATACTGTACACTCCGTGGTTTTCCAGTTTGATTTTATCTTTTGGGTTTCCGAGTAGTTTACCTATAGTTGTTTGTGGTTTGTGTATTGTTTGTATGTTGTGTTTCCTCAGAATTCTTCCGATTCTGTCTGTTGTGCCTTTTACATATGGTAAGACTACTCGTTGCTTTCCCGGTTTATATTTTTTGTTGTTCGTTGTTCGGGAAACCTGTGCATTAATAGCTTTCTCTATGGTGCGATTTGTGTAGCCATTTTTCTTTAAAGCACTAGATATTACCTTAAGTTCGTTTTGTCTCGTCTGTGTTTCAGTTAGTCGCACGGATCTAGATATTAGAGTATTTGCCACAGCTTGAATTTGTGCTGGGTGATGATGTGATTTTGCATTTAAATATCTGTCTGCATGTGTTGGTTTTCTATACACGGTGTATTCGAAATGTCCGTTATGTAGTTTTGTGACCAAAACATCTAAAAATGGTAATTTGTTGTTTTGGGGGTGGGGGTATAAAAAGGAAGCGTCGCAGTCAGTCTCTATTCGGACGCGAGAAAGAAAGCTTTCGAAAATGCCAAATGTGTTTTTGGCGAAACGTCAGCAAAACTGTTCTTTTCAGAACGACATTAGTGAACGGATGTACACCCGGAATGAAAACAATATATATATATATATATATATATATATATATAAAAATATATATATAATATATATATATATATATATATATATATATATATATATATATATATATATATATATATATATATATATATATATATATATATATATATATATATATATATATATATATATATATATATATATATATATATATATATATATATATATATATATATATATATATATATATATATATATATATATATATATATATATATATATATATATATATATATATATATATATATATATATATATATATATATATATATATATATATATATATATATATATATATATATATATATATATATATATATATATATATATATATATATATATATATATATATATATATATATATATATATATATATATATATATATATATATATATTATATATATATATATATATATATATATATATATATATATATATATATATATATATATATATATATATATATATATATATATATATATATATAAAAAAGGTAAACAATCGAAAGCAGAAACAAACTGAGACTAATAATTAGGCTTAAAATGATTAAGAATGTGCGGTAGAGACAAATAGGTATTTCAAGCCGCTTTCGGTTGTAAGGTGAAGCTTTCTGTAAAGCTATTACCTGGTCAATTACATTCAATGGAATTGAGGTTTAGGATTATAATTGAAATCTGTGGGATGGCTGAAATTCCCTTAAACCCAATAATTGTCAGCCCTTTGTGCTTTAGTATGTTTCTATCGTTTCTCCGCACTGGCACTGACAGTTGTTATCTGACTAGTATTTATAATATTCATTTTTAATTTGAATCTGTGCTTCACCGATGAATCTCTTTACCGTTTATGTGAAGGACTTTGTATTCCTTTGATCGTGAAAATGATTTGGCGGTTTGTAAAGGCCATCAAATATTTAGTTTCTAAACGTAAAAAAATTTTGTGTAATGATCATTTGGAAATTAAAACTGGGACCTAAATAAAGAGATTTATTATCAAAGGATAACTGTCAGTGACACGTAGTTAAATTAAACGTCTAGAAGAGCCTGTTCTGACTTAGCCGAACTATAATAGCAGTTGAAATTGGTATAACCGCTTATTTTATAATAGAACTTTCTAACTACGGTAATATTTTTGTAGTGCCTCTAAAAAAGTTTTCGTATTGGGCAATTTGATGGAATTTTTTTCTTTATTCACTTAACTGGTTTTTAAGATAATACCGTAATATGGTAAGATTGATTTCTTCTTATTAATTTAAATATAACTTTCTTTTGACTTATATAAAATAATGTTTTGTATTAGAAGACATCATATTATTTGCTTTTTTTCTATTATTTTGTACCTGCCTTACATCCGCCAAAACGTTTCTATGATCGATCTTCAAACTGAGTTTCAAGATTTTTAATCCTTGTTGACATTATGCAATTATTTCTGTTTCTGCTTTACTCTTTTTTTAATTTGACTGTTTGCCTCTTGTTGCAATATGGGCATTTACTAATATGTCGCTTGAGTTATTTCGTGTTCATCTGTAACGTTTACTTGTATTTTGGTAATACGTTAGTTTTGAGCAGTATTATTGTCACACGCATCTTTCTCAACATGTATTAGAAACCGTTCCCCCCTTCATAAAAAAATACAAGTCAAATTTACTTTTTACTTCCCTCGTAAAAGGGAAGTATTGTAATCCTTAAAAAATTACCCTCCGAGATTTTTTCAAATCCTTTCGTTTCAGGGTCCCTAGATGCTCAAAAACACGTTTTCTCAATTCCGTCGGTTTGTCTGTGTGGTTCTCTGTCTGTCTTTCGGTCTGTCTCTCTGTCGGTCTATCTGTTCACGGCATATTTAAAAAACTACTTACCCGATTGACTTCAAATGCTGGGCAAACATTAAGGGCCATATGGGGATGACGCGGTAACATTTTGTGAAAATCCAATATGGCAAAACAAAATGGCTTAAGGAAATGTTAAAAAAAGCATTACTAAAAAACTACTTATCCAATTTGTCTAAAATTTTGCGCAAAAATTAAGTATTATATAGGAATCAAATGGTAAAATGTTGGTACGTATCTAGAATGGCGGAACAAAGTGGCGGCTTAATAAAATATTTGAAAATTCGGCCTGAAAATACTACTTAATGGACTGATTTCAAATTGTGTGCCATAACTGATTGTGGTTTAGAGATGAACCAGTAAAACTGTGGTACTAATCCAAGATGGCGGAGCAATATTTCGGCCAAATAAAATATTTGTATTCGTGAAAAAATCACCCTTTCAGGTTTTAATGCCAAAAAATATGTTTTATCAATTCCGTCGGCCTGTCGGTCGGTTTGTCTGTTACTTCGCGGCATAGCTTAAAAACTACTCATCAGATTGACTTCAAATTTTAGTCAAAAATTAAGGAGGGAAGAAAGTTCCGGGTAATGAAAATTTACCGATTTTTTGTTTAAATAGTAATAATAATATCCAATCTACCTCGTTCCTTTGATTTTATTTGCAACATTGTGGAAAAGTTAATTCAAACAGGTAAGTTTACATATATTGAAACACTAATTCAAACAGGTAAGTTTACATATATTGAAACACTACACGGATATCATTCCGCCACTTGGTTAGAAGTTTTTTTTTCATTTTTTTATGTTTGGACATGCCATTAAGGCCTAAGTATTATGTACCATTACATTATACCGTGGTTGCCAATAGTACCTAACATTACATATGTTCGTAATATTGTTTGTTTGACATTGTCGATTTATTTTCAAATCAAAATGAAACATTATATGTATGTGTAAGGAAAACAGAGGAAATAATGGACTTAAATGTGTAAATAATGCATCAGAAACGCTAAAAATTAGAAGGAGTACAATATATATTATATAAATTAAATAAGAAATTCTGGTACAGAATATAAGAAAAATATGTCTCAAAAACTTGTTGCCGTTAAGACTAGGATTTATTTTAAATCACATTCGTGATATAATTTATAAACTTTATGCTAAAAAGATAATTGTAAGCTCAAGAAATGTCAAACAACAATTACTCCTCAGATTCCTTGTTCTCTTCCGTCGATAAGAATGTTGATAATTAAAATCGGACTGAAATTTAATATGGAAAATAATCGAATTTTATATTAAATTAAAATCACTTTTATTTTTGAGATTTCTCCTAAAAAGAAAACAAAATAATATGTTTCAGCCGGTGCTTTTAGTCGAAACAAAAATAGTAACTGGAGATTTTGGTATGATGGATTAGAATAAAAGAATATATATGTACACTACGCATCAAAATTAACGCGCCACATAAATTGCACAGGGGCTAACAATGAGAGTAATTTTTCTCCAGAATATTTGAAACACCCTGTGGATCGTTTCAGCGGTAACAGCGGGTATACGCTTGATGCAAATTATAGCCCCAAGTTTTCTTAACACTTTCGTTTTTGTTTCATGACAATATCTCTATTTTTAAATGAAATACAGAGCAATAGATTAAAGCGCACTAGTTTATTTTAACAATTCAACATCTTAAAATAGGGTAGGCCATGAAACGAACAAGTTTGACAAACTGTCATGTTTGTTTATTATGTGTCAATTTTATCTTTGAAAAGTGTTAAAATTTTGGCTATGGAGCGTGAAACAAGGAATTTGTCTCGTGACGAATGCGTAGCAATTACATTGGCCGAGGAAGAATTAAGCTACCATGCTATAGCTGAGAGACTGGGAGTTTCTCATTCATCAATATTGCGCGTTGTCCACCGTTTTGAGCAAACTAACGATCATAACCGACGCCATGGGCAAGGAAGGCACCGAGGAACAACAGTAAACCAGGATCGTTTCATTCGGTTACGTGCTTTGAGAGAATGTTTTGTAACAGCAAGAAATCTTTAGGTACAACACTAAACATAACGTCCAAATAAGTGTATCTACTGTACGATATATATATATATATATATATATATATATATATATATATATATATATATATATATATATATATATATATATATATATATATATATATATATATATATATATATATATATATATATATATATATATATATATATATATATATATACAGTGATAGGCAAATACCGGGTATATTGAAATTTGGGTATATACTCGGGTAAATACCCAAGTGTACTTACTTGGTTAATTTAAGGTAATCTAACAAGTTTTAACGTTTTGTTGTTAAATTAGGACATTAAAAAAAGTGGTTGAATAAATCGAAATAAAAATCACAAAATAATGCTATTAAAAATGAAAATTATATGAATGAATTAAAAACATAATGCACAGAGTAAGAAAAATACGTTTAAAATCTAAAAAATGGACAACTATTAAAAACATATTTTAATTCTGAATAAAATAAGAGTGTAATGAAACAAAAACATAATGCACAAAGTAAGAAAACTACGTTTAAAATCTAAAATAAATAATACTTAGTTGGAATTAGGTTTAAATGAATCAGTCTTCAGAATCATCAGATTCGCTTGTTGATGATGTATCCATCTTGGTGTCTGAGTCTGTATTTAAATTCGAATCACTATCCATTAGACCGGTCACAACGTCACTACTTTCAGTTCCTAGTAGTTCTTTATCATTAATTATACTGCAAATGGAAGCGGAACTTTGAAACTCTACTTCAATAGTATCAGCTTCATTATGAGGTTCTTGTGCTTGTGCAGTATTACATGGTTTTGGTCGTTGTTCCGATTTATTGGACTCGAAATTGATGTTCCAATTGTGCGATATGTATGTAATCTTGCCAGCTCTTTCGGTTGTCAATCTGTTTCTTTTTTTATTATGAATGAACGAGAAAGTTTTAAATGATCTTTTAGTTTCTGCCGATGACACTGGAGCAGTTAAAATTCTTACAGTAACTTTAGACAATGATGTTGTTCCGCATAGCCCTCTCGACCAAGAAACTGGAGATGTAGAGTGAACACCACTCCATAGGAAGTTTTTAGACCATAATTTATGCTTTGAGCGCAGAGGTGGCAACCCTAGGTATAATACCAGGAATATACCGGGTATATACCGGGTATATACCAGGTATATAACTACAGTATTTCTCAATGGATATATACCCTACACCTTTTGGGTATATACCCACCGCCCATCACTATATATATATATATATATATATATATATATATATATATATATATATATATATATATATATATATATATATATATATATATATATGCAGGAAAAAATTAAATACAACAAACAGGAAAAATAAAATTAGGGAATTAAAAATTAGAGTAGTTCTGATTCTTTACCGTATGGCGTTATTGTAAAAATAATTTTAGAAATTGCAAATTACCTACTCCTCTAATCCAACCCGATATTTAAGGCTGGATGGTTCAAACAAATGTGAATGGCCATCACTTTAGTTTTAAAGTCAATACTGATGCCGACGTTTCAATAATGAGCCTTAAAAATTACAATTATCATCTTGAATAGTCTATGATAAAAGGTACAAGAATAAAATTAAAGGGTCGAGGTAACATAGCTCTAAATTCGTGGAAAAATATTTTTACCAGTAACCTGAAAATGCAACACAAAGTATTTAAAACTATTTATCATTAAAACCTCAGATAATTTACTTGAAAGGCCTGCAATCAAGCGTTATCTGACGTTTCTCATAAAATGTCGCTAAAATGCTTCGTGGACAGTTTCCCGAATTATTTTGTGAAATTGGATATTTGAAAAACTTTTAATGTAACATAAAAGTTCAAGAATCATCCAAACACAATTCTATTTTATCACCAAGTAGTAATAAGTAAGGCATAATAGAATAGAAAATGTAGTAAATAATGCAACATCAAATTTGAATCTGTTCTGAATACACTGAACCTAACGTAAGAAAATCAGCTCCAGAAATGTTTTAGTAAGCCATGAATAAACTATTTGCAGATGTGAAAGATGCTTAGGTTTACGTGGATATCACTACAGTGGGAAACATGATGCAACATTACTTAAAAACAGTTTTTGGTTTGAGTGGTTTAAAAAAAGGTAATTTCCTATTTTCCTACCCCAAAGTTACGTCAGAAGATTTTTGGGTATGATAAATCACCAAACACAAAACGAAATGTTTAAAATAATAGAGCAAAAGAGACCTTTAAGAAAACTCATTAAAAAATAACTAATTTGAGTTTACATACGAGCATGCAGAATGTTTTAAAAAACTCAAAAAGATAATGACAAGAGCTCCTGTCGCCAAACTGTATAATGTCTATAAAATTTTAACTGATATTTTCTCATATGAAATCAGCGGTTGTTTAGAGCAATTACAATTGCACTATTTTAAAAGCTTAAAAGATACACAATAAAGAAATAGAAAAGACATTTTGAAGCTGTGTGTCAAAAAGTTTCAAGAATAACATAATTATTTTTCCTGTAGGCAACTGAATTATTTTATAACTACTTTCTGTTGCTATTAAATTTAGCCATAGCCATAACTTCAGTTCCCTGTTGGGATACAATTAATTCAGAAAAGCTACTTTTGAAGTTTATCTTTTTTCTATAAAATGAAAGGTATGCCATGTAAGAATTGTTGCGGCCCTTACCCTCTTTATAAAATGTCCCTTGCTTGCATAAATTTACAATGAGAAAAGTTAGGATCTAATGGGACTATTTTAAAATTTAACTCCAGTTAGCATTGTGTCTGCATTTCATATCGCTAAATAATACGCAAATTATGACAGAGTGGTGTGATGGATTAGCATAAACTCCACATAAAATAGAATAATTGAAATAGCCTCATATAGTGAAAAAGTTATATTAGTTTCAGTCGAAAGAAAAACGTTATTCTAGGAAAGTTGCTTAGCTAGTTTGAATTTATTTTTGGCCCTGTACATTACTTAAGCTATTACTTTTCCAAATTTAATTTTAATTCAAATTAGAAAACCAACTTAACAAAAATAGCTCATAAACAAGGCTTCTTACATTTGAAGTCTAAATGCTACAGATCTTCATTTGTTTGCCTACTAATACACAAGCCCCTGTATTAAAGTCCTTCAAATTTGGGACGTGTAGCATTTTAATTTTAAAATTCTACAGTTTTGTTTATATACGGTCATTTCAAGTAAGAAATTAAATCACTCATTTTAATTTGCATTAGTTTTTGCTCTATTTTTCTATTTTTCGCAACCCTGGGGCTGCTTGGTTGTAACATGTAGTGTTTATGAACACACCTGCCAATCGATAAAGCTTCTTTATTTTGACATATTCTTACAACGTTGTCAGTTCTTACTTCCATCTTGAGAATTTCATGATTTTGACAATTTCTCATTAGGCGATTTCTTAATCGCGCAGATTTTCAAAGCGATGTGGCTTCTCCCCGATTCAGTCAGCTGTTAGGCGGATCGATGAAGAAGAGGTCAAGGGCCATTTTGTAAAATAGGTCACTTTCCTTTGGCATCTCGTGCTCGAAAGTCAAAAAATGTCTTCCTAATTTCCTTTTTTTGCCTGGTGCGACATTTTGTACCATATTATTTAGTTAAGGCTGCTATGTTTGTTTTCTTCACCTTTTTGGATAAAAGCATGTCAATGTCTGGCGGATTTTGTTTATTCCCTTAAATTAAGGTAAGCGATTTTTTTGTAAAATCTTTTAAGGGCTTATTTTCATTCTCGATATTCTTTACAGGGTCCAACGTAACTGCTCTATTTTTCTAATTTTCGCAACCCTGGGGCTGCTTGGTTGTAACATGTAGTGTTTATGAACACACCTGCCAATCGATAAAGCTTCTTTATTTTGACATATTCTTACAACGTTGTCAGTTCTTACTTCCATCTTGAGAATTTCATGATTTTGACAATTTCTCATTAGGCGATTTCTTAATCGCGCAGATTTTCAAAGCGATGTGGCTTCTATTCAGTCATGTTAGGCGGATATGAAGAAGAGGTCAAGGGCCATTTTGTAAAATAGGTCACTTTCCTTTGGCATCTTGCTCGAAAGTCAAAAAATGTTTCCTAATTTCCTTTCTTTGCCTTTACCTTTGTACCATATTATTTAGTTAAGGCTGCTATGTTTGTTTTCTTCACCTTTTTGGATAAAAGCATGTCAATGTCTGGCGGATTTTGTTTATTCCCTTAAATTAAGGTAAGCGATTTTTTTGTAAAATCTTTTAAGGGCTTATTTTCATTCTCGATATTCTTTACAGGGTCCAACGTCCACCCTCCCACGTACACCCTACAACCTTCAAGCTTCTTCCTTCAGCGACGTTATAAGTCTTTTTGTTATTTTTACAACATTTGTATGAAAATGCAGAGGTAACATAACCTGTTTTTTTTTGTCCATTTTCCACATGTTCTTATGGAAGAGTGGACACGTACACTGGGTTGCTGTGCTGAGATGAGCTACAGACCCACATTCACTGCTTTTGGAATTAAGGCACTTCTAATGATATTCGATCTGTCTAATATCATTTACAACACAAATAAATTGCTTTTCAACCTAAAATATATATATATATATATATATATATATATATATATATATATTGACATATATATAACTGTGTTATATATATATATATATATATATATATATATATATATATATATATATATATATATATATATATATATATATATATATATATATATATATATATATGATATATTATATATATATATATATATATATATATATATATATATATATATATATATATATATATATATGTATATATATTTAGAAACCTTATTTTCTTGGGCCTAGGTTAATAGTAAAACACAGTTTTTCATATCAAGTCAACGTTTCGCTCATTGTATTGATCTTTCTCAAGACTTTATTTTAGGTTGAAAAGCAATTTACACGTTGTGTTGTAAATGATATTAGACAGATCGAATATCATTAGAAGTGCCTTAATTCCAAAAGCAGTGAATGTGGATCTGTAGCTCATCTCAGCACAGCAACCCAGTGTACGTGTCCACTCTTCCATAAGAACATGTGGAAAATGGACAAAAAAAGACAGGTTATGTTACCTCTGCATTTTCATACAAATGTTGTAAAAATATCAAAAAGACTTATAACGTCGCTGAAGGAAGAAGCTTGGAGGTTGTAGGGTGTACGTGGGAGGGTGGACGTTGGACCCTGTAAAGAATATCGAGAATGAAAATAAGCCCTTAAAAGATTTTACAAAAAAATCGCTTACCTTAATTTAAGGGAATAAACAAAATCCGCCAGACATTGACATGCTTTTATCCAAAAAGGTGAAGAAAACAAACATAGCAGCCTTAACTAAATAATATGGTACAAAGGTAAAGGCAAAGAAAGGAAATTAGGAAGACATTTTTTGACTTTCGAGCACGAGATGCCAAAGGAAAGTGACCTATTTTACAAAATGGCCCTTGACCTCTTCTTCATCGATCCGCCTAACAGCTGACTGAATCGGGGAGAAGCCACATCGCTTTGAAAATCTGCGCGATTAAGAAATCGCCTAATGAGAAATTGTCAAAATCATGAAATTCTCAAGATGGAAGTAAGAACTGACAACGTTGTAAGAATATGTCAAAATAAAGAAGCTTTATCGATTGGCAGGTGTGTTCATAAACACTACATGTTACAACCAAGCAGCCCCAGGGTTGCGAAAATTAGAAAAATAGAGCAAAAACTAGTGCAAATTAAAATGAGTGATTTAATTTCTTACTTGAAATGACCGTATATAAATAAAACTGTAGAATTTTAAAATTAAAATGCTACACGTCCCAAATTTGAAGGACTTTAATACAGGGGCTTGTGTATTAGTAGGCAAACAAATGAAGATCTGTAGCATTTAGACTTCAAATGTAAGAAGCCTTGTTTATGAGCTATTTTTGTTAAGTTGGTTTTCTAATTTGAATTAAAATTAAATTTGGAAAAGTAATAGCTTAAGTAATGTACAGGGCCAAAAATAAATTCAAACTAGCTAAGCAACTTTCCTAGAATAACGTTTTTCTTTCGACTGAAACTAATATAACTTTTTCACTATATGAGGCTATTTCAATTATTCTATTTTATGTGGAGTTTATGCTAATCCATCACACCACTCTGTCATAATTTGCGTATTATTTAGCGATATGAAATGCAGACACAATGCTAATTGGAGTTAAATTTTAAAATAGTCCCATTAGATCCTAACTTTTCTCATTGTAAATTTATGCAAGCAAGGGACATTTTATAAAAAGGGTAAGGGCCGCAACAATTCTTACATGGCACACCTTTCATTTTATAGAAAAAAGATAAACTTCAAAAGTAGCTTTTCTGAATTAATTGTATCCCAACAGGGAACTGAAGTTATGGCTATGGCTAAATTTAATAGCAACAGAAAGTAGTTATAAAATAATTCAGTTGCCTACAGGAAAAATAATTATGTTATTCTTGAAACTTTTTGACACACAGCTTCAAAATGTCTTTTCTATTTTTTTACTGTGTATCTTTTAAGCTTTTAAAATAGTGCAATTGTAATTGCTTTAAACAACCGCTGATTTCATATGAGAAAATATCAGTTAAAATTCTATAGACATTCTACAGTTTGGCAACAGGAGCTCTTGTCATTATCTTTTTGAGTTTTTTAAAACATTCTGCATGCTCGTATGTAAACTCAAATTAGTTATTTTTTAATGAGTTTTCTTTAAGGTCTCTTTTGCTCTATTATTTTAAACATTTCGTTTTGTGTTTGGTGATTTATCATACCCAAAAATCTTCTGACATAACTTTGGGGTAGGAAAATTGGAAATTACCTTTTTTTAAACCACTCAAACCAAAAACTGTTTTTAAGTAATGTTGCATCATGTTTCCCTCTCCAAACACTGTAGTGATATCCACGTAAACCTAAGCATCTTTCACATCTGCAAATAGTTTATTCATGGCTTGCTAAAACATTTCTGGAGCTGATTTTCTTACGTTAGGTTCAGTGTATTCAGAACAGATTCAAATTTGATGTTGCATTATTTACTACATTTTCTATTCTATTATGCCTTACTTATTACTACTTGGTGATAAAATAGAATTGTGTTTGGATGATTCTTGAACTTTTATGTTACATTAAAAGTTTTTCAAATATCCAATTTTACAAAATAATTCGGGAAACTGTCCACGAAGCATTTTAGCGACATTTTATGAGAAACGTCAGATAACGCTTGATTGCAGGCCCTTCAAGTAAATTATCTGAGGTTTTAATGATAAATAGTTTTAAATACTTTGTGTTGCATTTTCAGGTTACTGGTAAAAATATTTTTCCACGAATTTAGAGCAATGTTACCTCGACCCTTTAATTTTATTCTTGTACATTTTATCATAGACTTTTCAAGATGATAATTGTAATTTTTAAGGCTCATTATTGAAACGTCGGCATCAGTATTGACTTTGAAAAGTGAAAAAAGTGATGGCCATTCACATTTATTTGAACCATCTAGGCTAAAATATCAGGTTGGATTAGAGGAGTAGGTAATTTGCAATTTCTAAAATTATTTTTACAATAACGCCATATGGTAAAGAATCAGAACTACTCTAATTTTTAATTCCCTAATTTTATTTTTCCTGTTTGTTGTATTTAATTTTTTTCTGTTTGTTGTATTTATTCTTCTGTTGGATCTGCATTTTTTCTCCAAATGTTCTCTAAAATGGCATCGCTACATTATGAATATTCCGTGGCCTTTTTCTTTTTTTCTGTAGTTTGATTGCTTCATTTAGAATAATTAATTCCCTAATGTAAGATTAGTATTCATTTTGTAATTTTTCGGATGGATTAGAACTGCATATTCCGACCTCTAAGTTTTCTCTAATTAATTCATCAGTCATTGATCCAAAATTACAGTTTTACTCAAAGATATAACGCTGGAAATGAATTATTGTGCCGTTTCTCCTACAAGCTGGTTTCTCTAATTAAATTTTACTCGTTTACGTATAAAATTTAGCCTTTTTATAGAATACTCTTCAAATAATATTTTAAAATGGTTGTATGTTAACATCTGCTGGGTATTAGGTGTTACTACCTCCAATAATCTATTTACATCAGGTCCTATTTGCAGTAAAGCACTGTTCACCTGTATTTTTACAAAGACCAGAAATATTGTTTTCAGTTCATCTCGGCCAGTCTGCTAGACATAAAAATAATTTTCTGGTGGGTGAAACATAATTTACTGATGTGTTACCACCATAAATTTGTATATGATTAAGTCCCTTTTTAAATGCTTACTTTCTTTTTATCTGACACCATGTTTCGCGGTCGTCCTAGCTTTAATATAACACATGGTTAAAAAAAATCTTATGTGCGGGTTTTACTACCTGAAATCATGAATACCCTGTTCTTCAAAAAGTAATATAATAAAAATCCATACCGCAATATTAAGCATTTTACTGGGTTGGAAAATCTAATCAGCTCATCTATATGTCACAATATATATATATATATATATACAGGGTGGCCCAACGAAAAGGTCCCAGGTATGACTTTCCTGGTATATTTTGGGAAAAACGCTTGGACACGTCAATTTTGATTTTTAGGGGGGCGTCTTTTCATGTATGATTGTATAATACAGGGTGTTCCAAAAATAAGATATCGCATTACACTTGACATTTTTAAATGGAAACCCCCAATTTTTTTTCTATTTTTGGATTCTCCAGGAAGTTTTTAGTAACTTTTGTATAATAGAGTTTATACCTATCTTCAACCATTTTGAAGTTTTTTTAATTTTTTTTATAAAATTCGCCTCATTTAATTTAGTACTGATAATACGGAAAAAAATAATAATCACCGATACCAGCAAGAAATTTAGCATCCGTCAATGTCATCGTAAATCATAGAACAACTTTATCTTTGATTTGAAATCGTTAAGTTGCCTAGTTCTATTATAATATTTTGCAATGATTTATTCAATTCAAGAAAGGGTCGAAATAACGAAACTGTATTATCAAAACGGAAGCATTGCAAGAGCTACCGCCCGGTTGTTTAATGCGTTACATCCAGACAAAAATATTAACCATAAGTATGTGGCTAAATTAATAAGAAAATTTGAAGCAACTGGATCTGTATCTAATATTCGCCGGAATCAGGAAAATCGTCCAAGTAGAAATGAAGCCAGAGAAATAGCAGTTTTGGGACACGTGGCTCTTGACAACACCCAAAGTACTCGTGGTCTGGCTACTTCTTCAGGATTTACACGCTCAACAGTGCAAAGAATTTTGAAATCCTATAAATTTCACCCGTACAAAACTAAACTTGTCCATGAGCTTAATGAAGACGATTATGATAGAAGGTTGGAGTTTTGCGAATTAATGACACAACGTTTGAACAATAACCCAAATTTGTTATTTAACATTTGTTTTTCGGATGAATGTACCTTCTATTTACATGGTGCTGTAAATAGACATAATTGTCGATATTGGAGCGACTCGAATCCACATTTGTTTCGAGAGGTACATTCGCAATACCCACAAAAAATTAATGTCTGGGCCGGCATTTTCGGAAATCATATTGTAGGACCTTTCTTTATTCCTGGAAACTTGACGGGGGAGTTGTACTTGGACATGTTGGAAAATACAATAGAGCCACGAATAACCGAAATAATAGAAAATGAGGTTAATTATAATGAAAATTTTCTTCATTTCCAACAAGATGGTGCACCACCGCACTATGTAGCTCCAGTACGACAGTTTTTGGACACCCATTTCCCAAATCAGTGGATCGGACGGCGCGGCCCCATTGAGTGGCCACCAAGGTCTCCGGACTTGAGTCCTTTAGATTACTTTCTTTGGGGACATATAAAAAGTAAGGTTTTTAGTACGAAGCCAGACTCCATCCAAGATCTTCGGGAGCGGATCACGAAAAAAAATCCAGAAATGTGTGAAAATGTTAGGAATAGATTTGAGCAAAATATTTATTATTGCATGGAGGTAAACGGACACCACTTTCAACATTTATTACCACATTGACTTTTTGACACATTGTAGCTAAGTAACTAATTTTTGTTTAAATTTTAATGTGAATGTAAAACTGTAAATGGTTTAGTGTTCCTGATTCCGGCGAATATTAGATACAGATCTAGTTGCTTCAAATTTTCTTATTAATTTAGCCACATACTTATGGTTAATATTTTTGACTGAATGTAACGTATTAAACAACCGGGCAGTAGCCCTTGCAATGTTTGATAATAAAGTTTCGTTATTTTGACCCTTTCTTGAATTTAATTTATCAATACTTGATATTATTCAATTATTCAAATAACTTCAAAATGGTTGAAGATAGGTATAAACTCTATTATACAAAAGTTACTAAAAACTTCCTGGAGAATCCAAAAATAGAAAAAAAATTGGGGGTTTCCATTTAAAAATGTCAAGTGTAATGCGATATCTTATTTTTGGAACACCCTGTATTATACAATCATACATGAAAAGACGTCCCCCTAAAAATCAAAATTGACGTGTCCAAGCGTTTTTCCCAAAATATACCAGGAAAGTCATAAATAAGGGTGGGACCTTTTCGTTGGGCCACCCTGTATATATATATATATATATATATATATATATATATATATATATATATATATATATATATATATATATATATATATATATATATATATACATATATATATATATATATATATATATATATATATATATATATATATATATATATATATAGGGTGTCCACGAACAACCCCTACAAAATGAAAGGGGTGATTCTACATAAAAAACATATTAACCTAGATCCGGAAATGCTTCGTTACGGAGATACAGGGTGTTGAAATATACATTTTATTTTATTTTTTCTTATATATATGTTGCAAATAATAAAATTTTCTCACGAAATTGGGCATTCAGGGTATTTTTTGGGTGAGGAATCATAATTAGATTTCATGTGACACATTGAAGGCGCCACGTACGCTACTATTATTTAAGTAAATTTGCCCTAACTTTGTTGGCGATACACTTCTGGTTTTTGACGAATAAATATTATTCTCGTACCTTTACTAAGCAAAAAAGCTATACTTACTCAACAATGCTAGAGGTAACCGTATTCGAGTAATTTGCAAGTTTATGCGTCGATGCAAGGAAAATAAATTTTTTAATAATAATAAACTAAGGTGTGTTTTTTTCAAGACAATACAAAATTAAGGGTAAGTATGAATTATTCTAAACTATAATAAATGCTCCACGTGATAACCGTTAGTTTGAAGGCGTAATGTAATTCCATTTTTTAGAGAACGTAGTATACTTTTTTTGCTTAGGAAAGTGTAAGTATTTATTCATGAAATAAGATATACTTACTCAACAATACTAGGTAACCGTTCTTAACAATAATAAACGCGTGAAATTTTTGATAAAATTGTTATTGTCATATTAATAATTTGATTTAGTTGAAAGTATAAGATTTTAATTTACATTATTTTAAAAAAATTTAAAAAATGGTTTCGTTTAGTAATGAAGAATATGCAGATATGCATTTAATCTACGGGGAAGTTCAGTGTAACGCTCGAGCGGCACAACATAGATATGTTGAAAAGTTTTCAAATAGAATCCATCCCACTCATACAACCTTTACGGCACTTCAACAGAGGTTGAGGGAAACCGGATCAGTGTCTCAAAAAAAAAATGAAACGGGTAGGCATCCCGTTGTAGTTGAGGAATTCGAAGAAGCTATTATGATGGATCTGGAAGATAATCCAGAATTAAGTTTGTTTAAATTAAGAAGATTGTCAGCGATGCATCCAGAAATTTGCAAATCATCTGTAAGTAATACAGATACACAAGGAGAACTTATACCCGTTTCATTTTAGAAAAGTGCATGCTATGATGGAGGGCGATTTCCCTGTGCGTCTAGTATTTTCCGATTGGATGAGAAATAAGAAAATTGAAGATCCAACTTTTTATTCTGGTATTTTATTCCTCGATGAATCTAGATTCACGAGAGACCAGTAGCGGCTATTCAGGTGAAGTAGGTGAAGTGCTACTTCACCAGGAAAAATAAACAAGCACACATCCGACTATATTTATTATATATCTCTTAAAATTTTAGTTTTTATATTCATTTATTCACCTAATTGGTAAAAAATAATCTGTACATACTATCTCGAATAAATATTTTACTTGACCGTTGGAGGCATGTCTTTTTAAATCTTTCAATCGAAGTTTATTATAACAACTATAACAGTGGCGCCAACCGCTTTGACTTTGCTGGAGGTGCTATGTTTAGTTTACGATGTTCCTACTATGTTGCCATGACAACGCGTACGTGATGACGTCGAGCCCAGCGCCATACAACGCTCTCGGTGAATTGCAGGCGCAGTACCCTACATCCACGTGTCGTTCAGTTTGCGGTGGTTGTTTACTTTTATTTTAGCGGATTTCGCAGCAACCGGTGAGTTCCTTTGCAGTTACTTGACTGTTTTGTGTTATATTTATTTATGGTGTTGTTACAACTTTAAATTCGAAGTTAGTAAATCTGATTTTTCAAGACGGGAATAAATTAAAAGACGCCTTTGAATTTATTACAAACTGTGACAAATCTGATGAAAAATCAATCCGCCTTGCGAAAGGATTTTTAGGTGAGATGAACGATTTTGAATTCATGTTTCTGGCATTAGTGTTTAATGATATTTTCTCAATCACGGACATACTATTTGACGTTCATCAAAAAAAATCGCTTGACATTCATTTTTGCATATCCAATATAAAACGCTGTCATGAGGCGCTCTGCAAAAAAAGAAATGAACATTTTTTAAATACCATGTTTGATAAAGCAAATTCTTTTACAGAAATAAATCATTGCTTGTTAAGCTTTCACCTGAAGAAATTAGGGCTAACTATAGAACCCTTTTTTATGAAATATTGGACCATATTTTAATGGAAATGACACTAAGATTTCAAGACTATGAAAAACTTACATTTTCATGTTTGGCAGGTTCTGCTAAGTTTTCCGAATATAGTTTAAATTTTGCGACTGGCCCATTTGAAAATTTGTTACAGTTATATGTGGAAATATTTTCAAAAATTCAACGACTTAAAAATGAGCTTGGTCTTATTTTTGCCAATGAGAGTAATTGGAATATATCGCTGCAAGTAAGTGAAAAAAATTAATAAAAATAAATATATTTTTACCGAAGCATATAAATTGTTTTCCCTTATTTTGAGAATACCGTCGACAAGTGCTTCAGTGGAAAGAAGTTTTTCTTGCTTCAAATGTGTAAAAACTTATTTAAGAAATACAATATCTCAAGAAAGACTTAATTATATTCTACCCCCTCCACATATAAAAAAATTCTGGAAAAAAATTATTGCGATATTTTCTTGCTTCATTTGCACTTCACTTACTTTTTCACCCGCGAGCCGCCGCTGCGAGACACGGAATTAATAATTTACGTAATTCACATCATTATGCATATGTTGGGGATAATCCCTATGTTATGAAAGAAATCAAAATCAACATAGGTTTAGTATTAATATGTGGATTGGTATTGTAAATAACAACTTAATTGAATTGGACTTATTGAGTTTCCAGGTCGGCTAACAGGGGAAGAGTGTTTAAATTTTCTTCAGAATATTTTACCCACACTACTAGAGGAAGTTCCTTTGAATATTCGGCAAGTCATGTGGTTTATGAACGATGGGTGTCCGGCTCATTTTAGTCGAAATGTGCGTCAATATCTGGAACAGACTTACGAAAATCAGTGGATTGGTAGAGGCTGACCAGTTCAATGGCCAGCTAGATCGCCAGACTTAAATCCTTGTGATTTTTGTATAAGGGGTTTTCTCAAATGCCATGTGCACCCCTCGTTCCAATACAAACGCGTGAGTAGCTTTGGTTGCGAATTCAAAATACCTGCAATGAGTTCAGACAAAAGCAGAATATTTATAGACGTATCAGACGTTCTCTAAAAAAAAAAGAATTACATTATGTCTTCAAACTAATAAAAAAAAAATGGTTTTCCTTGCATCGGCGCATAAACTTGCAAATTGCTCGAGAACGGTTACCTCTAGAGTTGTTAAGTAAGTATAGCTTTTTTGCTTACAAAAGGTACAAGAATAATATTTATTCCTAAAAAACCCAGAAGTGCATCGCCAAAAAAGTTAGGACAAATTTACATAAATAATAGTAGCGTACGTAGCTCCCTTTAAGTGTCACATGAAATCTAATACCAAATTATGATTCTTCACCCAAAAAATAGCCCGAATGCCCAATTTCGTTAGAAAATTTTATTATTTGCAACAGATATTTAAGAAAAAATAAAATAAAATTTATATTTCAACACCCTGTATCTCCGTAATGAAACATTTCCGGACCTAGGTTAATATACATTTTTTTTTTCATGTTTTTTTTATGTAGAATCACCCCTTTTATTTTTTAGGGGTTCTTCGTGGACACCCTATGTGTATATATATATATATATATATATATATATATATATATATATATATATATATATAATGGAAATATGAAACATGAATTTGGTAAAGTTTGCAACGTGAACATGTACATTTATCCAATATGTGAAAATGTGGGCACCGTATTTCAAGTGTTTTTATTTCGATATTATATTACCCCCTTTTACCAAGGTAGTAAAATGTAGAAAAAATAATTGATTCATTTATAGAGGTGTGTTTTTTATTTCCTATAAATGTTGTTTTATGTACACGTTACGTTTTGCAATTAGCCATACAAAGGCATTTAATACCATGTGGCTGCTGGAATTTACTAATTGTTTACGCTAAAGAGAGAAGAGTTCCCATATTCCTATACTGATCTGTTGATTCTCAAAATAATCTTATAAAGCCTGTATTGCTTCATCGCATTACACCCCTTATTTTATTTAAGCCTTTAAATAACAATTTCTTAAATAAAACATAACACTGACTGTTTTAAATATATGTGTTGTTACATCAGCCATTAATTAATTGCGCTTTTTTTATATCTGAATAAACATTAATTTTTAAATGTTGTTATGTCGTGCATCTGTTAACCCCAAAATGTTGCTGTTTTCAAAATATGCTATATACGCTAGTGCAGATACGGTTTGAAACTGCAAATAATAATGATAAGATGGGACCTTCAAATTTATTTATGGTATACACACCAAATACCATATTAAAAGTCTCCATTCGTTTGAAGGTGGCATCATTAAACAAAATTGGAATTTAGTACTTTTTGGATATAATCACTAATAACTCAAAAACTGCTAAAAATATAGAAAAAAATTAAGAATGAAAATTTATTGACAATACAAAAATATACCTAAAAATGATAATTATGTTGATCTACTATTATTTGTTTATTTTCAATATAAGGATATACTTAGCTGAGTGTTGATTTTATTAAAAATTTGTTAGTTAATTGGACCGAATTTATGTTTTTTCTTATGTTACACACGTTTAGTTTAAA
Organism: Kuschelorhynchus macadamiae; assembly: GCA_030620095.1. Lineage (NCBI taxonomy): Eukaryota > Metazoa > Arthropoda > Insecta > Coleoptera > Curculionidae > Kuschelorhynchus > Kuschelorhynchus macadamiae. The sequence goes on from JAUTXW010000144.1 coordinate 1,108,149, forward strand.
ACAAATAACTCTTAGTAATAAAAACTAATACTCTTTTTTTATAATAATTTAAAATAATTATTCATAATCAGAGTTATTAAAAGTCTTATTAGTTCAAGAATCTCCATTATAATTGGACCAATAAAGACTTTTTACAACTGCATAATTTATTACAGCTATATTTATAATTGAAATATATCATCTCCAATACAAAATGTGGTGTCATAGTTTTCGGAACCAAACTATATTTTTTTTAATCCATCCCCAGTTGGGATGGATTAAAAAAGACCCTTAGAGTAAGAATTAAAGTAGAGATCACAACTCATTCATAAATCACGTTAGGGGTATGCGCCAACCTGGTTCCCCTAGTTTTCACATTCTATCGACCAATGTTTACGATAAAACAAGAAGTAGGGATGGCCCATGCCCAAGCCCTGGCCATTTGTTGACAAATGCCAGTGACGGCGTGAGTTTTCACTTCCCGCATAAGGAAATATCATTAATCGTGAAAAAATGCCGTTCCGGGTTTTTATAGATCCTCATGTTTTTCCATTACTGTCGGTCGGTCGGTCTGTTCCGGTATAGCTAAAAAATCCACTTACTCGATTAACTTTAATTTTATTTAATTTTCCACAAAAATTACGTCTGATATAAAAAAAAACTGGTAAAATATTGGTATGAATTCAATATGGCGAAACAAAATGGCGCCCTGTTAAAATATTTGATGTACGAAAATGAAGAAATGGGCCATGCTTCATTATCGTTGACAAAAAGAAGGATTCTTACCTATTCCTTAATGAGGCAAGTAGGTATTTTTACAAACTTCAAAGAAATAATCGTTCTTTACTCCACTATCTAAAATCAAACCATTAAATTAGGTAAAATTAAGAGGAAATTAGTTATTTATATATTATTAAACATTAGTTTTTAGTTATGTTTGCCTTATGTCACTATCATTTTGTAATTGTGACATTTAGAAAAATTATTTGTTCAGTTGTTGGAAATGTCATCTTAAACCTGTAACTGTCAAGTTAGACCTTGTCTAAAGTTAAACCTCTTTATGCTTTTAACGCGCTTTTATTGGCTTCCTATTCGTCTGATTGTATGTTTGTATTATTTTCAAATTTGACATGCGTACACTTTCGGATATAAAAAATCCGAATTTTTTTAGTCAACGTTTAGAAATCCAAATTGGCGGCGCCAATACGGCCGAGGAATTTTGTTACTTGTGTAGCCAAAATTGAAAATCAGTGCCTAGGAAAATTTAAAAGTGCCAGCATTTAAAAATTCAAAATGGTGGTGTCAAAATGACAATGTCAACAGGTCGGACGGATGATTTTAACATTTGTGGGGATTATTTAAGAATGCACAACAAAAATCAAAATGGTGGCGCCAATATAGCTAACGAATTTTGTCATTTGTACAGATTCGGCTGAAATATCAGTATCTAGAAGTATTTAGAAATAAAAGTTATGAAATTTTAGTCAGTATTTGAGAATCAAAAATGGCGACACCACCATAGCAGATTAATTTTAAAATTTTTGCAGATTTGATTAAAATTCGGCATTTAAGGGTATGCACGTCATGAATTTTGGTCAACATTTTAAAAATTCAAGATTGTAATGCCAACATGGCGGCGGAATTTTAACATTTGTGTCGATTTGGCTGAAAGAAAGTAGGAATCTGGGGGTATTTGAAAATACATATCATACATATTTAGTAAATATTTAAAAAGTGAGAGTAGGAATCCCCATAATGCGAGCGAATTTTAATATTTATACAGATTTGATTAAAAATCGATATTAAGTAAGCAACTCATACATTTTTAGTAATAAATGTTTAAAATGGGGATGTCATCAATCAATCCGATAAGTACTTTTTTCAGATATTTTTAAACATTTAATTAGGCCGCCGTTTTGTTCCCCCATTTTGAATTTGTCTCAACATTTTTACCAGTTCATCCCTATATAATATTTGATTTTTAGCAAAATTTGAACATAATCGATGTAGTAGTTTTTTGCACTGACACACAATATTTTATTAGGCCGCCATTTTGGGTTTTTAATAAAACTTATCAGCTGATGGTCATGTCAAACCTAATTTTTCTGCAAAATTTGGATAAACTGAATAAGCAGTTTCTTAGTAATATTTTTTAACATTTCAATAAACCGCCATTTTGTTCAGCCATACTGGATTTTTACCAAAATGTTACCACGTCATCATCATATGACCTTTAATTTTTAACCAAAACTTGAAGTAAATAGGACAAGCAGTTCTTGAGCTTTGTCGCGGACTGACATACAGACTAACCGACCGAACTGAGAAAACATGTTTTTTTTGTAACTAGAATACTTAAAAAAAAAAAACCGAGCGCTATTAGATACGAATAGAATAGCCAATTGTCATATTGTTTTTCCATGTTAATAGCTAAAAATTAAAAAATAAAAGTTTTTTTTAATTTTCAATATCCCAAATCCTAAATTCTAACCAGTTTAGAACATGTTTACGAACACATTTTTACTTTTAATACCCAAAGAATCACCATTTAAATTCCTTTACCTGACTGACAACACTTATATAAAAAAAGTTGGCCCAACTCAAGTGAAAATTAAAAAAAAAGGTGCGAAATCCTCCGAAACTTTATTATTTCCCCAGATTTCATCCAAAATCTAGTGACTTTCGAAATCGCAGTACGTTTTTTTGAGCGTGAGACACCCTTCGACTATTTTAATATAGTATAGGTATATTCTATAATTATTTTAATTCTCTGATAGGAAAAACTACTGTAATCAGCAAAAAAAACACCTCAGAGTCTTTCTTGTATCATTTTGCTTCTGAAGATTCTCACATGACCCCCGACGAAATAAACGTTCTATTATACTGAAACGGATTGGTCAATACGTCATGTGACCCAAAATAAGTGAATAAGGTATCTTCCATTAGACATGTCTCCTGGAAAAGGAAATCTTGCTGCTTACTTAGTGATTAAAAGAAAATTCCAAACTTAAACGGCCATTTTTTTACAAACTCACATTGCCCTACCATAATTAGGTCAACTAAAGCTCCTAGTTTCGCAATGACCGAGGTAAAGTAAATAAAACTTATTCATTAAACATTTAAAAAAATTAATGTTCTTCTAATGTCACCGCGCCTTTAGAACGCTGCTTCTTGAAGTAAAGCAATATATATTTAGACGATTTGAGCCATATCAACAAATACACAATAAAACATTAAAACACATGCAGTAGTGACGCTAAGAAAAGCTTGGTATCTAATAAAATATTTTTTAGCAAATTAATTTCTTTATTGTTAAAATTTATTGTAGTTCCACGACCCGCTATTGGTTTTTAAGCCACGCCAGTTACGTGACCCTGTAACAATGTTTACTGTAGACTTTTTTACTATAATGATAGGTAGATACTTTTTTACTATATGGATCCCTTGTCAATGAAAGTGGGATGGTCTAATACCACAGTGAGATGGTCGTTGTCGATCGGGTTTGCCATAGCTAACTAAAACTCTTGTTACTGGTGAAATCTGATCTGAGACTGGGTATTTTAGTTTGTATTTTACTATTTTGCAATAAAAGTAATTGTGTTGTACTGCTTAGAAACTAATACTGGAAATACATTACTACTCTTTGTATGAAAATTTTATTGCATCACGTTTAAACATATTCACCGTAATATAAATTGGTATAAACATTGGTGTTCCTGGCTAGGCTTGGCATCGTCGTACGATCGACTTTATACTGTAAGGTAATCTTGGCAGTGGCTAAATATGTAAATAATGAACTCTATTTTTATTCTTCCTCTAAGCTTAGACCAACATATTTATAGGCCCGGGTCTTCCTATGGAGATTTTACTCAACCTAAGTTAATATAAGCTTTTTTTTAAATGTTTTTAATATAGAGTTACCCGTATAATACCTAAATAAGGCATAAAAACACAAAGTCAAATGTTTATTTATAAAATTACCTTAACTGTAACGAGAGGCAGAACTAATATTTACTAACGTAAATAAATAATGAATTATTTAAATGTGTTACCTGGAACGTTATAAAAGCTGAATTGTTAGAGAAGTAGTAAAGTAAATAAAACCGGAACAAGTAGAATGGGTAGCGCACTTATTTACACACCTTAATTTTGAAACGTTTGTTTTTATTTTAAAAATATTTCCCCAGAGAAAGGCAATCGACTAAATAAGTGGGTCATATCCTAAAACATCGCCTAAACAATTAAAATTGTATTTTAATTTTAATTTAGTATTGGTAATGATTTATATTCACTGAATAATTTAACTCCTTATACAGGGAGGTCCACAGTAGAAGGCTTTTGTACAGGGCATCCCATTTTCGGAACTTTTGCCGGGTCTATCCCTTATTTTTAAAGGTAGAGGGTTGCAGTGTGCTACTTTTTTTTGTGAAATTAAAGATGGCTCCAGCAGAATTTTTATAGCTTTTTTGGTTTTTGATATACAGGGTGTTCCTAAAATGTTGCATTTTCAGGCAACACTCGCATCGCAGTTATCTGACAAGTTATCAAAAAGGCGAAAACTGTCCCTTGTATATATGATATTTTCCGTAGAATTCAGTGCCGCTTTCAAAATAAGTATACGGGGTCAGGTCAAAAGTTATCAGATCTTACATTTTTTTTCATGGGACACCACGTATGTTATTCTTTATATTTATTAGGAATATTGTGGGCTTTCCAAAAATATATACATATATGCAGTTATTTAGAAAAACAAGCAAAAAATTCGAGATTTTCTAAAATTTTCTTTTGTGTCCAATTAGTAGGTTGTAAGCTATGGCTAGTTTGTTTGGAACAAAAAGCGAAACGTCAAAAACTTTTTTTTTTATTAATAAAATACTTTTGTTGTTTTGGTGTTTCGATTTAACTATCTAAGTATTATATTTAATTTACTTTTTTTATATATAATAATAGCGGTTTACGAAAATTATGAAAAATATGATATGTTGGTTTGTTTCGTATAATCTAATGAAAATCCCTTCGGAATTATATTTACAAAGGTAACGTATTTTGAGCGCTATGGTTAGAATAATATCTTCGGAGTCTTTTTTGTTCATATTAGATATCCAGAAAGAAGGCAATCTTTCCGAAATATATTTGCCCGCCTTAATTCAAATTTAGTAGAGGACGGATCATTTATTCAGCCCCGTTCTCAAGCATACACCAAACAAGATAGAGAAAAGAAATAGACGTTGGGTTATGTAGAAGCGACGCCTTCATCTTCTTGCCAGCAAATAGAGCAAGCAACTGGTGTATCCAAGTATGATGAACAACGGAATGAAAGAATTTTGCAGAAATATAAGTAACATCCATATCCATATCCACACGCATGTTGGGAAAACCGAATCTTTTTTAAAAACAAGGGAGATACCTCGCAAAAATGCCGAAACTAGGATACCCTGTACAATCTAAGTAATTAAACAATATGACAAAAATTGTATGTCCGTCTGGTTTTGCTCTTTTTACATTCTAGAAATATTGTTAATCTCCAGGATACACCAAAAAGCAAGGCATGTGACATCCCATTTCTCCCCCAATCTTTAATTCTTCTCAATATTAAACACACGTTTTTGTCACGTACCTACCTTCAAAATGTATTATTCTTGACGTCTACTGCTTAAAACATTATAGTTTTAGACCAGCCATGTCAAACATGCGGCCCAGTGAGCATTTTTCTGCGTTGAGTGCGCTTGAGTTGTGCACTTATTTTTACAACACTTAACAGTACTTATTATAATTTATTTCGGATACAGTTTTTAACATGTCTCTTTCAAAAGCGAGTGGAAGTAAGAGGAAACTTGTAGATGAGCATCGTATCTTTCAAGAAAAGTGCGAATTAGAGTTTTTTTGCTGTGAAGTGAAAAAAAAATTTCTTTGATTTGTAATAGTACAGTCGGTGTTATATAATATAAAACGTTACTATGATATTCATAAAACTATGTTTAACAAGTATACAGGCATGGTCAGAAACGAAAAGTTAAATAAGTTAAAATCACGGTTGAAAGATCAGCAGCTTATGTTTACACGTCCAAAGCAAGAAAATGAATCTGTCCTTCAAGCGAGCTAGGAACTGTCGGAGTTGATCGCGAAACACTCAAAACCATTTGATGAAGGTGAATTTATAAAAGAGTGCCTTGTAAAGGCCGCGGAAATTGTAAGTCCCTGGAGCGTGAAGCCATTTCAAAATATATCCTTGTTCCGGAATACTGTCGCTGAAAGAATTACTGAGTTGGCTGCCAATATAAGTGATCAGATATAAACAAAATCAGACTCTTTCATTGCATTTCCTATTGCCTGTGACGAAAGTACGGATGTGTGTGGTGTGGCGCAACTCGCTGTTTTTCTTCGTGCCTGATACAACAACTGGGAAGGATATTTTCAATGCTGTTTATCGACTTCTGCAAAAGTACAATTTAGATTTGTCAAAACTGTGTTCCCTTGCAACAGACGGAGCTCCTTCAATGACTGGAGTAAAAAATGGTTTCGTTAAAATATTACAGACAAAGATCAGAGAAACGGGCAGTGACAAACCAGATTTTCATCATATTCATTGTATAATCCACCAAGAAGTTTTATGCTCAAAAGTGATCAAGTTGGAAAGTGTTTTAAAGTCAGTGAAAAAAATTATAAACTTCATAAGGTCACGAGGCTTTAATCAGCGACAGTTTCCTGCATTTTTCCGTGATTTAGAAAGTGAGTACCAGTAAAAGGTTTACCATATTATGCAGAGGTGCGATGGCTTTCGTGTTCTATGGTACTCGACCGGTTTTGGAAACTCAAAGAAGAAATATGCTTTTTCATGGAAACAAAAGGAGATGTCAGCTTATTATGCGATGTACCTTTTTTACAAGGTCTTTCATTTATGGTAGATTTCACAAAACACTTGTCGGACTTAAATACGAAATTGTAAAGACCAAGTTATTACACATATACATGACCATGTGAAAGCTTTCAAGTGTAAGATGATGTTGTGGGAAAAACATTTAGCAGAGGATAATCTGTCACATTTTCTGACTTGTAAGGCATATCAGGAAAGCACAAGTGTCCCAATATCATACAAAATATATTCAGAGAAAATGAGAAGCCTTCTGGCAGAATTTGAGAAGCGTTTTCAGGATTTTAAGACCCAAGAAAACAATTTTTCTCTATTTACTGGTCTTTTCACTATCGATATTGATAAAGTTCCCCCTCACTTGCAAATGGAAGTAATTGAGATTCAGTGTCAGTCTGTCAGATCCATTTAAAACCAAAATTTGATAGTGTTGGTACATTCGAATTTTATAAGTACTTGCCTGTTCAATACCAAGGAATGAGAAAATTTGCCTATAAAATCCCGTCAATGTTTGGAAGTACCTATAAGTGTGAACAACTATGTTCTTTGATGAAAGGAAACAAATCTCCCGCAAGATCGCGATTGACGGACGCACACTTGGACGCAGTTTTAAAAGTTATTTCCGCCGATAAATTCGCGCTACAAATAGACAACTTAATTAAAGACAAAAGATGTCAAATATCTGGCAAAAGAATTTAATGTTTGTAGTTTTTTGTAATGTCCTTTTTATGGGAAATTTAATAAACAGACTTGTCCTATAATAGTACTTTTTCTCAAGATTTTCAGTAGTTTGTCTTCTTTAAGATAAGGTTTTGCGGCCCACCTAGTCGATGGTCTTCATGCTTTTGGCCCACTAGTGACTATGAGTTTAACATGACTATTGTAGACCATGAGAGGCTCTGAAACCTAACCCACGTATTCACTAAAAAGGTTTAAAAGTTACACAAGATCTAATTGATATGGTATTTATAACTGTTAGTTTACCTGTTGTGATTTGCTTATGTCGCTTCATTTTGAAACAGATATTGAGAGAAATTATTTGTTCAATTGTTGCTTATGTCATTTTAAACCTATAACTGTCAAGTTAGACCTGGTCTAAATTTAAACCTCTTTAGTGTATACGTGGGTAAATGTTTTGACTTACAGCCAAATGGACTGCACATTTCAGTTTTAGTCATTTTTATCATGTCTTACTTTCCATTTCAACGTGAGAATAAATTTTTTCTTGAAATTTTTTGAAAACTACAAATTTGCAACATATTAGAGGTTATAATCAGCAGGCTACTCTATCTGGAATTTATTTGAGACTCACCCGGCAAGATTCACTTGCCTCCAACTACTACAAATTGTAAGGCAAATATTAACGTAGCAATATACTTTTTCTTTACTTCCCTTGTAAAAGGAAAGTATTGTAAGTCCCTAGATGCCGAAAAACCTGTTCTCTCAATGCCGTCGCTCTGTCTGTCTGTGTGTTCGCGGCATAGCTGAAGAACTAATTATCCGATTGGCATCAAATTTTGGTCAACAATTAAGGGTCATATGGGGATGATCTGGTAACATTTTGGTAAAAATCCAATATGGCGAAACAAAATGGCGGCCTAGTGAAATGGTAAAAAAATGATTACTAAAAAACTACTACTCGTCTGTTTGCCGCATAGCTAAAAAAGTAATTACTCGACTGACTTCAAATTCTGGTCAAAACTTGGAGGTTATATGGGGATAGCTTGGTAATAATATGACGAAACAAAATGGCGACCTAGTAAAATGTAAAAAAATTATTACTCAAAAACTACTTACTTAATTTACCTCAAATTTTACACAAACATTAAGTATTATGTAGGAATCAACGGGTAAAATTTTGGTACGAATCCAAGATGGCGAAACAAAATGGAGGCTTAATAAAATATTTAATAAATCAGCTTGAGAAAACGACTTAATAGATTGATTTAAAATTTTGTGGAAGAATCAGTTGTCGTATTGAGATGAAAAATTGTGGTATAAATGTAAAATATAAATATGATATTCTAATTTATCGTTATTTCTAATAACTAACGTGTCGAGAAAAGGTAATTGCTTATTGTTATAAATATATATAAAATCTTGTCAAAAATTAGGGGTTATGTGGGGATGCCCTGGTAATAGTTTGGTAAAAATTTAATATGGCGGAACGAAATGGCGGCCTAGTGAATTGTTAAAAAATTATAACTAAAAAACTGATTACCCAATTTTCCTCAAATGTTGGACTAAAATCAAGTGTTACATAGGAATGAACTTATAACATGTTGGTACGAATTCAAGACACCAAAACATAATGACGACCTAATAAATTATTTAAAAAATCGGCTTGAAAAACTACTTATTAGATTAATTTCAGATTTTATGTTATTGCATTAAGTAGATATAGAGATAACCTGGTAAAATTGTAGTACAAATTCAAGATGGGGAACCAAAACGGCGGCCAAATAAAATGTCTAAAAAATTAAGGTAAAACAATATTCTTATTCAATTGACATGAAAAATTAAATGTGATACGGGGATAAAATTCAAAATGACGGTACAATTTGCCGGTTTTAAATGTGTTAAAACTACTTATTTAATTTATTTTAAATTATTCCCAAAAATTAATTGTGGCATAGATAAAAACTAGTAAAATATACGTATTTCGTTAATACGGATTCAATACGGTCGAACAAAATGGCGCCCAATAAAAATGTTTGAAGAGACATTATAAGGGTATGTGTTACTAAATGACTATTTGTGGGACTAAACTGGGTCCCACTCTACTATTCCTAATAAAAGGAAAGATTCATAACGAAAGAAGTTCCGGGTAAAGGAAATTTACCGATATTTTAAAATAAATTTGTATGGATTACGGACCCTTTTTAAAGAAATCAGCTTTCCTATTCTTCAAAATTATTTTTCATGTAAATGCACCAGTTTGTCTAGACACGTAATGGGAGTTGAAAAAAGAAAATCAGAATAGCGCCTCGTACAGAATAAAATTAGTCCATGATAGAGAAAGTTCCTTAATTGAAATGGATATTTTAACAGAAGCCTCTCTCGTGTTACACCAAACAATTGCAAGTTTATAGAAAATAGAAAGTCCATGATTGAATTTTCTCTCTATACTTCAAGAATTCATTCCCATTTAAAAACTGAACCGTCCAAGTTTCTCTGCTTTTGTTTTCTATTTGAATAAATGTCCTTTTCGTCAAGCCTTTAATATAATATTTAATTTTATTACTACGATATCTCTTGAAAATCTCGTTGAAATAGAAAATTGATAATACCTTAATGTTGTTTGTTAATGAAAAATATGGAATGACATTTTCGCCCTTTACTGCAAACAAACAGATAGGTTCTGAAACACCGTGTTCCATATAAAAGTATCCCACTTGATTTCCATGTATACAGGGTGTCCCAATTTTGCTGGGACGACATCAGCTATATAATTTTTAATGGGACACCCTGTATTTTATTCATTATTTGAATCCTTGTCAAAACTAAATATAAATTACCAATTTAAACTATATCGATGTCTGCGTAGTTTCCGAGCTAATTAAGGTTATGTGTGATTTTTTGAAAACTGGAGCTATTTTTAAAATCATAATAAAAATAGCAAAAATCTAAAACTGGGCGTTTTGGTGATAGTTTCCAGTTTATGAAGCATCAATGCATATATGGAATACACAGGTTTTGTCCACACCCATACAAGGTGACCATACTACGAAAGCCCCTTTTTAAAGGGATTTTTTTTTAATAGAACACCCAATATGTTTTTTATTTACGCAAATGATCATCAACATACCAACTTTTTCATATATTATGTTCTATACCTAAATTCAATGGTTACAGAGATCGCAATTTAACAGAAAATCTCAGTTATTTCGTGAATATTGTGATGCTGCATACTCAAAAAAAATATAGGAGGCCATGGAATGGATAATATTTTCATTTTGCGTAACTGTAGCCGTAATTTTATTCTATATTTATTTGCTAAATTTTAAATTTAAAACCATTATTGAAAATTAATATTAGAAAGAAACTTTTTGAGTAACATAGCTATCAATATAAACAACATATAACAACAGCTAATATAACAGCAGATTACATGGAAATAGAACAAATAACTATATAATTGAGTTTCCACATACTGTTCATTTTTTGCTATACACAGTGTATATCGCACTTAAATGTTTGCCACAGCATTTCGAACGGCAGAATAACTGTTTCGATTTTTATACACTCTATCCTTAAGTGTGCCCCATAAAAAGTATGTTATGTCAAATCGGGACTTCGCGGCGGTCATGGAATCTCACCTTTACTTTATATACCTAAATTAAATTGCTTATTTAAAAATGCTCTTATATCTTCTGGTATAGAGCATTATCTTGTTGATATACTACGTCCACACAAATATGTTAATGTAATATTTATTTTTGACAAGGAATCAAATAATGAACAAAAATACAGGGTGCCTCATTTAAAATTTTATAGGTGATGTCATCTCAACAAAATTGGGACACCCTGTTTACATGGAAACCAATTTAAAGGAACTTTTGTATGAAACTTTTTTCGTATCTCTTACGGATTTCCAGATATTAAAGTGGGTACTTTTATGTGGAATTTCTTTATTAATTCCCTCGTAAAGGGAAGTATTGTAATCGTGAAAAAATCACCCTCCGAGATTTTTTAGATTTTTAAGTTTCAGGGCCCCTAGATGCCGAAAAACATGTTTTCTCAATTCCGTCGGTCTGTCTGTTGGCGGCATAGCTAAAAAAACTACTTGTCCGATTCAATTCAAATTTTGCTGAAAATTCAATAGGGCGAAACAAAATGGCGGCCTAGTGAAAATTTCAAAAAATTATTACTACGAATTCAAGATGGCGGAACAAAATGGAGGCCAAATAAAAAGTTTGTAATCGTGAAAAAAAATCACCAGGCTTTTACCGTCACTAGATGCTTAAAAAATATGTTTTATCCGTCGGTATGTCTGTGTTTTTGTCTGTAGTTCGCGGCATAACTTAAAAACTAGTCACTGAAAATTTTGGTCAAACATCAAAGATCATATGGGGATGATTTGATAATATTTTGGTAAAAATCTAATATAACGGAACAAGATGACGGCCTAGTGAAGCGTTTAAAATGTTTTAGTAAAAAACCTAATTATAATTTCAATCCCTTTCGCGGTGTTGTCATTTTTAAGATGATAAAATTGAATAGTTCATACGGATTTTTTAATTTAGATTTTTAAGAGATCTAATGTAATAATGATATAAATAACCGTTCTGCATAGTGAAATAAATAAAGGGGTATCTCAACGCTTTGCTTAAAACTAAATACAATATAATAACACGTTAATGCAATATTTCTTAAAACTGCTAAGAAATAAACCCTACACTACTTAAAGACTTCAATGAAAGTGGTCTACACTATACGTGCTAAAATATTGGTGGTCAAATCGCGAACACCCTATATTGTGAAGTAATTTTATCGTTTTCTCTTAGTCTTGTTTTTTTATTTTTCTTCAGATTTTATTTACCCCTAAATTCATGTGTTTTGTCAGGAAAGACACTGTTACCTAAAATTGAATAAAGATGTATAACGGGCTTCAAGAGATTCCTCCCTAATGTGATAATGGTTTAACCTAGTAATGACAAACGCGTCATGTCCATCCAAATACAAAGCCAAATTGATTTGCTGGCGTCTACATAGCGTGAAGGGCAGATCTGACATTAATACAAACCAAATTGTATTTATAAAGGTATTTCCTTGCTTTGATAAAGATATTTTCTTGTTTGAAATATAGTATTTTTGAGAAAATATCACAGGATTATCGCGCTATGAGTACACAAGCAAGAAGAAATTTTAAGCAAAGGTTAGTCATTCACTGATAAAAAAAGTTGTTGAAACAAAAAAAAACCGTTGATTTAATCTTTTTTGTATGTTAAACATGAACAATATGATTTGAGAATTACACGAAATAATTAAAAATGCTAACTTTCATTTGTTTGTTTAATAACTTCACAATGTGTGTGCAAGTAATGCAGTGCTATATCGAATTGTGTAAACTTTTGTCTTAACACTTTCAGGACGTTCGTTTGGGCAATTAAAACTATTGATATTATTAGCTGACTATTTACAATAGCCGTCTAAATACGCTGGAAGTCATACAGGGATTTCGTGTGAAGAATTAACGACTTTTGATTTTAGTGTCTGAACAATTGAACCGATGTTGTGAATTTGTTGTTTTAAGAAATACATGTATAGGATGTCCCATTTTAGATACTTTTGCGAGGTATCTCCATTATTTTTATAGATAGAAAGTTGAGGTTTTCGCGGCAGTGTGCTACTTTTTTATAAAACTAAAGATGCCTTTAACAAAATTATCATAGTTTTTAGTTTTAGTGCTAAATTGAAAATGTTGCATTTTCAGGCACGCCTCGTATCTCGACTATCAGATAACTTATCAAAAATGTGACAACTGTTTCTTATATAACTTTTCCCGTAGAACTCAATTCCGTTAAGTTTGTAACAACAGTTACGTAGCATAAAGTAATAAAATATCAAACACAAAAAAATAACATTATTAAAAAAAATAAAAAACAAATTTTTAAAGGTGATGTTTAAATTGACGACCATTTTCTCTAATGCAAAATTGGCACATTTTTGTAAATCTTTGAATAGCGTTAAAAAGAACCCTTGATGTCATATCGTATTTTATATACTTCACTTTGTATATAGCCCCATAAAAAAATCTAAAATTGAGAGATCTGGAGGCCATCTAACAGGTCCGTTGGTAGCTATCTATCTTTGAGGAAAGTTATTATCCAGAAATTCCCTTAAGAGCCTAGAGTTGTGACTTGGGGCACCATATTTTAAGCTGCCAGAATTTCTATGCCGTTGTAAGAAACCGCCATTGTTTAAAAAAAGATTATATGTAAAGTTTCTTAAAAGGTTCCTTTTTAACCACCATTGTATATTTACAATTTTGCAATAGTAGTATGGAACTGCATCACCCAGTATATTATATTATTAAGTATACTGACTGTACAATATTATGTAGGTTAGGCTGTGTCAGCAATTGCTGGCAAGGCTAATGAACTTATATATTGGTACAAGAATTACAGCATGAATACTTTTTAACTTGAATATCGAACTTACTCCGATGTTCTTTAACAAAATATAAATAGATATTCTACTAAACCTAATTAAATCGGACCCGTAACATTGAAATACTCTGTGTTATATACATTTTCAGTTAGCTGCAAAAACTGAAAAAAAAGTTTTAGCGTATTCAAGTGCCGATTCCATACGTATACGAAGAATTCAGATTTTATTATTCAGGGTTTATTTTCAGGGAGATTGATTTTAATAAACTATATTGAAGTTAAATATTTGCTCTACAAGACAATATGTCACAAATGTGATATATATTTTTTAAGTTTAATATTTTATTAGATTTGATTTTATTATAGATTAATAATTATACAAGTCAGGGAGGAGCAGTCAATTATTGCAAACATTTTTGTGCTCCACAAAGTCTATTATATCACGAATAGTGAAAAGTTATAAAGCAACCTAGTAAGATCTCAAGAATTACTGATAGAATGATTATTCAATTGAATGAATGATTCTGGGTGTTCTGAAATTAGTATAACATGTCATTTAAAGACCTAAAAGGTCATCCTTTCCTTCATGGAGTTAAGACACTTCATTATCAGGAAAAAGACACCCCATGCAGAGTTTAATTCAACTAAATCACAGACTAGCTATGCCCGATTTGGTCAGCTGCGAGACCGGTGTACGCAGTAGAGGAGGGTATGCTATGGCGAGTATGTGGCTAGGATTGAGACCAGTGTCTTGAATAACTCTACCTCGTTTTGCTCCTTCGACAACAATAAAAGAAAATCCTTTAATAATGATTAAGGACTCATCTATATATTAAGAACTGATGGTTTAAGTTTTAGTTTTGTTACCTGATATCTAACATATCAAATACCAGGTGTTAGAGAACCAGTCACTTTTAACAAATATTTGTTAAAAAGGTGGTACGTAAATTTAATTAATATCTTACAGCACTTTTAAAAAAGTCTGATAACAATATAAATGATTTCTCTTGAGAGATGCTATCAGATATAATGTTACTGGGTGTAAAAGACTATAGGTTACTTAATGCGATGTGAATTATTTCCATTGTACCGACGATAGTGGCCTTTGAAAGACGTGACAAAGCTTCGCAAAACAAGTCAAGTGGCTAAATATAAATGGCAATAGAAGAACTTCACACAGTATACTGACAGCAAAACTTATTAATGATTTTGCCACCTGACCAATACAACGTGATAGCTATTTAAATGCAAAATCACAGCCCCATTTAGCACAAATGGGACAATGGCTTAAAAACTTTATATATATCCGTTCGTTTAGCAAACAAAGCAAAAATAAATTAACATAATAAACTGAGCGGCATACTAAAAAATTTGATGGTCAATAACTTTTTTGTTTTTGGGACGACTTTATTGATTTAAAAAAAAAGTCGTACTTTTTAAAACTTCTTTTATCCAACAGAAAATGTCTTCCGAAGGGTCATTATACCAAGAGAATGAAAAACTAGTTTTTTCGGTCTAACTTTTCAACACCCTGCGGAATTATTTTCGTGCAAAATATTTGCAAACTTATTCTACACCAAGGTGCATCTTTTTGAACATTTTGTTTTTTTGTTCACCTCAATAGCTCAGTTTTTGACAAGGATACGAGGTTTTAAAGAAAAGATTAAATATTTTTAAAAACGACTTTATATTATAATTGGGTTTAACAAACGTAAGCAGCAAAATGAATTAACAATTAAAAGTTTAACCGTAAAATGTATTGATTATTAATATCATGTGTTTTCACCGCGAGCTTGTATAACAGCCTTCATTCTTCTTGGCGTACTTGCTACTAAACGACGTATATTATCTTGAGGAATAGCTGCCCATTATTTGGAGAGCGCCCTTTCTGATTCCTGTAGTGTCATTGGTGCAGGTACCAAAGCACGTATTCTGACTTTTCTGTTCTTCTGTATCTTAAATGTGCCATGTGTTCTTTAAAACGAATGTTTATGGAGCGTTTAGTTTGCCCGACATATTTTAGATCGCAGTCATTACAGCTAATTTCATAGATGCCACTCTTCTCCTTCAAGTCGACTTTATCTTTAGGGTTTCCAAGGAGATTTTTCAAACTGCTCTCCGTTTTGTAGGCTATTCTAAAACCTACGTTTTTAAATATTTTTTCTAGACCTTTCGTATATCTCAGAGACTCAGGTGCTTGAAGAGTAGTGGCATCTTTTAACATTTTCTTATGTCTATTTACTAATTTATGTACAAAATTATTATTATATCCGTTACTTTTAGCTATATTTTTAATCCGTTTCATTTCATTGTTAAAACGTTCTTTACTTAATGAAAAATTGACTAACCTGTGAGTTAAGAAATGAAATGCTGCCATTTTGTGTTGACGGCAATGAAATGAGTCGGATGTTATATACCTATCAGTATTAGTAAATTTCCTATAAATATCAAATTCTAATTTATAGCTATTAGTTTTTTTTTCTCAGTTAAATCGAAAGGACCAGTTTGAATCAAATTGTCTACTCTTTCAAAATAATTTGTTTTGTCTAGTATAACAACCTTATTTCCTTTGTCAGCTTTCAAATAAAAACATTCTTTTTTCTTCTGTCCCTGGATAACTTCAGTATCTTTACGAGAAACATATTTTGACTTGGTCTAGAAAACTTATTTAAAAACGTAGGTTTTAGAGTAGCCTACAAAACGGAGAGCAGTTTGAAAAATCTCCTTGGAAACCCTAAAGACAAAGTCGACTTGAAGGAGAGGAGTGGCATCTATGAAATTAGCTGTAACGACTGCGATCTAAAATATGTTGGGCAAACTAAGTGCTCCATAAACATTCGTTTTAAAGAACACATGGCACATTTAAGATGGAAAACAATCACCAAATAAGAATAAATAATCTTAAGTTACTTAAAAATCTATCTAAAAATAGAATATTGGATTCATTTGAGAGTATAGAAATAGTTAAATGTGGTAAGAAAGCACTAAATAAATACAGAGGGCCTATTCCCTATAGTCCCCTCTATTGTTTACTTGATAACGGTGCAGTCGGGTGCAACCAAGTGTGATCAAATTTACCTATAAATAGTCTCGGTTAGGATAAGTTACTTTAGTTTATGTCATCTGCTGATGATGCTAACTTGGTTAACGAAACGCGCATCCAGAACGTAACAAGTTGTGGTGTAATGTGGTTAGAACTGTTGTATTTTGAACAATATTATTGCTTATGTTAATTATTGTCCGGCCTATCATGATTTTCCTAGCTTCTCTGATTTAAATTAAGTCATTACAGCTAATTTCATAGATGCCACTCTTCTCCTTCAAGTCGACTTTATCTTTAGGGTTTCCAAGGAGATTTTTCAAACTGCTCTCCGTTTTGTAGGCTATTCTAAAACCTACGTTTTTAAATACTTTTTCTAGACCTTTCGTATATCTCAGAGACTCAGGTGCTTGAAGAGTAGTGGCATCTTTTAACATTTTCTTATGTCTATTTACTAATTTATGTACAAAATTATTATTATATCCGTTACTTTTAGCTATATTTTTAATCCGTTTCATTTCATTGTTAAAACGTTCTTTACTTAATGAAAAATTGACTAACCTGTGAGTTAAGAAATGAAATGCTGCCATTTTGTGTTGACGGATATGAAATGAGTCGGATGTTATATACCTATCAGTATTAGTAAATTTCCTATAAATATCAAATTCTAATTTATAGCTATTAGTTTTTTTTTCTCAGTTAAATCGAAAGGACCAGTTTGAATCAAATTGTCTACTCTTTCAAAATAATTTGTTTTGTCTAGTATAACAACCTTATTTCCTTTGTCAACTTTCAAATAAAAACATTCTTTTTTCTTCAGTCCCTGGATAACTTCAGTATCTTTACGAGAAACATATTTTGACTTGGTCTAGAAAACGTATTTAAAAACGTAGGTTTTAGAGTAGCCTACAAAACAGAGAGCAGTTTGAAAAATCTCCTTGGAAACCCTAAAGACAAAGTCGACTTGAAGGAGAGGAGTGGCATCTATGAAATTAGCTGTAACGACTGCGATCTAAAATATGTTGGGCAAACTAAGTGCTCCATAAACATTCGTTTTAAAGAACACATGGCACATTTAAGATGGAAAACAATCACCAAATAAGAATAAATAATCTTAAGTTAATTAAAAATCAATCTAAAAATAGAATATTGGATTCATTTGAGAGTATAGAAATAGTTAAATGTGGTAAGAAAGCACTAAATAAATACAGAGGGCCTATTCCCTATAGTCCCCTCTATTGTTTACTTGATAACGGTGCAGTCGGATGCAACCAAGTGTGATCAAATTTACCCATAAATAGTCTAGGTTAGGATAAGTTACTTTAGTTTATGTCATCTGCTGATGATGCTAACTTGGTTAACGAAACGCGCACCCAGAACGTAACAAGTTGTGGTGTAATGTGGTTAGAACTGTTGTATTTTGAACAACATTATTTCTTATGTTAATTATTGGCCGGCCTATCATGATTTTCCTAGCTTCTCTGATTTAAATTAAATGTATGACGTACAAATTTGATATTTTTGCAAAGTATTCCTTAAAATCGGGTATCTCCGACAAAAAAAAAAGTTATCGAGGTAAACAGAAAAACAAAATGTTCGAAAAAGATGTATCTTGGTGCAGAATAAATTTGAAAACCTTTTGCCCCGCGAGATTATTCAACAAGGTGACCATTAAATTTTGTTATTATTTTTAGGTGCCCAATTTTAATGCCGGTCGGTGTATATAGAGAGACATTGATACAAAATTCATAAATAAAAAAACTATAAGTAAATTAGATCCGCAAACAATAGACATTATATGCATGTGGCAGTACTACGGATAGAATCGCATGGACAAAAAATATTAATACAGATAATATACACGGTACAAACGACCATACTTGGTAGCCTTAGAGACAGGCCACATAATTTGAAAATCACGGTGATTCAAATAGAAGAGTTAAATCAATAATACTTCCGCGAATGAGAAACATTTAGATTAGTGTATCTACAGACACGAAGCTTCGAAGTTGCGAAATACGATTTAGGCAAAACATATGAAAAATTCTTTCTTTTGCAACGCGTCCTCCCGGTATCAAAACTAATCATAATGTACATAAGTCAGACGGACAAGCACTCCAACAGACCTTTTTTTGGAATCTAGAGACCCTAAAAGAAAAAATTATTTCGAAAGCTGATTTCCTTGTGTTGTTTCCTTGTGTAATGTTGAGGTGGCGTCCAATTTAACCAATTTAACGTTAATATATGACGTAATTAGTGAACTGAAATGGAAAGAATAAGGATTTGTGAACATAGTTGGGCTTACTGAAATCGAATCCAGGTAGAATGACTTCAGCACAAAGTTTAGACTTAAAGCAATTGTATAATCTGCGAACTGCATTGTCAAAGTATTGCAATTAATTACTAAGAACGGCGGCAAGTTTCATCTTTTTGTTCCGGGGATCTGTAGGAACAGATGAACAATAACTTATGAGGTCACAGTTGTTAATTAAGAAATTAATGTTTGTAACTTATAATTTAAGAGGATTGTTCAGTTTTAACAGCGGTTTTCCTCATCACTTTAATTATAGCGCTGCTGTTTGCCGCCCATTTTTCATTTAGGAATTAAATGTTTTTAACTTTTTTATTTATCGCCACGCTTAAAAAGTTTTTACTTATTAAACTTCATTCTTTTTCGTTCCCATTTTTTATACTCGTAATCTTAAGACGTCGTTCATTTATACCGGATGAAAACAAATTCACTTTCTTCGGCGGGAATATATAAAACCTTCTGAAAGGAGAGCTTTAACTTACTCTGATGTATCTAATGAAAGCCTCATATGACAACAGAGGCAAAAATATTACATACGAGAGATATTTAATATGCCATTTAGCATTAGCATTAAGTAGAGTAATTTAGTTATAGTAATTAGATTAAAGGGCACTTGTAGTATAAAGGCAAAAACGAGAGTTTACCTAGGAAGGCGGTCAATCTAAATATGTTTGAACCTAGGTTCTCTAGCCTATGTTCAGTTACAGTAATGGTAGCATACAAATAAATTTAAAAAGCAGTGGAACAAAACTAAATAAGAATTTGCTAAGGAGACCTTTAGATATACCAGCAAGGATGAACTTATTCTGTCAATATCGGTAAGCAACCTTTGATTTATAATAGGTTTCTGACTGGCACTATCAGCTAAGAAAAACCTTACAGCATAAAGCTATGGGATACATTTCCTTGTAGAGACTTTTTAACTGTCTCTTATTTAATTTTTGCACTAGGAGTGAGTGGCAGTTTCGTACTACTAGTACATTTTCAAACGCAATGAAGATATTTACAATCAAGTTAGGTATATATATATAAGATGACCTTACAGAAAAAAATCTAAAGGTGTTAGGTCCGGACTGTTTACTGTTTGCGGGCCATCGGATAGGACCATTTCTGCCAATGCATATATATATTTTTTTTAAATAATAGGAACATTGTGTGGATTCGCAGAAATGGTCCTATCCGATGGCCCGCAAACAGGCCGGACCTTTAGATTTTTTCTCTGAGGTTATGTAAAAGAAAAATATGTTATAATCGTCTAGAAAATCTAAATATTGTACGAAACAGAACAGCTGTTGAAATACTTAGTTTAAATACAGAGACTCTTCATTTTGTATCAAATGCAATAAAAAAATTTAAAGTTAATATTTTAAAATGTTTTCAAAATAATGGAGGATATGTTGAAACCTATATCTTTTTAAATGTTTGTTTTAGTAATAGTAATATAAATAGGTGGAGGAGTGACAGAAATGAAAAATCCGAGTCGAGACTTATGTCGCCTCGGCTCTATTTTTTAAGAAAAAGGGATATTCCAATTCTGTCTTAAACTGGCTACTCCACCTATTATTAAATTTAAACGGACGTTTAATTCTACATTATGTTAGTAGTAGTAATAATGTATCACTTTACACGTTTTTTTTATAATTAATGTTACTAGTTTTAGTTTTAAAATAGTTCTTTTATTTAAATACACCTATATATATGTATATATATATCATTCATTCTAAATAAAAAAATATATACAGGATGTTCCATTAAAAAAACCTAAAAGTTGATGATTTGCGATGCTCATTTGTTTATTCCGATAAAAGATCCTAGCGGTTCAGGCAAAACCCTACATTTGAATTTCAAAAATAAGAGCTGAAGGGGGGATGCAAAATACAGACACCCGGTACTATCACAAAGTAACGGACGACTCCATACTAAATCTTTCTTTGTAGAGGTTGCGAAAAATAAAATGAGATTATCCTTTTGCCTTATCAGTTCAGCGAATCCATTCTATGAGAGCCCTAGACTACCAGCAAGAAGAATTATTCGGTTTGTTAATGACTTAATATGACTGATATTCAGGGAGTCCATAAGTGCTGTGTGTGTAGGTGCTGTCACTTTAAGGATCCACTCTATTCCATAGGAGAAAACGGAAGTTTTATATAAAAAATGTATCGGAATTAGTCGATTTTCTTTTAAATGTACCAGTTATAGATGTGATTCGGAATACATCAGTTTTGTTCCTATATATTTTGTCTTATTCAAAAACGTAATGAAAGTTGTCCAGCTCAATCAAGTTCAATGTATCGGATATACTTGAGGAAGGAGCTTGTATATTTTTTAATGAACCAGTCAGTAGATATAACTTCTGATATCAAGCCCTACAAAACTTAGTCCTCACCAGCATCCATAATAATTACTTTAATTATTGGACATTACACAGTGGCCAATTTTATGATTTTGACCCTTTAACGTCACTATTCATCAGACAATACGTGTAGAGTTAGCTGGCAATATGTTACGTCCTCGACGCCTTGATGTTACTTTTTTTTGAAAATCAAATCTGACATAGATAGACGAAGTAGAGTTTGCTTTTCATTTTCATAGCAACAAGATTACTTGTTAAGATATCTCAATATCATATGTATCCTTACGTTTAAACACTTTTGGAATATACCAACACAAGTTGATTCAAATATTTTCATGTAAGCCGCTTGTTAGTTATTAAAATATTTCACGTTATACACACGAATAGTGTTTTTAGACTCTCGCAAATTGATTTAAAGAGGCCGGTGAATTTTAATTTTAAACTTCTATACTACGATACCGTTTTGTATATTAGAGGATTAAATCTAAGATTCAAATATCAGTATCAGTTTTATTTCTTTCCAAAATAAAAATCTAATATAAAGCTTGTGTATCAGATAAGCAGAGCTAACTAGTGGCCAAACGCTGCTCATTTCGTTATTCATCCTTTGTAAATTTATTCTATATAATTTGCATGGTTGTAACGTATAATTTAAATTTTATGAATAATAAATATATTTTGCAAAACTGAAAATTAATATACAAATCATTTAAAAACATAAGGGCTTTAACATGTAAAGATCATTATATTAATTAACTCTTCATCTATATGTAAATTCTGGTTAGCTACCTATTAAAATCCAACACAATATTGAAGCAGAATTTCAGAATATCATCAAAAATAGAACCGGTGGCTGTCGTAGTTTATGTTCTATATGACATTTCTTACACAAAGAGAAAAACTACTATTTACGAATTTTGTAAAATTAACGTAGAAATATACTTTCAATGCTCCAAAAAAGCTTTTTACTTAGAGAGTAATCTTAGTAAAAATCAAAATATTGTTTGTTAATAACAGTTTTTATGCTTTGTATATAGATATATTAAACAGCTAAGACAAGGATACAAACCACATACGGCGCTATGTAGAAATTTAGTGGAAGCGACACGGAAGAAGTTACAAACATCTAGAAAATACATTTCCAAAGACTGTTTAATAAAGGACCATGTGGACTTCAGTTGATGCTAGTTCTATCCAGCATCAGCTGCGGTCCAAAACACAATTATTGCATTAAAAATGCCAAAGTACCGATGAATGATGGCATCCAAAACTAAGGAATGAAACAGATCTATAATATGCTGAATTATAAGACTGAAGATAAGCTCTCTTGCCAAAACTACCAGGGATTATCGCTGTTAAGTACTGGGTACAAAATAGTTACGTTTATAATAAACCTACAACAGCAACCATACGCAGAGAACATCATAGATGAATACCAAGCAGGCTTCAGAAAACAAAGATTATTTATAAGATATTCGTGGACTTCCGCCAAGCTTATGCCTTTATCAATAGAGAACAACTGTATAATATTGCTATAAATATTTTGCTAATATTATCATTCAGTATTATTCATGGTTTATAGTTACTGAGTTTTATTTCGGAGAAGTTGTTGGTGAATCAGCTTTTTGTAGTCTCCACAATATACGCGATATGATTTTGTATGACAGTGATTGAATGAATAAACGTCGAAAGAAAGATATCGTTAAGTCCTAAGTCCTTTTAGAATTCTTAGAAAAAAATTAAGAATGTTCACTTAAAAGAAGATGAAATTTTAATATCTTTTGATGAAAGCTCATTGTTTCCTAGTGTACCCATACCACTAGCTTTAGGGTACCTAAAGGAACTACTTGAATTCAATAATTTGAAGAAACAAAATTTTGTATGAATCAAATTTTTTTCCAGTTCAACAATAAATATATAAACAACTTGAGGGGCTGCGATGGGCAATTGCTTATCTCCGTTCCTTGCAAATTTGTTTATGGGTAGATTAGAAACCCAATTCAAAAAAGCAAGTATTTCCCAATAGATACGTAGACGATATATTTGCTATTTTTGATACTAAAACAGAAAATTTGGACACTTTCTTAGAAACATTAAACAATAAATATCATTCCATTAATTTTACGTACGAAAAGGAGAACAATGAATTGCCCAATGTTCTCCTTTTCTCGACACGTTAGTTATTAGAAATAACGTTAAATTAGAATTTGATATTTATAGGAAATTTACTAATACTGATAGGTATATAACATCCGACTTATTTCATTGCCGTCAACGGCGGCATTTCATTTCTTAACTCACAGGTTAGTCAGTTTTCTATTAAGTAAAGAACGTTTTAACAATGAAATGAATCGGATTAAAAATATAGCTAAAAGTAATGGATATAATGATAATTTTGTACATAAATTAGTAAATAGACATAAGCATAAGAAAATGTTAAAAGATGCCACTACTCTTCAAACACCTAAGGCTTCCAATAAGTTCATAGTAATCCCATATGATCCCAGATATACGAGATGTCTAGAAAAATTATTTTAAAACGTATGCTTTAGAGTAGCATACAAAACGGAGAACAGTTTGAAAAATCTCCTTGGAATCCTTAAAGACAAAGACAACTTGAAGGAGAGGAGTGGCATCTATGAAATTAGCTGTAATGACTGCGATCTAAAATATGTTACAAACTAAACGCTCCATAAACATTCGTTTTAAAGAACACATGGCACATTTAAGATACGGAAGAACAGAAAAGTCAAGCGTTGCGCAACATGCTTTGGAATACAATCACCAAATAGGAATCAATAATCTTAATAATAGATTATTGGATGCATTTGAGAGTATAGAAATAGTTAAATGTGGTAAGAAAGCACTAAATAAAGTCAAAGGGCCTATTCCCTATAGTCCCCTCTATTTTTTACTTGACAACGATGCAGTCGAGTGCAACCAAGTGTGACCACATTTACTTATAAATAGTCTCGGTTAGGAGAAGTTACTTTAGTTTATATGCTGATGATGCTAACTTGGTTAGCGAAATGCGCGTCCAGAACTTAACAAGTTGTGGTGTAGTGTGGTTAGAACTCTTGTATTTTGATCAAAGGTATCGTTGTTTAATTCAATCTAACAATTCCGAAGTGGGATAGAGAACTTACCAAAATACGCTTGTTGCTTATGTATAAAAAGTGGTTAGTGATAGAAATTTATCACTCAACTCACTATAATCACTTATCGTACAGGTAGCAACTTCACTGCTAGTTGGCACTCTTTCGCTCATATCGCTTCGTTCGCTATTGGAATTAGAACTGGCCGCTACCGTGTGATGCCGGCTTTATATAGGCCGAGTGCGTCGACTTTGAATCTCTCGAAATTTCGAGCAGCTACCGGACTGGACTAGTAGGTCCCTCGAGTAGTGATAATTTCTAGAATCATTAGAAAGATTCGATACACATGTAACGCGAACTAGTGGCTTTGTGGGTAGTCGTGATCGCGAGTTCACGGTGTAGATCTCTTCTAACTAGGTGGCTCTGGCGTCCTCGGAGTGTCCTGGGAGCCGCAAGAAACTAGAAGGCGGGCCGCGGGTTGAAGACCTTTAATTTAAGATTACATTTTTAATAATCGAAATGACAGTGACATAGCCGAAACATAAGTGGCGAACTAAGAATTTTAAGTACTATGGCAACCAGAGGTGGTCTAGTTTAGTAAATAAGGGGGTTAAAAATCTAGTTTCTAAATTGAACACGATACAATTTATAGCCTTGTCAAAATAATTCCAAAACTCTTGGGTCTTGTAACTCTTGTTATACAAGGTTTTTTGCTCTAAATTACCTGTTAAAATATTTTTAGTCATATCTTACCTATTTAGCTGTATAACAAGAGAATGCCTTTAGTAGCTTAGAATCGAGAAGCAATAATTAAATTTTTTTAATATTTAGAATATTAAGTTAATTTAGTACTAAAATCGCATTAATTATATCGTTAAAATGGTTATAAAGTCTTTTAAATTCTAAAAACGGACCTTCGGGAGTAGAAATGTCACCAAACAGATTTAGGTGACGCAAGCACGTTTAAATCTTTAAGTCCCGTTAAAAACTACTTTGATCGAATTTAGGGTTGCGGCAATGCAAAATTCCAACGAAGCGAACACTGTTTGATAATAAAGTTAAAAGTTTTATAACTTTCGTTTTACAAAACCGTTGCCGCATTTTTAATGTATGTAAAGTCATGTATGTGAGTGCGCTCCTGCCGTCGTGGCCTTTCCTGAACCAATGTGTTTGTCTGCGAGGAAGATTCATTGCTTCCGAGTAAATTGGGAAATCGACTTTTTATCTCGTGTATATAAACTCTAAGAATTTTGTCACTATATAATGGTGTCGGTGTAAAATAAAAAGAACTTTAGCAGTATTTTATATTTTTTACTTAGATAAATTTAAGATGCAAAACTGGAAAAGTTTCTCTTTGAGCTGCAGTTAAGCTGACATCGTTTAGTCTATAAGGCAGGTGGCTATTCCTAGTTATACTAAATTTATTGACTTCCACTACTCAGGCAATCCTCTAATTTGAATTTCGGAAACACTTCAATTTATGTAAATAATATGTATTATCAAATAAATCTAGAATTTAATCTAAAAAAGCCGCAATTTCTAAAAATGTATAAGGTGTCACATTTAAAAAATCATCGATGAAAACACCATCTAGGGTCGTCGGGTATATTTTGATTTTAGGTAAAGTAGTCCCAATAAAAAATAAAAACCCAAGGAAGCCTGGATTTTTAAAGAGAATTGTTTGGTTGGTAACACTGGTTTGGATACCTCGTCTTTTGTAATTTTCGGTGATTGATAGCAATCTTATTGTTAAATCAGTAAGATTTTTGAGTGAATTGTGCGAATTCTCGTAGCACATAGTGTAAAGTAACTGTGAAAGTGTTTGCAAGCCTTGGGTCTGGTTATTTTTAAAAATAAATCCTTTCGAAAATTTGAATATTCAAGTTCAATCATAATCCCAAATTCACACATGATTGTTTTCTGTCAACTGTCTGTCAGATATACGCCAACTGTCGAAAAGTTACAACGTTGCCTAATCAATCTAGAACCACGGCCGACTGGGGGATTGAACGACCGGATTCCGATGTTGCCAAGTCTACGTGACTGCGAGTGGAACACAATGGCAGGGTAGTAAATATAATTCAGAATAAGATGGTGGACAAAAGTGTTTGTCCTTTGTGTGATCGCGATATAAAAACAAACCAATACGCTGTGGAGTGTTCAAGTTGCTGTTCGTGGATACATAAGGGTTGCTCAGGGTTGTCTAGTGCTGAATTTTCAAAAATTACGTCTCTCTGCAAAACAAGTGAAATTAGAAGAGTTTCCATGGGTGGACGGCGTGTCTCACCGCTCGCAGGTAATAGTCAATCTCGTCCTCAGAATAATTTCGTCAATCATCACACCAACGAAAGAAAATCAGGAAACATAGATGCTGTTCACGCAAATTTGTTCATTTGTAAAGAAAAATCGTTCATATCGCTAATGATACAAAGCCATACAAATTAAAATTTATTTGGCACTGCGCATGTCAAGGACAAGCGTCAGCATTCCGAAAAAAGGAAGGAATGGTGTGTGTGTGTGTGGTGTAAGACAAGCGCACAGTAAGAAGCAATTTCGAAATTCAAAATCAAACCCTTTTATCCAAGTCTCTAAAATGTGTTTGTGAGTGTCAACCCCTTTGCAAGAAGAGTAGACAGGAGCTCCTGTAGGACAGCCGTAGTTTGAAGACCCAAGTAAGTGCCCTTTTATTCAACAATTGTGTTTGTATGGCTACGCGTGGTTTTCAATATTTGGCATAAAATAAATAATTACTAGCGCGTTTACAGTCCCGCGGCTCTATTTTCTATCGAAGAGATCAACATAAAACTCAAAAACCAACATTTTTCTGGTCATTTCGCCAAATCTAATAAATTTTATTTTTTAAATTTTTTTACGCAATAAATTAAAAATTTGTTGTTATATTTTCGCCATTTTTGATGTAAATTCCACAACCGGCAACCTGTCGAATAACGTGTAACCTCCCGATACTTTTCTGCACGTGCTGCCGCGCCACCGCATCAGTGGACAGCTCCAGCGCGCAGCCAGTTTTAGTTTTCACGGTCACGGTTTGTTTACTTTTGGAAAATCAAACATACAAGACAATTTAAATATTAAGCCGTTTTTTTTTAAATGTTTGATTGTTTATGTGATTTAGTGGTGCATATATTGGTTCGCATTTAATAATCCATTGGTAAATACACGTATTTATATTAATCGTAGAAAATAAAACCCACAATATAAGAAATTTGAAGTGTTGTTTTTGACCGGTGAAATTATTTGCTAATCTGAGGTAAAAATAACAGGTGAGCGATTCTATTTTTATACCCGTTGGGTACATTCATTCTTTAATTTTAATCGATAAACAAAATAAAAAAAAAAAAATAACATTCGATATTCTCACTTATTTTTGTTTTAAGGAAAATTTTCTAATCATTTTTTAGCATTTGCATTAAGAATGGCTTTAAATAAACTTATTAATCAGCGAAAAACTTGGAGTATTCGAATTAAAGAAGTGTATGACTTAGGAGTAAAATCGAAAACAGATCCCTCAATAAAATCGGTTTTTAAGGCTGCCTTTGAATCTTTAGAAGATCATTATGATCAGTTTAAAATAACTCATAATCAAACAATTGGTCTTATTGACGATACCGAGTTTGAGAGTCACGATGCTATCAGAAAAGAAACAGATACTTTTTACTACGAAACTAAAGCAACATTTTCTGAATTCTTTCCAAACGGGTTTTTGGCAAATTCCCCGTCTCTTATTCAACACAAAGATGATCTAGGCCCGCTTAAGGTACCTACTTTTGATGGAAATCCTAGAAAGTGGCCAACCTTTTATGATATTTATATTTCTTTGGTTCACGATAACACAAATTATTCAGACATTAGAAAATTTCAGCATTTACTTTCTTTTCTAGAAGGTAAACCTTCCAACCTTTTAAATTCAATTAAAATAACTGCAAAAAATTACCAAATAGCATGGAAAACTTTGACAGAGAGGTACCAAAACACTAGATTATTAGCTTCAACTTATTGGAACGCAATTTATAATGCCAGCCCTTTAAAAAATAACTCATGTAAAGATCTTAGAAAATTAATTGATATTTTTTCAGAAAACGTTAGCGCTTTAGAAAATTTAAATTTTCCAGTTAAATACTGGTGTTTTTGTCTTTTTTCGATTTTACTATCCAAAATAGATCACTCAACAAGAACTGCATTTGAGTTAAAATATAGTACTACAGGAATTCCAACTTATAACAATTTGATCGATTTTTTAACTAATCATTGTAAGGCTCTTGAGTCAGTACAAATATTACCTTCCCAAAATATAGCCAGTTCTATAAACAACAAGGCAAATTCAAAACAGAGTTTCTCAAATTCTAGTACATCCAAAATTCAGTCTGGTCATATTAATTATAAATCCAGTCAACCATCTAATTTTTTAATTCATACACACTCACAATCTAATAAACGGCAAAATAGTCAACCTATTCAAACAAATCAAAACTCAATTTTTTCTCAAAACAAATGTAAACTTTGTAATAATTTGGTTCACCCCCTTTCACAATGTTCTGTTTTTATTTCAAAGTCACCTAGTGACAGATTTGTATATGTTAAACAACAGAACGCATGCGTAAATTGCTTACGATATAATCATGCCTTAAAAGATTGCGTAAGCACATTTAATTGCAAAATATGTCGATTTAGACATCATACACTATTATGTCAACAAAATTTTAATCAAATCTCAAACCATACTAATTCGAATTTGAACCAAAACTTAACTTACAACAATCCAAATCATATTAATTCAAATTCTAATTCAAATAATCTTGATTTATCCTATAATAATTCAAATCAAATGAATTCAACTTTAACTTGTAACAATCCTAACTTTAATTTAATGCAAGGTCAAAATGACTCCTTGAATTGTCCACCACATCGAAATCAATTGCATAGCCAATCTTTAATTCAAAGCACAAGTTGTAATTCGGATTCTAATAAAATTCATATGCCGCAAAATGGCCTTTGCACCTCTTTATCGACTTCTTCCCCTCGTACTACTGTTCTTTTATCTACAGTCAAGATTCAAGTATTGGATTCACGAGGCTATTTTCAAACAATTAGGGCAATATTAGACAGTGGCAGTCAGGCCAATCTAATTAGTGAAAATTGCTTAAATCGCCTAGGGCTTTCTAGGAGAAAATTGTCTATCCCAGTTTTAGGTTTGAATCAGTCTTCTTCTGCCACTAGTGGTATTTCAACCTGCACAATAAAACCTCTTAACCAAACAGAACCCTCTTTTACATTCGAAGTCTTTGTTCTACCTAATCTGTGTGCAAACATGCCTTCAATAAAAATTGATTACTCAAATTGGAAACATATTTTACATCTTAATCTTTCCGATGATACATTCAATATACCGGGTCCTGTAGACATGTTACTGGGTGCTGAACTATACACTCAAATTTTTAAGTCAGGCCGAATACCAGGAGAGCAGGAGCAACCAACAGCCTATGAAACCGTCTTTGGATGGGTTTTATTAGGAAAAACCATGGAGGGTGCTTCTGGTCCCACTATAAATGCATATCTAACTTCATTTGAGGAATCTCTAGATTTTAGCATTAGAAAATTTTGGGAATTAGAGACCATCAAACCTAAAGTATTTCTATCTCCCGAGGAACAAAAATGCGAAGAGATTTTCAGAGAAACCACTACTAGAGAACCATCAGGTCGTTTCGTAGTAAACTTACCCTTTCGCCATTCAGAACCTTATTTAGGTGACACATTTTCCATTGCATATCGCTCCTTTATGGCGCTGGAATCAAGATTTTCAAAAAATCCCGATTTTTACACATTGTATAGCAACTTCATTAGAGACTATATAAACAATGGGCATATGTCTTTAATTCAAAATGATGATCCAAAACCAGCTCTATCTTGTTATTTACCCCACCATGGAGTTGTACGTTTAGATAAATCCACAACAAAACTTCGTGTTGTGTTCAATCCCTCCGTAAAAGGATCAAAGGGCATTAGTTTAAATGAAACCCTTTTAATCGGCCCCAGACTACAAAACGATATATCTGAGATTTTACTTAAATTTCGATTTTATTCTGTCGTATTCCTAACAGATATTAAACAACATTTTTTACAAATTAAAATTAACCCCCTTCATAGAGACTACCAAAGATTACTATGGCGTTTCAATCCTAACGAACTTATTCAAGAATATCGTTTGAACACCGTGACTTTTGGTGTGAGCTCTAGTCCTTATTTGGCAATCCGGACTCTTCAACAATTAGCCACAATAGAACGTCAAAACTACCCTCAAGCTTCTCAGGTATTATTGAATAATACATTCATGGACGACATCTGCGCAGGCGCAGATAATCTAGATGATGCGCTTAGTCTTCAAAGGGATCTTATTGCTTTATTAAAGTTAGGAGGCTTCGAACTTAGAAAATGGGCAAGTAATAATCCCAAACTTCTTTTACATTTGCCACCATCCGATTGCCAAATTCCAGTTACTTTCGAGAACGAGGAATCGACTTCAATCAAAGTTCTTGGGCTTCAATGGTATCCCACTTCAGACACCTTTGCCTACTCTTGTAGACCCTCAGAAAAGTCATGCACTAAAAGAAACATTCTTTCAGCTATAGCTAAAATTTGGGACCCTTTGGGGTTGTTATCGCCAGTTTCATTCTTTGCTAAAACGATAATGCAAAAACTCTGGTTGTGCAATATGTCTTGGGATGAGGAACCCCCTGAACCTATCATTAACCTTTGGATCCAGTTTAGTAGTGAACTAAATAGTCTCTCTCAATTATCTTTGCCTCGCCATATTTTTTCAGAGGATTTACAACGTTGCCAACTCTTTGCATTTTGTGATGCATCAGAACTTGGCTACGCCAGCTGCGTGTATATTCGTATTGAATTGCCTAACTATGAAATCAAATCAAACCTCGTAATTGCAAAATCACGAGTGGCTCCTATTCATACAAAATCAATACCTCGATTAGAACTTCTTGGTGCTACCCTGCTATCAGATTTGTTGGAATTAGTCATTCGAAATTATTCACCTCTTATCACTATAGACGAAATCTTTGCCTTTTCGGATTCAATGGTAACTTTGCATTGGGTCACTACTTCACCCCATAAATGGAAAAGTTTTGTAGCCAATCGTGTAAGCCACATACAGGATGCTATACCCAAAGTACCTTGGTGTCATATACCTTCCGAAGAAAATCCTGCCGACTGTGCCAGTAGAGGTTTAACCCCGAAAAATATTTGTGGTCACCCACTCTGGTTTCATGGTCCGCCCTGGATAACATTACCCAGATCTGAATGGAAATTCAATAAATTTGTAGACAATTTTTATAAGGTCGTACCTAAAGAAGTCTTTCAAGAAGAAAAACCGACTGTACTTTTAGCTACAGTACAACCAAATTATTTCGTTTTGCTAATCAATAAATTTTCAAATCTGCATTTTATTCAAAAAATCATTTGTCATTTTCTTAGAGTTATAAGTAATAGGAAAAATAAATCTTCTCCTATTTCCGGAGGATTTTCTGCTCTTGAGCTACATAAATCATTGTTGGTCTTGGTTAAAACAGTTCAACAGGAATGTTTTCCCGATATTATTTTAAAAATTAAAAATCAAGAATTATTACCCAAGCCGATGCGCAAGCTTGCGCCATTTCTAGACGAGTCGGGTTTCATAAGAGTGGGCGGACGTTTGAGACATTCTAACGACCTTACTTTTGAAGCAAAACATCCTATACTCCTACCTAGAAATCATAGGTTAACCAATCTGATTATTCTTCAAACTCACAATAACAATTTCCATCCTGGTCCATTGACTGTGCTTTATCTTATGAGACAAAAATTTTGGATTCTATCTGCTCGTAGAGCTATAAATTAGATTCTTTCAAACTGTATTCGTTGTTTTCGTTCAAAACCAAAACCTTATATGCCATTTATGGCTGACTTGCCCGCGTTTAGAGCGTCTCAGCTAAAATGCTTCTCGCATGTTTGCTTAGACTATGCTGGTCCAATCACGATAGCTGCTTCAAGACAACGTAAGGCACCTACTTTAAAAGCGTACATAGCCATTTTTGTAGATACCTGTGTCAAAGCTATACACATAGAACTCGTTTCTGACCTTACAACTGAGGCTTTTATAGCTGCCCTGAGGCGATTTGTTGCCAGACGCGGTGTTTGTGTACAAATTACTAGCGACTGTGGAACTAACTTTGTGGGGGCTATCAAAGAACTTCAAAATCTTTCTAAATTTGCCGCTGAAAGCTTACACATAAAATGGTGTTTAAACAGTCCCGGCGCTCCTCATTTTAATGGTCTTGCTGAAGCAGGAGTCAAATCAATGAAATCTCATCTTTATAAAACCATTGGTAATCAAAGTTTTACGTTCGAGGAACTTTACACTTTACTAACTCAAATTGAAGCCCTACTGAACTCTAGACCTATCTGTGAGCAAAGCTCCGATCCCAACGATCTTACGCCCTTGACCCCAGGCCATTTCCTAACTATGGAACCTTTAAATTCTTGTCCAGATCCCGATTTGACAACTTTAAAAATCAGTTCTTTGAGCCGTTGGCAGTTAATTCAACTCCTCCATTCCGATTTCTGGAAGCGCTGGAGAAATGAGTATTTAAATACCCTGCAGCAACGCTCAAAATGGAACGATCCTTCAGTTACAATCAAACTCAATTCTTTAGTTTTGATTAAGGATGAAACTAAACCCCCCTTGCGATGGTTGTTAGGTAGAATCGTAGCAATACATCCCGGTCGTGATAAACACATAAGGGTGATTACGGTCAAAACTCAACACGGACTTCTTGTGCGTCCGGTAGTTAAACTATGTCCCTTACCAATGGATTCCCGTTAAATCCTTAACCAAGTATGCATGTCGTGTGACGTCGTTTTTTTTTTGAAATTCAGTTTTATTTTATTATCATTTGGATATTAACTAAAATTATCTAAAAAATATAATTGGATATTTTTTTTTTTTTTATTATTCCTAGTTCAACGATTAATTTGTTTATATTTTTGTTCAAAATTAACATAGAGTTGTGGGCGGAGAAATGTTCACGCAAATTTGTTCATTTGTAAAGAAAAATCGTTCATATCGCTAATGATACAAAGCCATACAAATTCAAATTTATTTGGCACTGCGCATGTCAAGGACAAGCGTCAGCATTCCGAAAAAAGGAAGGAATGGTGTGTGTGTGTGGTGTAAGACAAGCGCACAGTAAGAAGCAATTTCGAAATTCAAAATCAAACCCTTTTATCCAAGTCTCTAAAATGTGTTTGTGAGTGTCAACCCCTTTGCAAGAAGAGTAGACAGGAGCTCCTGTAGGACAGCCGTAGTTTGAAGACCCAAGTAAGTGCCCTTTTATTCAACAATTGTGTTTGTATGGCTATGCGTGGTTTTCAATATTTGGCATAAAATAAATAATTACTAGCGCGTTTTACAGTCCCGCGGCTCTATTTTCTATCGAAGAGATCAACATAAAACTCAAAAACCAACAGATGCAAATATTAAAAACCCGTCCGACGTCTCATTAGACCAAATTGTGAGGCTGTCAAAAACGATATTACAAATCTTTTGAAAAAGACCAATACCAGTAATAAGGATGTAATTTTAGTTATGCTTTAAATATTTGATCTTCTTACGGAACAAAAACATGATATCCAGACTGCCTTACTTGAACTACGCGAGCTACAGCGATCTAAAGACGACATAATTGCAGACTTAGAAAGGGAAGTAGCTGAAATACGGGATAATTGCAAACTGCCGCTGACCAGGCCTCATCTCATATGGAGTTACA
Source organism: Kuschelorhynchus macadamiae (assembly GCA_030620095.1). Taxonomy (NCBI): domain Eukaryota; kingdom Metazoa; phylum Arthropoda; class Insecta; order Coleoptera; family Curculionidae; genus Kuschelorhynchus; species Kuschelorhynchus macadamiae. The sequence goes on from JAUTXW010000144.1 coordinate 1,142,737, forward strand.
GGAAAGGAATATGCGCACCAAGAACATTATCATGTTTAACATTGAAGAAAGTGGATCCAAAGTTGCTCAAGAAAGAATTGACCATGATAAATCAAAAGAGGTAAGCTTATTTGCAACAATAGAATTGGATGTAACCATTGAATTCGAGGTTAGCAGGATTGGACGCCCTAGAAATGACCCAAGACCACTCAGAGTATCATTTGAGGACCCGCAGTTGGCCAGTCGCTGTTTACGCATGAGAGGCAAATTAAAAACCCTGAATGTGAGCATAAGAAACGACCTTACCCAGTTGCAAAGAAAGCAGTTAAAAAAACTGTATGTTGAGTTGGGCCACAGAAAGGAAAATGGAGAAAGGGACATTGGGATAAGATATCGTAGTGGCATTCCATATATTGCCAGGCTTAGCCCTCGAGTGGTAAAGGATCCAAAAAACGACTTAGCACTTTAAAGTGCTACTATCAGAACGTTGGTGGTCTCCGCACTAAACTACAAGACCTTACAGAAGCATTGATTGCCTGTGATTACGATATCGTAATTCTGGCCGAAACCTGGCTTAATGACTCGTTTTCGGCTGGTGAGGTGAAATTTCATGGATTCGATATGTATCGTTTGGACAGATCTAAAGTAACCAGCGAAAAGGCTAGAGGCGGTGGAGTTATTATAGGGGTATCTGCCAAACTAAAATAAAAAAATGTGTCAGTTCTGTGCAAAGAGGTAGAGCAAGTGTTTGTAGAGGTCAGATTAGATAAAAAGTTATTTATCTTTGGAGGTATTTACATCCCTCCAAGGTCTCCATCTGTCAAGTATGAGCTTCATTGTGTGTCAGTACTTGGAACTGCTGATAGTTATCCCTATGCTGATTTGTCCATATTTGGTGATTACAACCTGCCAGGTGGTGCCTGGTATAATGACGAGTATGGTACTTCTGTGAGGTGTGATGAAGATTCCCCTACCCGCCTGGTGGCTGACATTTGCGTTTCTGAACATGTATCAGGTGAATAATATTCCAAATAATAGAAATGTATTCTGTATTTGACCAGGGTGGAAGACTCATTTAAATCTAATCCAAGATATTTCTGGAAATTTATAAAAGATAAGAATGTGCTGAATGGTTTACCTACTAGTATGAATCTTGGTGATATCAGTGCACAAAATAGTGTAGAGATTTTTAATTTGTTTGCGAAACACTTTGCTAATGTCTATGATAATTCCAATTGTGCATTTCCGAACTTCACTTTCAACCCCTTTGGTAATGTAAGGCTACAGAGATTTTTTTGTCTGATGTCTTCTTAAGATCCAAGCTTTACCGAACAGATCAAGTAGAGGTCCTATTTGATCAAATCTTTATAAAAACATTTATAAAAAAATGTGGTTTTACTATTTCAGTACCGCTGCTTTATATATTTAACCGATCACTGGAAACTTGTACATTTCCAGTTAAATGGAAACACAGCTTTATTACTCCTATCTTCAAGTCTGGTGGTGTTGAAGACATTAGAAATTATAGGGGAGTCTGCATACAATCTGCCATGTCAAAACTATTTGACAGTCTTGTGTACGATCACTTAAGCTGGTGCTGCTGGATTATGTGTGTGACCTTCAATTTGGGTTCTGCAAGGGAAGATCCAATGTCGAAAATTTGGTAACTTATGATGTTGCCTTGTTGGAGGCCCTGGTGAGAGGTAAACAGGTAGATGCAGTCTATACTGACTTCTCCAAGGCTTTCGACAGGGTAAATTTCAAAATTTTGTTGGCTAAACTGGCACACCTGGGTTTCTCAGATGGCTTGGTGTTGTGGCTGGAAAGCTTTTGATGATGGAGCTAGCTAATAAGAATTAACAGTAATGTAAATAACTGTCTTTGATGTCACCTCTGGTGTGCCTCAGGGGCAAAACCCCTCTTCTGTTTATACTATTTGTGAATGACATAACTAAGCGTATTATTAACTCTCAGGCACTAATGTCTGCTGATGACCTGAAAATGTATAAGGTGATTGAGCGGGAGAGTGACGCAGTGGAGCTCCAGAGTGATCTCAACGCACTTTGGCAGTGGTCAAATGACAACCATCTATTTTTGAACATAAGCAAGTGCTGCTTATAATTTTTTTTGGGTCAGGACAAGATACCCTACTGCTTACAGACTGAACAATGAAGATTTATCCTATTCTAACAGTGTTAAAGATCTTGGTGTTTGGATGGATGAAAGGCTAACTTTTGTTGAGCATATTTCTGAGGTGAGTTTAAGGGGTCTACGAACGTTATCATAATCAAATCTTTTCAAAACAAAACTCTATATTTAGCTCACTATTTATTCTTTTCACTAAGTTTGGAGAACATACAAAAACCTAATAATATGTAGCAAAAACAAACTAATCATCGTTTAAGCTCTTCCATGCCAAAGGGACATGGATTGCTTTATTATATTTGTTAGGCAATTGAGGGGTATCAGCCTATTTTGGTCAAGATTATCTATAAAACGCGAGAAAAGTTGTTGTTAATTTATAAATACCTTTTTTTAAAGATTGAAATATTTATTATTGAACATAAAAATGCAGCTTCTATAGCAAACACCACACAGTTACAACAGATAGCTCCGGAAGGGTTCAAACTTGTAGCAAAAATAAATGTCAAAAAATTATTTTATTAATTTATTAGCAAATTATTTAATAACGTATTGAAGTACACCCTCAGCAAGATGTTTGATAGAAAGTCTACAGTCAACACTGTTAAAACGTCATAAATGCTGAAATTGTATTGACTATTCAAACTTATCAAACAAAGAATTAGATTAGTTTGAAAATAAAAGGTTAGAAGATATTTTCAAGGGACTAGCATCCAGGCAGGTGCGAAAGAGTAGCAATTTGTAAACGCTTGCCGTTCACTGATACAGTGTGAGTGTTCTAAAGCTAATCTTTAACCGGATAGATTAATATACTCAAAGTCGAGACGAGATTTTTCGAGAGGAGACGAGACAAGGCCTTGGTCTCGTCTCGGCTCGAGCAAAATTTCCAGACGAGACGAGATTAGCATTTAGCCTTAATCTAGTCTCGCGACAGCACTAGTTGCAAGAACCAGCAACTGAAAAAAAGGAAGCCTCCTTAAACATCGAAACGCGACACACAAGAGAGCAGTCATCAATACACCGAAGTAATGGAGTTAATAACAGAATAACACCAGGTACCAGTGGCGGCTCGCGGGTGAAAAAGTAAGTGAAGTGCAAATGAAGCAAGAAAATATCGAAATAATTTTTTTCCAGAATTTTTTTATATGTGGAAGGGGTGGAATATTTTTTTACGACTTACCTAAATTTTGTATACTAAAACAATTTTCCTATCCTTCATAGCAGCAAGACAATGGACAAATACAGCCTGCGACGCTTTTTCTTTTTTTTGTTGAAGGCCATAACATCGCCCTATTAATTTATGTTTATAGTCAAATTGGTCCAAAATTTGATCCGATCGAGAACATAAATTCTCCGACGTTCTATCGGAGCTGACATTATAAAATCCTAAGAATCTCTCAACTACTGAACCTTCTGAATTAACGTATCTTAAAAGTATGGAGCACTGGGAGGTTTCTGTAATATCAGAGGTGTCATCCACTTGCACAGAAAAAAACTATGTGTTCATTATTTCATTTTTTACATGATAATTTAAATAATCAGAAATCCATTCAATTATTTCGTTTTGAATAGTTTTTGAGTCATCAGTAAAAACAGTTTTAATTTTTTCGTGATAATCTTTTAGTTCTTGGGTACTTCTCGATATTAATAAACCTAAAAGCTTTTTAAAATTCCCCCTATTTATTGACTCGCTGCTCTCAGCATGGCCGCGAAGAAAGCACATAAATAGTCTAATTAATAATTTATATAGTTTAGCATTTTCTTTTAAAGTGTCAGCTATAGTGCTTTGATTTTTTATATATTTTTTTAGCATTAATTCGCATTTTAAATGCTCCGCCGCGTCTTCATGTTTATGTAAAGACCTTCATATATTTAACATACCTGCAAATCCTTCCTTATTCCACACTGAATATTTATTAGAAACTAGTAAACAAGGCTAGCAAAACAATTTTTGTAATATTTGACTACTACATAACCATTTGTACGCCGAAAACCAGGATAACGATTAAAACTCTGATCTTGTTCCTTCCATCGATTAAATGGAGTTTCCAACAAAATGCAAACCACATCCGTGATCGGATTCATCAATAATGTAAATGAATAAACCCGACACCAAATAAAGATGTAACAACACTATAAATAAATATAACACAAAACAGTCAAGCAAACTGCAAAGGAACTAACCGGTTGCAGCGAAATCCGCGAAAATAAAAGTAAAAAACCACCCCAAACTGAACGACACTTGGGCGTAGTGTACTGCGTTAGCAATTCACCGAGTCACAAAGTCGAAGCGGTGAGCGCCACTGTTATAGTTGTTATAATAAAGCTCGATTGAAAGTTTTAAAAAGACATGCCGCCAACGGTCAAGTAAAATATTTATTCGAGATGTACAGTTTATTTTTGCCAATTAGGTGAATAAATAAATGTTAAAACTTAAATTTTAAGAGATATATACTAAATATAGTTAGATGTTTGCTTGTTTATTTTTCCTGGTGAAGTAGCACTTCACCTACTTCACCTGAATAGCCGCCACGGCCAGGTACTGGAAAGAGTTTTCAAGTATGGGGCACGATCTGTATGCCAATATCCATAACGAAAAATAGATAAAACATTTTAATCAACTGTACGGTTCATACAAAGAGAAAGAGGAAGAGGAAGATGAAATAACAGAAAATAAGAATTATTATGCACACTTAAAAATAGAAAGTCGTCTAGAATCGACGACATCACAAATGAAATGGTCAAACACGGAGGAGAACGATTCTCCCATGAAAAGGCCCTATTTTTCAATGTTATCGTCATGAAAGGTAATATACTAAATTAATGAAAGTCAAGCATAACTATACCTATTTTTAAAAAAGGAAGGAAAATGAACCGTATAAACTATCGCAGAATCAGCCTCTTAAGCAGTGTTTTAAAATTGCTTACGAAGATTATTTCTAATCACCAGAACGACACTATTAGCATGAGTGAAGAAATCGATTGACAGTGGAAACTGTATTGATTCTAAGACAGACAACTGAAAATTCCAAAGAATTCAACTGCCTTGCCATCTTAACCTTCATTGACCTCACCCAAGCATTTGATAGAGTCAAATTAAAAGACATCGTTTCAATCCTAAGACAAAAACAAGTGCATCCAAGAAGCATATGTCTCATAACATCGATGAACAACATCACTATCACAACAAGAGTTAAAACCGGAGACATAAAAGAGGTACACACATAAACAGGTGTTATATAGAGATAGCCTGGGCCCAGTACTTTTTGGTCTTAATAAGGATCAGCTGATACGGGGAAAGAAGTGCCGAGAAGATACAACATAGTTAACAAACAAATCTGAGCCGAGACCTGTAATGCCAAACAGATACAGTGAAAGATGGAAATGAGAAACCTTAGGACAATAGTGAGCGTAACACTAAGAGGGAGATGCAGAAACCCTGAATTTAGAGAACGATGTGAAGTACTAGACGTCGTGAGCCGGGCAAGAGCATGTAGACCCGAATGGCATGTACATGTGTATAGAATGGAATGCGATGGACTCGCAAAAAGTGCCATGAATGGTAGACTACAAAGAAGAAAACCACTGAGAAACCCACTAAAGTGATGCGCGGAATCATGGACATCAGCTTTACAAGAAATACAACAATTGAAAAAAAAACGGGGCATGCTCCAATAAAAGTAGAAGAAAAAGACAATTTTGGCAACAAGTTAGTGCATATATATTAGCAGAGTTTAGAAAAGTCGTAGAAGACAACTAAAATACTATATGTCAGACTGTTCGCTCAATAACAATATATATGTTATCTGTTACCAACAAAACAGGAGCCTGGGGGCAAACTTTGTCGATCCTCGTTAACAAATTAATGGAAATGGCTTCCTAACAAACTATTAAAGGAAAAATACATGCGATTTATCACTCCGCTATATTTTGTGACATATATTTATACAAATTATATTTTTTGTAGCCAGTTATATTTATTCAACAACACACATTAAAATAGTCATGGTTAATTCTGCATGCAAACATAATAATTGTCCATTATTGCCTATATATAATTCAATATTTCATATTGTTAAGTCTATAATGTAAATTTTTTGTTGTTCTTTTTGTAATAATTATAATTGGGCCATAAATATTTCATAGGGAATTTGCTAAAAACGTCCCGATAAATACTTCGAGATAGTATTTTAAATTGCACCTTAACTACAATAGGTAACAAATAATATGCTGAAACTAGACCTGGTATAACTTGTAAAATGAAACTTTATTTGACTTATGTGTCCCAAACACTTCCCCCTTGCAATAACTCTTTGTATTTTTAAAGCTTTCGGTAAATTTCCTTTACCGGGAACTTCACTTGTTGTGAATCTTTCCTTTTATTAGGAACAGTGAAGTGTGACCTAATTTAGTTCGGTACATAATCATTTAGTACCACATATATACTGTCTCTAAACATTTTTATTAGGTGCCATTTCCTTGCTTTATATTGGAGTCCCACCAATATTATCTTTCCAGTTTCTACCTATGCCACACTTGATTATTGAGCAGAATTTAAAACAAATTCAATAAGTATTTTTTACATCAGCACACACTGCCATTTTGTTACGTCATGTTGAATTCGTATCAGTTTATCCCTATCCCACTTTTAATTGAATAAGATTTTTTTTGCGTTTTGATTTTTTAAAAACATTGTTTCGCCGCCATTTTGTCTCACCATCTTAAATTCGGACCAATGCTTGCATACATTTAGGAATTAATATAATTAGTAGTTTTTTCGGGCCGATTTTTAAAATATTTTATTAGGCTGCCATTTTGTTTTGCTATCTTATATTCATACCAATATGTTACCAATTCATTCCAATGTAACACTTGTTTTTTTTTGTGCAAAATTTGAAAAAACTGGATAGGCTAGTCTTCTTATTCTTTTTTTTACGTTTCACTAGGCCGCCATTTTTTCCGACATATTTGATTTTTACAGACAAACCGACAAGCGGACCGCCGCAATTGATAAAACATATTTTTTCGCATCTAGGGACGTTAAAACCTGAAAATATGTGAAACCTGAGAAGATGTTTTTTTACACGATTACAAGTATTTTATTAGGTCGCAATTTATTCTGCCATCTGCCATTATAGTTCATCTCAATACCACAATTAGTTATGGTACACAATTTAAAGTCAGTTCACTAAGTAGTTTTTGAGGATGAATTTTTAAATATTTTAGTAAATTCATACATAATGCTTGATTTTTGTGTAAAATTTTAGATACATTGCCTAAGTAGTCTTTTAGTAATAATTTTTTTAATATTTCACTAGGCCGTCATTTGGTTTTTGCTCCATTGTGTTTTTACCAACATGTTACCATGTCATCCCCATATGGCCCTTAATTTTTGAACAACAATTTGAAGTCAATCGGGTAAGTAATTAATTAGCTATGCCTGGAACAGATAGGCATATCGACGGAATTAGGAAAACATATTTTTTGGCATCTAGGGACACTAAAATGTAAATATCTGAAAAAAATCTCGGAGGGTAATTTTTTCACGATTACAATACTTCCCCGTCACGAGGGAAGTAAAAAGATATCTTCTATAGAGATTTGATTATTTTTTCTTCTTCTCGAAAGCAATCTAAGCTCCGTGGCCTAAGGTTTCTTGAAATTTCAAATTCTGTCAAGTCTGTCAAATGTCTTGTAAAGTAATCTTTATTGTAAACATCGTTTGTGAGTGTGTGTATTGTAATCCCTAAAATATTCGATTTTCTTGCCGCAATTTTGATTGTGAATTTATAATGGTTCGTGGGCATAGGAGTGCGGAAGCGTGTGAGCAATCGCAAAAGTTTGAAACGTTCTTAAGAAGTGAAAGTACGAAGGAAATTTTAAAAGCCCAGTTTGTCGATATCCTTTCTGAAATCCGGGATCAGCTCGACCAGGTGAAACAAGTCATTGCAGAGCAGAATACGGTTATTGAACAACAAGCAGCACTAATTAAGCAATTATCTGATAAAAATCAGTCACAAAATTGTGAAGACATTAGTAATATTCAGCAAAATCGTCGCCGTTTGCGTAGCACAAGAACCGAAATTTCAGATGGAAAAAACGCTAATCCGAATAAAGAGAGTTATACCACTGACAACGAAACAACCGTAAACAATATCGTTCCGCCAGTCAACAATGTGAACAGTTTGGCTTCGACGTCGTCACGCAGTGGTCGGGTCAACCAAATCGGAGGTCAAGACGGGCGTCAACCGAAACTAAATGTGGTTAAGGGATCTAAACAGATTTCAGGTGAGCAGCTTGGAACTGCCCTTCAGGCCGCTATAATTCCAACGCCGGAAAAAATAAATATTCATGTTTTCGGGCTTTCTTTAAGTGTTACTGAGAATTCGTTGAATATGTATCTGAAGCAGGCTTTTCCATCGAGGTCTTTTAAGGTGGAAAAACTTAATTCCAGATGCGATTGGTATACTTCTTTTAAAGTTGAGGTGGATTATGAAATACATAAATCTCTCCTAACACCGGAGTTTTGGCCGGAAGGCGTATATGTGCGAAAATTTGTGACAGGTAAAAATTTTTTAGCCAAACTTCCGACTCGTCAGGGAAACTTGGAGCCGAAGGTAGGCAATCAAACATAAAAATCATTTATCAAAATGTCCGAGGTTTAAAATCAAAATCGCAGCAGTTCTTCTTGAACTCGCATACAACTGATTGTGACATAATTGTTTTATCCGAAACATGGTTAAACTCTGATTATTTGAGTAGTGAGTTGTTTGATGAAAGTTTTATTGTGTATAGATGTGATAGAAACTTAATTAGTTCTGGAAAAAAATCTGGTGGTGGAGTTTTAATTGCCGTTCGTAAAAATATCTTTTCTTTAGACTTGAATGAAAATTACTCCAATGGAAATTTTGAAGTCAGATGTGTTAAAAAATTTTGTAATAATAAGAGCATTTTAGTGATAGCTGTATATATACCACCATCCTGTGAGATGGGTATTCATGAGGAACTTCATATCTATTTAGAAACTCTTATACAAGGATCTGATAATAACTATTTAATAATAGGCGATTTTAATATTCCCGAATTTTGTCAATCAAATTCTAATATTAGATTAGTTAATCAAATGCAAAATTTTATGTCATTTCTTAATTTAACTCAACAAAATACGATCAAAAACAAAAATGGTGTATTGTTGGACCTGGTACTTTACAATTCCAACCTCTGTAAAGTCGAAAGGTATAATTCTCCACTAGTAAGCGAGGATCCACATCACCCAACTTTACTTATTAAAATTAGTTGTAAACGTGAAATTGGTGACTGTGCACTTAACAATGCTCAACAATATAATTTTAAGAAGGCGAATTTCTTACTCTTATTTACATTAATACGTGATACTGATTGGGACATCCTTAGGCGGTTTGAATATGATGTGAATGTATATGTGGATAAATTTTATGATTTAATAAAGTCATTAATGGATCAAGCTGTTCCAAAAATCAAATATTCAAATAGGTACCCAAAGTGGTATAACAGAGAAATTATCTCAGATCTGAAACGTAAATACCATTATCTTAAATTGTATAAAAATTATCATAAGTTAAAATATAAACAAAAATATGAATGTATAAGGGATAGTGTAGCCATAAAAATAAAATCTGCATACTCTGTTTATTTAAAGGAATGTGAAAATGACATTGGAATAAATCCTAATAGTTTTTGGAAATATGTTAATTATAAAAAAGGCAACTCCACTATTCCTGGTTTAATGAACTTAAACGATCGGTGGCTAAGGGGTGGCAAAGACATCGCGGATGGCTTTGCAGAGTTTTTTCTCTCCACATTTACGAGTTCTGACAGCTTTTTGACATTGTTTGAGGATTTTTATCAAGGAAAAAATTTTATCAATAGTTTGCTCTCACTTAACTCATTTGACGACAACGAAATAATAAATATTGCTAAAAAAATTAAACCCAACTCAATGGGTCCTGATGGAATCCTAGGGTATATTTTTAGAGCATGTAGGGGGAACTCATAACTCCACTGAAAACAATTTTTAATTTGAGTTTAAATACGGGTACTTTTCCAACTATATGGAAAAAATCTAAAATTTGTCCAATTTTCAAGTCAGGCAATAAAAGTAATATCGAAAACTATAGAGCGATTTCCATCTTAAGTTTTCCGGCCAAACTATTTGAATCATTGATATACAATAATTTATTTAATCATGTAAAATTAGTTCTGTCTAGCCAACAGCACGGATTTTTTCCGTTACGCTCTACAAACTCTAACCTAACTTATATGAGTCAATATTTAACCAATTCTATGGATAATAAACAACAGGTTGATGCTGTCTACACGGATCTAAGCAAGGCATTTGATCGTTTAAGCCATTCCAAGCTAATTATAAAGCTTAGATTGTATGGTTTGTCAGATAACCTAATTAATTTATTTTCTACATATTTAAAGGATCGTGAAATGTACTTAAATATTAATAATTTTAATTCTTATGTATTTGGTAATAATTCAGGTGTTCCACAGGGAAGCAACTTGGGGCCGCTTCTATTTTCAATTTATTTTAATGATGTGGTAGAATGTGTTAAGAATTCGGAGGTACTTCTATATGCTGACGACCTTAAGCTGTTCCGAATTGTATCCTCATTTTCTGACTGCTCCTTGCTACAAAAGGACCTTGACGCAGTGTCTTATTGGTGTAAATTGAATGATCTAAACTTTAATGTTTCAAAATGTAAAGTAGTGTCCTACTTTAAAGTTCGTTTACCATTACTTTATGAATATAAAATCGACTCATATAGTGTTAGCCGTGTTACCGAAATTAAAGATTTGGGCGTATGGTTTGACGAGAAATTGTCTTTTTCTACGCATATATATAATATAGTTACAAGCGCCGCTAAAGTGCTAGGATTTATATGCAGAAAGACAAAGATATTTGAATCGTGTCGGCCATTAGATATATTATATTTTGCGTTAGTAAGGAGCAAACTTGAGTATGCTTCAGTAATTTGGAATCCTTTATATGTGAATTATGAATATAAATTGGAGAGTATTCAAAGTAGGTACCTTAAATGCAAGTATTTTAGAGAAACAGGTCAATATTTGTGGCATCAAAGAGAATTTTTATTGAATTATTATAGTGTAACCAACTTAAAAAATCGCAGATATATTGCATTCATTATACACCTATATAATATGTTAAATAACGAAATTGATAATTCGGATATTCTTAATTTGATCAGATTACGAGTCCCTAGGTCCGCAAATATTAGACCGAAATGTGTGTTTTATTGTGATAAACCTAAAACTAACGTTTTAATGCAGTCACCAATTTATAACATGTGCAACATATTTAATACATATTGTTCACAATTAGATATATTTTGTACTCCTAAATTCAAATTTAAAAGAAAATTGGCTCAACTATTTGGAGACAGATTTGATTAATTTAGCTTTAAAACTAGATTATGTTATTTTATTTTAGGGTAGTGTAGTATTACATGTTCTATGAACATAATGCTATGATTGTTCTGTAAATGTTTATCGTTGAACAATAAATTATTCTTATTCTTATTCTTATTCCTTGCACTCATTTTCACAGTTTATACCTGGGTGCGAAGATAGAAAATTGTATTGCCCTTAGTAAAGTGACACTATGTAATCCTATTTAATTAATTAATAAGGGCAGTTTATGTTAGTAGGCGATTTAGTAATGAAGTTATTCAAATTGTAGTCACGTTTTAATACGTTTAATTTATTGTTCAGTTTATCAAGCTTTTAAATGTGGTAGTCCTCTGCATACTTTTCCAAATGTTTATGGCACCAACCTAGATAATATTTGTCATTTAAGTTATCACGGTGGCTCTATATTTCGCATCCAGAGAACACTTTAAAATATGACTTTTCTCGACCCAGATTTCATATAAAATGTAAAACCTTGCCTTCACACTATGACAAACAATGCCGCCCCGAATAACAAAATTATACATGAAATATTAAAAAAAATATCTATCTCACCTCCAAAATTAACTTGCCCGTTGCCCTTAACGAACCGAAATATTTTGCAAGCAGGAAATTATTTTGCTATAGTTTAAAGAACAAAGTGGCAAAGGATCCAAACGAGCCTTATGGTTTTTTGGATATATTATAGGTTTCGAGCCACAATTTAACTTAATCATTCTCAGATAAAGGGTAAACATTTTCAAGCATATATCAAAATTTAATAAGTACTATTTTTTTATTAAAAATATGCATTTTTACTTCCCTCGTAAGTTTTATTGTATTTCTGTCTTTCTGCCTGTCGGTTCGCGGCATAATTTAAATACTAGTTAGTCAAATGTTGCTTAAAATCAAGGCTTATATGGGGATGAACTGGTAAAAGTATGGGGTGGATTCATATGACAACAGAAAATAGCAACCTAATAAAACAATAAAAAATATTTTTAAAAACAATCTTTTATTTATAATCTATTGCATTACAAAGTATTAAGGATATATGTGCTGAAAGTGACATTTTATTTTGTGAGAAGGGAAGTTTGTCTCATCCCTTGAACAAAATAAAATCACTTTTAGCACGTATATCATACACTATGTTTTATACAAACCATTAAAAGCCCAAATGAACGCATGTTTTACTTTATTTATTTTTTATTGTATTAAACTAAATGTAGACTAGAAGTACAAACATAAAAATATGAAAAATACAAAAATATTTACATATGACGACATATAAGTCATATAGTCAATAAAAAGACACTATATATATATATATATATATATATATATATATATAAATATATCTATATATATATATATATATATATATATATATATATATATATTTACATATATATATATATATATATATATATATATATATATATATATATATATATATATATATATATATATATATATATATATATTATGTCTTTTTAAAATGACTTATATGTCGTCATATGTAAATATTTTTGTATTTTTCATATTTTTATGTTTGTACTTCTAGTCTACATTTAGTTTAATACAATAAAAAATAAATAAAGTAAAACATATCAATAAAACATAGTGTATGATATACGTGCTAAAAGTGATTTTAAAGGGAAGACAAACTTCCCTTTCACAAAATAAAATGTCACTTTCAGCACATATATCCTTAATACTTTGTAATGCAATAGATTATAAATAAAAGATTGTTTTTAAAAATATTTTTTATTGTTTTATTAGGTTGCTATTTTCTGTCGTCATATGAATCCACCCCATACTTTTACCAGTTCATCCCCATATAAGCCTTGATTTTAAGCAACATTTGACTAACTAGTATTTAAATTATGCCGCGAACCGACAGGCAGAAAGACAGAAATACAATAAAACTTACGAGGGAAGTAAAAACTTATTAAATTTTGATATATGCTTGAAAATGTTTACTTTATCTGAGAATGATTAAGTTAAACTCGAAACCTATAATATATATAAGGCTCGTTTGGATCCTTTGCCACTTTGTTCTTTAAACTATAGCAAAATAATTTCCTGCTTGCAAAATATTTCGGTTCGTTAAGGGCAACGGGCAAGTTAATTTTGGAGGTGAGATAGATATTTTTTTTAATATTTCATGTATAATTTTGTTATACGGGGCGGCATTGTTTGTCATAGCGTGAAGGCAAGGTTTTACATTTTCTATGAAATCTGGGTCGAGAAAAGTCATATTTTAAAGTGTTCTCTGGATGCGAAATATAGAGCCACCGTGATAACTTAAATGACAAATAATCTAGGTTGGTGCCATAAACATTTGGAAAAGTATGCAGAGGACTACCACATTTAAAAGCTTGATAAACTGAACAATAAATTAAACGTATTAAAACGTGACTACAATTTGAATAACTTCATTACTAAATCGCCTACTAACATAAACTGCCCTTATTAATTAAAAACATAGTGTCACTTTACTAAGGGCAATACAATTTTCTATCTTCGCACCCAGGTATAAACTGTGAAAATGAGTGCAAGGAATAAGAATAACATAAGAATAATTTATTGTTCAACGATAAACATTTACAGAACAATCATAGCATTATGTTCATAGAACATGTAATATACACTACCCTAAAATAAAATAACATAATCTAGTTTTAAAGCTAAATTAATCAAATCTGTCTCCAAATAGTTGAGCCAATTTTCTTTTAAATTTGAATTTAGAGTACAAAATATATCTAATTGTGAACAATATGTATTAAATATATGTTATAAATTGGTGACTGCATTAAAACGTTAGTTTTAGGTTTATCACAATAAAACACACATTTCGGTCTAATATACCTAGGGACTCGTAATGATCAAATTAAGAATATCCGAATTATCAATATTTATATATATATATAATATGCAATATATGCGATTTTTTAAGTTGGTTACACTATAATAATTATAAAAATATGCCACAAATATATAAAATATATATATATTTATATTATACACATATACGGAAGTTATATATATATAAATCCTAGCACTTTAGCGGCGCTTGTAACTATATTATATATATGCGTAGAAAAAGACAATTTCTCGTCAAACCATACGCCCAAATCTTTAATATATATATATATATAAGTATATATATATATATATATATATATATATATATATATATATATATATATATATATATATATATATATATATATATATATATATATTTACATATATATGTATATATATATATATATATATATATATATATATATATATATATATATATATATATATATATATATATACAGAAGGGAAAGTTAAGACTTTATTTATAATGAAAACTTCTTTACAGCTTCCACGTACGTTCATATTAAATATTAGTTGAAATATTCTTTTTTGATTAATAAAAAATACGACTACACTGCGCACCAGCACTTCCGCAAGAAACAACGCTGTTTGCCATATGACTGAAAGCTAAGGAATAATATACAGAAATAAGCCCTTCCCTATCTAGTGTATTTTTAGTTAGTAGAACACACGTGGTCTACATGATGCAGAAATGTAAGTTGAGGATCGAGATATGTTCCTAAAAATTTAACATTTTTTGAAAACTCTATATTAAACTCTTGCTTAAAATTACTTGGGAGTGGTTTTCGATTAAACATGTTCATGTAGAGAGTTTTAGTCCATTTTTCCTACACCAGGATTTTATATCACTGCAGATATGGAGATCATCAAGGGTATTTGCGGCGGCAACAATAGTTGTGTCAGCGTACATTGTAACATATTTGACATATATGACTATCTAGTGAAGGGTGTAGGGAGCGGTTCTCAGGTGGATGTCTTGTTCACGGACTTATCCAAAGCGTTTGATCAAGTGATCAGCCTCTCATAAAAAAACTGGTTGCTCTGGGTCTAATTGACCAATATGGTCGCTGGATAGAATCATATTTGACAGACCGAAAACAATCGGTTCGGCTTGGAAACGTGGTATCTTGCGAGGCGAACCTATCATCTGGAATTCCGCAGGGGTCCAACCTAGGTCTCATTCTGTTTTTGCTGTACATAAACAGCGTCACGTCGGTATTCCACGACTGCAGATGCCTACTGTATGCTGACGACCTTAAGCTGTTTCGCACCGTTGGCAATTCGGACGATTGCCCACGTCTTCAGGGCGAGCTGAACGAATTTGTCAAATGGTGCGGTTGGAACTTCATGGATATCAATATATCCAAATTAGGGGCGTGCAGTCCATGGAAGCAAGGGAAGCAGTGCTTCCCCAAAAAAAAATTACAAAACATTTTCTTAAATGTAATTTTTGAAATAGGAAACCATTAATTTAGTTTATATTAAAAATGCTAAAATATTATCTTAATTATCAAGCCCATAATAAATGCGGACTTGACTCCGACCCAGCCACAATAGAATATCGAATAGAACCTATGCGGGCCGCTAGCTTCTCTGCAGTTAAGTCCTGTATGCTTGATTTCCTGTGAATCGAGCCAGAGGTTATTGAACTTTCCACCGGCTGTTTGCAATTTTTGCATTTCAGAACGGCTATCTGTGTGTTGTGTGATACGTACGTCGCGTCGTGCATGGTGCGATATGGAAGACAGTAATACGGACGTGGATATGCAAATACCGCCAACTTCGGCTGTCGGTAATAACGTTGAAAATGTTGGAGAATTTAGTAAGAAGAGTGTGTGTGAATTTGTGGTGTGTGTCTTAATAATAAAGGGATTTCCAACATTAAACTTCGCTGATAAGCTTCAAATAATTTCCAAATGAAGGGCAAAACCGCCTATGAAAAATTTAACCACAAAAATCAAAAATTGTATTAGACATTTTTATCCGGAAAAACAATACAAACAATTTAAATGGCTAACAGGGTGTGAAAATATAAGTAAATTATTTGGTTGGCCATGTTTACTTTTTGAAAATGAAAAAGGTCTCTGGAATAAAACTGGTTTTTCCGATTTAAACAATTTCCATAAAGCTGTAAAAAGACACATTATGTCCAAAGCGCATTTGCAGGCCGTCATAAAAGAAAAAGTCTTCGGCAAAACCAGAATTGAACACACCCTTAATAAACAGTTGGAAATTAGTCACCACCAACACAATGAACTAGTCGATAAAAATAGGCAAATATTAAGAAGACTTATCGATATTGTTTGTTTTCTCAGACAGCACAAATTGGGATTTAGAGGTCATGACGAATCAAAGGTTTCTTCAAATAGAGGAAATTTTCAAGATTTACTTAGTTTAATGGCTAAATATGATGATTGCTTAAAAAGTCATTTAGAGCAGTTTAGCGTTTTTCGCGGAACGTTGAATCGAATCCAGAATGATTTAATTTCCGCTGTTGCAACCATTATTCTAAAAAGAATTAAGCAGGAGATTGGCGAGGCGCGGTTCATTGCTATTGTTCTGGACGAAACAACTGATATCACTAATTTTAGCCAATTATCTATAGTAATACGCTACGTTAAAACAGACGGAAGTATTCAAGAGCGATTTTTAAGTTTTAAGAATGTGTCCGAAAATCGTACAGCAGATGCATTATATACCGTAGTTCATAACGTTACTAAAGAAAAAATAGTTGCGCAAAGCTATGATGGAGCTGCAGTGATGGCAGGACAATTAGGGGGCCTACAAGCTAAATTTGAGAAACTTTCCCAAGTGCTGTGTTTGTCCATTGTTTTGCTCATAAATTAAATTTAGTTTTATCCCAGTCCATCAATCACATTAAAGAGTGTAAAGTATTTTTCGTTACTTTAAGTGGCATGGCTGCTTTTTTTTCCAAGTCAACAAAACGTACACAAGCTTTGGACTCCATTGTCCACAAAAGATTGCCCAATGTAGCTCCTACTAGGTGGAACTATAATGGAAGACTTGTGTTAACAGTATCTGAAAATCGTGAATCACTGATTGAACTATTTGAGAATATAACAGAAAATAATGAAACGTGGGACTCAGTGGGAAGAAATAAATAGTTCGAGGGGGTTTTTGGACTGTTTGAAACGAGATTTTAATTTCAATTATTGGTTGAACATATTTTCAGAAATACTTTCATTCTCGGACAATGTTTTTAATATATTACAAACTAAAACAAATGATATTGCTTTTTGCCTAAAAAAGTGGATGATTTTAAGTCCATGTTAAGCCAAAAAAGAAATGACTTTGACCTACTTTGGGAGAAAACGATGACGTTAAATGTAGAGCCACAAGCCAAGCGTCTTCGAACAGACAAGGTCGGAGATGTTCATACAGACGCCTCTTTTATGAAATAATCGATCAAATTCAGCAACAAATAAACTATAGATTTAACGGTTTAAATGATTGTAAATTCCTCTAGCTCTGCAATTTTGATGCATTTAGAGGAAAAACTTTTCCAGAAGATGCGTTTAAATCTCTTCTTCTTCATTATGGCCAGTTCTTCGACCGAGTGTTACGATCTGAACTAAAAATGATTTACGAAACTGATGACATTAGCGCAAAAAATAACGCTAAGGAACTAATGCAATTTTTAAAACACAAGGAGCTGGAAGATGCGTACACCGAAGTGTCGAAATTGTGTGAGTATTGACAATACCTGCCACAAGTTTATCAATAGAACGCAATTTTTCAACACTTAAACGTATAAAAAATTTCAGGAGAAATTCAACGGGGCAAGAGAGACTTTCGCATACATCGCTGTTGTCTATTGAAAATAAATTTCTCCAAAATATGTCGTCGCTTCGACGTTTTTTTGATGACGGCATTGACGAATTTGCAAAAAATGATTGAAGAATCGAATTACATTACAAATAAGTAGGTTTCTAAAAATTGCTTCCCTTTCTTAAAATTTCACCGCACGCCCCTGATCCAAATGCAAGGTCATGCATCTCTCCAAGCGTAAAATGCCTATATTGTTTAAGTACTGTATCTCCAATAATGTTCTGGCCTCTGTAAATAGTTTTAATGGCTTGGGTGAAATTTTCAGCGATGACCTCAGTTTTAACAAACATATCGACAACATAATTTGGAAGATATCCAGAATGCTGGGCTTTCTGCGGCGTACCTGCACTGATATTTGTGACGCTACTTTACTCATACCGACTTGTTCAATCTCAGCCTGAATAGACTGAAAAATACAGTTAGAATGAGGCAACGAACCTAGCTTACTCTTGTTGCAATTTTTTTTATTCATTGTTATGGTGTGTATGTTTCTGCATAATGTAATGTGATTAAGTTCAATTAATATCTTTATTCCCGCTTTAATTTTTTAATTTTAGATTTTAATCTTAAGGTTATATGTACCATTTGGAGTTATTTTTATGTCTGTAAGTACTTATTGTGAATAAAAAAAAATAAAAATAAATATTCAGAGGTAAATCATTAACATACATTATGAATAACAACGGTCCCAAAACTAGTTACTAAATTGATAAAATATCCTCAAGATTATCATTTTTAAATCTAATTTATCCATGAATTACGTTGCTAAGGTAAAAAAACGAATTTGTTGATTTGTCTTTGTTGACAAGTAATATCAAATAAGTAGTCACGACTTTTTGCTCGATGGAAAATGATCAAGAAAATGAATTTTTCCCGGCGGAAATCGAAGAAGCTGCCAATAAAGCTACTTTTGAATTATTGCTCAGTCATTCAAAGCAACAGTACAAGTTTTCATACGATAGTTTCTTGAAACGGTGTGATCACGCAAATGTTAGTGGCAAGGAGGCAGGTGAAAAAGTGCTTCTTCCATATTTTGAAGAAAAGTCCAAAATATGGCCAACGCTTTGGTCAAATTACTCTATGTTGAAGGCGACGATGAATATAAAAAATCAGGACATCATCAGATATTACAAGATTGTTGATTTTTTAAAGCGAAAAGGTGAAGGATACGACCGAAAAAGTCGAAAGTATTGACAAGGTAACGTATCAACAAATTTCTCACAGAAGACCCTGATGAAATATATCAAAAAGTTGCTGCAATTTTCAGTGTATTTGGCGTCTAGAAGAGCTATGCAATTTGACATTAAATAACATCGAATATTTGGGAACTTCACTAGTTGTACATATACCAGGCACAAAAACTGATGTACAACGAACCTTTGTTATTAATGGTACATTGTAGATGAACTATTATCTTCGTCCAGCAAATATTAATCATTCAAGAATTTTTATAAGATTCATTAAGAATGTATGTGTCAGGACCCAAGTTGGCATCAACACAATTGGTAAAATGCCTACCAAAATCTCTAAATTTCTAAATTTGCCTGATTTCCTGATACTGGACATTGTTTCCGACGTTCCTTAGTGAAATTGTTGGCGGACTCTGGTGCTAATCTTACTACAAGTAAGAGACACGGTGGATGAAAGTTTAGTAGCGAAGGGTTATATAGAAGACGCGCTACAAAAGAAAAAGAACATTGCAGATCAAATTTTGACCAAAACTTCGGCAGATACCATTGGTCACTGCCCTGGTACAAATGTTACCAAAATAAATTCTGTTACTGCTATCAATGAGATTGGTCATGAAGTTTCTTATTCTAATTATAGGTTCAGGAATTGTGCGTTTAATCCAATAAATATGTTATTTCGATTTAAAACTTCTTATGTTTTTTAACACAAATTGTGTTTCTCTTATTCTTTCAAAGAAAGCCTGTATGTTTATTGGGCGGCAAACCCTTGTGACTTAGAAGCATGGGGTTGGGTGGCAATCTAAGTCCTGAAGGAATTTTTTTTTTGCTAAAACACTTTCCAATTACACAGTACAGTACAGTTACAGTAGATCTATGCCAAAAATTCTGACTACCATGTCGGTTCCAGATTCTCTTCTGAAGGAAATCACCTTTGCTCCACAACTGGAGAACTTCGCTTTCTTAATATGTGTCCCACATATGCAGATCTTCGCCTTTGATTTACCCCAGTTATCACTTGTACCCTAAGTATCCAGTTTGACCTGACCAGATCGAAGTCTCGCGGTCAACTGATGATTCTCATAAAACCTGTCGCTTTTTATGCATGACAGAGTTGGTCTTATTCGGTAATAAGAAACTACACAAGCCTAGTTTACACATTAACATTAGTATCTAATTATTTGAATTTTTAAACAACTAACTTTTCCACATAAAACCACTCTTGTTTATTATTTAGCTGCATATATTCTTGCATTTTCTCAAAAATATCGTCGCATTTATTGAAAAATTGTTGTCGCCAGACAATCCATGTCTATCAGCTTATTTTCCGTTATTCCGCTTACAAACACGGCAATAATTAAGTTATGTTAAGTGAAATGTAGTGAATAAACAGAAACATGTATCTCAATTTAGGAACCAATTTACTTTTAAAAGTGCTTGGCTATAAAATAGTCACATGCGATGAAACTATTCGCTCTATAATAGGACTGTACTGGTGTAATGTATGCGCATGATATTTGTTTTGTTTGTTTTAACGGAATTTACGTTTTTCACGATAATGTATTGTTTATTAGAAGAGAAAACGTATAAAAATGTCATTTCTGGTAGTCCCGTCATTGTAGGTGAACTAAAGTATCTAAGTATCGGAAAGTTGCCATATGGCCGCCATCTTAGAGTAATCTATAAAACACATTTGTTATCCCGATTAACATCAAACATATACCACATAGAAATGTTATCTTATTATTTTAAGTAATTTAAAAATATGTTTTACCAGTAATAAGCTTGATAAGGGCTGCTGTACGAGAAACTCCACTTTCTGATCCACTCTATGTACTCAATGGTATGGTCCACCGATTATCACGGTGGATTGGTATGCAGTATTCAGACAACTGCAATAGCTACACAAACTAGATTCTTATAAGCTATGGCAAATCGGTTGTAATTGTGTTTGATGTGTATTTGATGGGGTCTTGTCGTTTGGAACCTCCCTCACATTAAAATAAGTGAATGTGAGAGCTATCCTAGGGTTTTATTTTCTATGGATATGAAACTGACAAAGAAGAGCGCAATATTGGGTGCCAGTTAATACATGTACCCTGATATCCAGATCTCTGATCGCTTAGACAACAGTTGGTGAGTCTAAACAAAGAGAGTGTGTTGTCACTACAGACGATACTGATGTCCTAATACTACGTACTATATACTTTGTCAAGGTACCGAATAAAAAAGTAGTATTCAAAACATAATCAATACGTGGGGTGACGAACTGCCGACGACGTAACATTTAATAATAATAATAATAATAAATTAATGAAATTATTTTAAAACCTAGCACACTCCCCAGTTTTCTCACTCAAGGAATAACATACCTTAAATCCAAAAATTCAGACAATAAGGACCCGTCAAATTACCGACCTATTACGGGCCTTCCAACCCTATATAAGATCATCACAGCCACAATTACGAGGAAAATAGAACAACATCTAGCACACAAAAACATTCTAACGGAAGAACAAAAAGGGTGCAGGAAAAACAGCCGAGGATGCAAGGAGCAGCTCATTATAGACAGCGTCATCATGGAAAAAACCAGGAAAAATAATAGAAACCTTTATACTGGTTACGTATATTATAAAAAAGGCTTTGATTCGATACCCCACAGTTGGCTAACCAAAGTACTAGAATAATATAAATTCAATAAAAACATCAGGCAATTTCTTACGCAAATCATAAGTACGTGGAAAACTAAAATCAACCTGAGATACAAAAAAGCACATCGAAACAGAAGAGATCTACATCAGACGAGGTATGTTCCAAGGAGATTCACTCAGCGCTTTGTGGTTCTGCCTCTGTCTCAATCCACTCTCAAACACCCTGAATAACACAAACTTCGGATTCCAAATTAAACACCAAAAAAATAACCTACATAAAATAAACCATCTCTTGTACATGGATGACATAAAATTATATGCAAGCACAAAGGCACAGCTAAAGTGACTCCTTAAAATCACAGAAACGTTTAACCTGGACATCAACATGGAATTTGGTATAAGTAAATGCAAGCTACTTCATATCAACAAGATACAGTGGAAAGACCACCCTACGGGGGAAACAATCAACAATGAAACTATAGATAACATGTTCAAAGAAGAAACGTACATATATCTAGGCTTCCATCAAAGCACCAAAATTAACCACACTCATATTAAATCAGAGCTCAAGACGGAATTTAAAACCAGACTCACAAAGCTACTAAAAACAAAACTGAATTCCAGAAATCTAACGAAAGCTATTAACACCTTCGCCATACCTATTCTTACGTATTCGTTTGGTATAATTAAATGGTCACACACAGACATAGAAAACCTTCACATTCTCATACGCTCTGAATTCACTAAACACAGGAAGTTACATCCCAACGCATGCAAGGAAAGACTCACTATCGAGAGAGAAGAAGGAGGAAGTGGAATTATAGATATACAATCGCTAAATAAAAAACAAATTTACAAACTCAGAAAATTCTTCCACAACAAACAAACAAGGCAATAGTGAAGGCAAACAAGAATTATACACCGCTCGACCTGTCTCAAACGAGCCACGCTGCAGACCCACACAGTCACATCTAATCACGACTAGAAAAGATGAACACCTGGTCTGAAAAAACACATCACGGAAGACACAGATACCACATAAAGTAAGACCATATACATAAAAAGCTTTCATATACGTGGTTACAAGAATGGCAGCTGTTCCCTGAAATAGAAGGCTTCCTGCTTGCCATCCAGGACAAAGTCATAGCAACCAGAAATTACCCAAAAGCACATCATGAAGGACACAACCATTGAAGACGAGAGATGTAGGAGATGTCGCCAGCAGAGAGAAACGATCGATCACATAACGAGTGGATGTAGAATAATGGCCAGAACTGAATACACCGCGAGACACAACTCAGCAGCGAAGGTCGTTCATCAAGCATTAGCCACAACATACAAACTAACAGAGAAAACAGACCCTTACTACCATTATACACCAACATCTATACTTGAACTACAAGCTCTACTGGGACATTGACATCCACACAGATAAAACAATCCCCGCAAATATACCCGATATCACCTTTCAATCCAAAAAAGTGGAAATCACTTATTTAATTGACAGGGCTGTCCCCAACGACGAAAATATCCAAGCGAAATACAGTGAGAAGATCGCCAAATACACCGACTCGGCAATGGAAGTAAAAAGGCTGTGTAAACAGGAAAGAGTCATCATTGTTCCTCTCGTCATATCAGTAACAGGTCTCACCCCAACAACGTTTACACCGCATTTGGCTGAATTAAGACTTAATACAGACATTCACACAGTGAGACAACAAGTCATAATAATAATAATAATAATAAACGACTTTATTCAAATATTACATTTGAGAGGCGAAGTATAGTCCATACAAAGACTTTTCAACGTAACCCTGAACAATAAATAAATATACAACTAGAAGTAACAGTAATAACAAAACATTAAAAACATAGCTATATACCACACAGATAATAAACAGTAGGTCTTATCTTACAGACTATTCAGTTTTCCAATTCTTTAATGTGGACAAGAAGAACATTAATTATTATATTAATCTTGTCGCCAAAAACATAATCCTGAAGACAGAGCTAGGAATCTTATCGAGTAGGGGTGGGCCAACATTTTGAATATAGATAAGGCTTTAACTTCTTTTTACAATTAATTAAAGAGTAGTTGTAAAATTCACTAGGTAGTGTGTTGTATAATTTACATGCTGGTTCGGAAAATGAACTTTGGAAAAGTGCAGATTTAAATCTTGGAACGTAAAACGTAAAACGGTTTCTAGTATTTAAATTTTTTACGTCCTGGAAACGTAATAATTTTAGTGATAAATAAAGGAGTTCATTAAATAAAGGAAATGTGTGTGTTAAAAGCAGTAAGTGAAAATATCTGAAATAATCAAGAAAAATACGTCATTATGCAGTATGCTAAAATACTCAAAAATGCAAATTGTTTGAAAGAAGACATTACTCTCGGAAAAAGTGCTAGTGTTGACTTGTATGGAGAAAAGGCATCTGTTATGCTGAATATGAAACACATATTTTAGTAGAAACTGGCTGAGAAAAATATGGTTCAAACGGTTCAGTCTCATCCACCAACTTGGGCTGCAATGTGATATATATCTTTTCCATGAGGATTGGGGTTAGCAATTACTCCAACTCCTACCACTATTCACTGACATATAATTTAGGCACCATCAAGGCAAACGTTAATACCAGATAGACTATAATACGTCAAGGTGCTCTTGCAGGAAACCTGGTTTGGAGTGTTTATGAACTTGCTTGAGGTGCGTCTGGAGGAGATTAATATATGTCGAAAATGAGAGTAGTGTTTCAATTGTGCAAGTCGTTTTTTCAAAGATTGTTTAGTAATTTAATAGATTTTGTACAGGTTTTTTGTTTACAAAAATAAATATATAAAAATAATAAATACAAAAGTTTCTTCAAATTTTAAACACATTTTGAGGGAGTTTGATTACCTTATATTATTAATATTTCGTAATAAATGGAACATAGTAGAGAAAAATTAAGACAAGTTTTTATATAATCCCTGGTATATTAATATTTATCGCCAAATCGCACATATCAAAGTCGGCTTTGATAAATAACGCGTATAAAGCAATTGTCGAGTATTACTTGTTAAACTTGGATTTCTTGTTTAAACTTTAACTGCCTGGCTATTGAGTGACAGGCTTTTCTTTCTCAAATAATATATGGCTATACAAATAGATAAAAAGAGACAAAAATGAAAATAAAATTGCGGCTTTTCAATAGAATCGTTATTGTATATATCAAAAGTGAAAATATTTTTTTATAGTATAAAAAATAATGTTTGGTTTCAATGCGGTTGATTTCTTTATTTAAAATATTATTATGCAGGTTTTAATTGGTTTTAAAATGAGAATATTTTTATGATACATCTTCTCAGAAGTAAAGAAGCCGATATAGCAAAATAAAGGAAACGACACTGTTAAATAAACACAAATGTGCGGTCTTTGCATGCTAAAGTCTTTTATTCAGAGAATTTTGTGGTTAGATGCGATGTAAAAAGTAATTTTATATACAGGAAATTTCTAGCTTTGGATGCTGAAATAATTTTAATAATTATGAAACGACCGCGACGTTAAAATTTTATTTACTTTATTTAGATTGGTTTTTTGATGTACTGGATGTACATGTGTTAGATTTAACACGCTAGGTATTTGAGGAAATAATTTCCCGAACAACAGTTTTATTCAGTTTTTTAAAACCGTTTTAATATGATCGATCTTTATCTAGAGTCGTAACGAAGTCTTTGGCCTGTCTACCACCTTTGATTTAGCTCCACTCACGTTGCAGTTCTTGGTGCGCCCATTCGTCGGGTGCAGTCCTTATCTGCTGGTTCCATATATGGGCTGGTGGCTCCGAGTCTAGCAAGCTCATCTGCCTTCTCGTTACTCTTAATCCCAGAGTGGCCGGCAGCTAACAACAGTCTGCCTGAATATCGTACTACTAGGTAGGTAACTGGATCTTTCTTTCCACAATATGACCCACAACCTTCCCTCTGTCATGCCATGCTTTTGGATTGTCATTAGTATAAAGACAAAAATGGTAGAGCTTGAAATTTGCAAGACCTTTGTGTAGTTAGTTTCCAAAAAGATAGAGGGCGCCAAAATTTCAAAAAAATTAGTTTTTAATTGTGAAAATTATACAGATTATATTATCTTTGTGAAATTAGCAAGTACATTCAATACATATCAATCTTTAGTATTTCTCAGACAACATATCACTTTTATTAATGTCTAAGTCGACACGATGAATTGGAAAATCAGTCATTTTTCGCATCGAACTTTTGGTCGCAAGCAACTTGCTTTTTACAAGTGAATTGGTTATTTTTTTAACATAAAAAACTTTTCGAATGAGAACTCTGCGTTTCGATATGAGTAAGCAGTATAGCCATATTAAGAGCAAATAATTATTTAGAAAATTAAGGATTAGAAAAATCAATATCGAAAATTATTTAGCAAGGACGTATAAAATTGTTACGTACATTAACAAATTAGATATTGCCTGTTAAAAAAATTTAAAAAATATTTTTGCACAAATTTTTTGTTAGGTTCATAACGACCTTGTATAAATCTCTTACCATTGAAGATCGGACCAATTTTTATAGCAAATTGATATTTAGTTTGGGTTCCAAATTACGTACCTTAAATATTAAGGTTTTCTCCTGAATCATCCTGTACAACTGCAAGACGTCCTCTTCAAACTCATTTAACATTAACAAAACAAATGGCATAACGTGTTTTTCTCTGTTTCCGTCGCTAATTTTTAAATTAGAAAGATTATATTCGAAGGCACTAAAATTGTACCCACCGAACTAGATAATTAGGAACTGCAAGAGTTTATTACTTTGTGGATTAAAGTTACTACAGGAATTTGTTAAGGGCATGTTGAAAGTTCCTTTTAATAAAGATTTTTCGAAATGGAATGGTTTTGTTAATGGCACAGAATTGAGATTGCTTTTATACTTTTATTTGTAACAAAAATTAGCTATAAGTAACAAGATAGAACTTCGACGGAATAAGAAAAGTCCCTTGTTGGATCTCATCTGATCAAAATGACAGTGAAGTAACAAGTACACTTTCAAAAAGCACACATTTTGGCTGATGGTTATTGGCCGTCTGTTTTTATTTTTAAACAATATATCTGTATCGTTAACAAGTAAAATGAACTTACAAATCTCTTTAAGAACAAGCTTTTAATTGTAAACTATTGAACTAAAAAGTAAAAATAGTTAAACTACGAAACATTAACACAGAACTTTAAAAAAATTTGAATATTCCCTTGAAAGTTTAAGGCTTTATGTCAAGTGTGATGACGTCTCACGCACACTTCAAGCTTTTAAGAAAATGTAGTTTTTAAAAGTTCTGTGTTTATATAAGTTTTATTATTTTTTAAATTTTAGCTCAATAGTTAATAAATTGTTTATTTTATTTTATATTTTTAGAATTTGTTTAATTATCCCTCTTACTATCTTAACTTGTGCGTATTCATCCGTTTAATATTAAATTTTAGTAGTATCTGTCAAGACAAATCCAACGAGTTCAAACACGACGAGGTTAGGTTAGGGTGTGTAGTTGAGGAGTTCCTATGGCTACCTTCCGGATCTATCGTCAGACCAGCTCCATGGCATCATGTTATTTAATATTATTAAATTCTAACAATATTCTCAAAAAAAGACAGTTATTCCCTATTCTCTCCTTTTTTTAGTTATTTCCTGGACAATTTTAGATCATCAACTTATTTTGAGCCTAAAATAGACTAGAAATAGCCAGTGTTGGCAAATTTAGAATTGTTTGTGTAAAAATTGACTTATAAAATTTAAAATTTCGAAATTTCAATAAAATATTTGATTTTTGTTAAAAAATTGTCGTTTCTATTCGATAATACGATAATAATAATAATAGTATATTTATTTATGAGCTCATAGCAAACAAGTAACAACTTTCACAAATAAATGTAAGTTATAAGTATTATCTCTCATTTAAAAGACTTATATTATTTCTATATTTTCTGTACCATACCTTCTATATTTACACTTAAATCTTTATAAATTTGGCATTCGTTTTATATTTCAGGTAGGTTATTAGATAGGTAAATTCAAACCTTTATGAAATAAACTATTCTGACTATAATTTTCTTGAACAATAGATATATTTAGATTTTCCCTATTATGGGTATTATGTTGGAGTATATCTCTCACAAATGTACAATTATTGTTCAACCAATGTTGGAAAACCAATTCAATTGTTATCTTATGTACAAATAGTAAAGTATTTAAAATTAATACCTGTTTTACACTAAGTATTTGTAATCTATCAGGCATATTAACTCCAATTTATATAACAGAAATAAGATAGTTGCATAGAAACTAAAATGAGGTAATCCAGTTGTTTTATATACAGGGGTTTGGGGTTTGCCTACAAATATTTTGACATATGATAGTATGGATGATTGTGAACAAAAAATTCTTATATATCATCGGTAAATTCTGAATTGTTTTCGAGATATTAGTGTCTAAAATGTTTAATTTTGGAGAAGGATTAAAATAAGTTCTTAAAAACATGGCAACGTTGCTATTTGATTGTAAAATACGTTATCAATCCGATCAGCCGTGTTTTGTCAACAAAGAAATATAAAAAAACTATTAGGTTTGAGACAGATTCAATTAATTTACTCTGTTTATTTTTTTGAGATGTATGAATTAATTATTTAATAAAAAGGATAGTAGTTTATTAGCATAATATCGGCGCCTATAAAAAAAGTAGAAACACTTGTCATTGAAACTAAATAATAATAATTTCTGAGAATACTTATTTGTATAATTTCAACTGCAGAGCCCTAATTAAGTTTAATACTCTCTAATAATTAATAAAAAATAAAAACTTTCTATGCACTTTAATTTATAGGTTAGGTTAGGTTAAAAGTGAGTGGATCAAATGACCTTCCACTGCGACTCTGTGGCCTATTGTGGCTCACGCCTATATTTACATTTCGCCAAGCAACTCTAAATCCTCAATGAGTCTTATCATTCCATTTGGGGAGGCAGAGGGAAAATACAGAACCTGATCCTGGCAGCTGCCGGGCATTCAGATAGTACATGACTGGCTGTCTCGTCATCCTCCATACATAGGCGGCACTCGGATCTTCAAGCCCCATCCTGTGCATGTGATGTCTTAGAGCACAATGGCCAGTGTATAGGCCTATTGCTGCTTAATTCTGTTTATATTTAACAGACTTTCTGTTATCCTCTTCTTCATAGGAAGGGGGATAAATGCCTTTGCCTGGGAGAGACCTGACAGTCCAAGCCAATAAAGATTAGCGTTTTCCTCAACCAAGTTCCAAATTGCGCGCTTGGCCGTTTCGTGGGCTACTCCTAAAGCTGGTTCAGGTCCCATGAATCTTGTCTCTGCTCCTTTCTTTGCTAGAAGATCCGCAGACTCATTTCCCTCCAAACCTGCATGTCCTGGTATCCAGATAAGAGCGATGAGTGTTGCTCCCTAGGCCATCGAGTGCGTTTTGGCAGTTCTAAACTGTTTTGGATGTACAATGACTCGCTTCAAGTGCTTTAAGGGCCGCTTGACTACCCGAGAATATTTTTATCGTTTTATGTGTTATTTGTTGATCCTGCAACATTCTAGCACACAATTCGGTAGCATGGACTTCTGCTTGGAATATTGAGGTGTTATTGCCCAGGCTTACTGACAGATCAACCTTCGGCCTTACCCTAAGGATTCCAGCTCCTACACCTTTATTGGTTTTGGAGCCGTCTGTGAATAGGCACAGCTCTTCTTTCAGTAGATCAGATTTATTCTGATCCCACTCCTCTCTCCCTGGGAAGATCACGGAGTAGGGTTGCTGTGCACTAACAGTTTTTGGTAGCAGATCCGATGGCGTTCCTAACATGTAATGGTTTTTCACAACTTTCAGCATGTTGGATGATTCCATGTGACTCGCGCTATCGACCATGCTGTTGGTAACATGATAGAGTCTGTGTGTTGTCCTCATTGCTTCCTCTTCCACAAATACGTGGAGTGGTGGAAGTTTCAAAACGAGTTCCATGGCCGCGGTAGGAGTGGAGCGAATCGCTCCTGTAATTGACAAGCAAGCCTGTCTCTGCAGACCACTCAGTTTGGCTTGGGCAACACTTTGTTGTCACTTGCTCCACCAGGCTACAGAACCATAGGCTATCATTGGTCTTATGACCGTTAGGTACAGCCATATAGCTGTTTTGGTTTCATACCCCATAACTTCCCGTAGATTTTACGGCAGGTCCACAGAGATAGTTTAGCTTTCTGAATTATTTTAGTCAGATGAGCATTCCATTTCAGCATTTTATCCAGGATAATTCCCAAATATTTCACTTCAGCTGAAAATGGTATCACCTGTCCCCGAAAGGAAGTTTGTCGAAGTCTCTCCAGATTCCTTTTCTTTGTGAAGGGAACTAGAACCATTTTATTAGGGTTGATAGACATCTCTTCCCTCTCAAACCACGTTAGTGTGATGTTCAGTACTTCCTGAAGGGTTGCTGAAATTTACTCTTCAGTCTTTCCTTTTGCTAGGATGATAAGATCATCGGCATATGCCTGCAGATCAACCTCCCACAGCCGAACTACCGCCAGCAAATTGTCCACCAGTACTGACGACAGCACTGTGTACACCCTCTAGCTGCTTTAAAGCTCACTGTCTCGTCCTGTAGAGATGTTGTTATTTTTTTGTTTTCAAGCATTGCCTGTATCCAGCCACGTATAAGCGGTTCTACCCCTCTTTCAGTAATTGCATCATAGAGTGATCCAGAAAGGGCATTGTTAAATGCTCCCTCGATATCTAAGAATGCAGCGACTGCAATCTCCTTGTTTTCTAGGGAGTTGTTTATGCTCTCAACAAGATTGTTAAGAGCCAATTCTGTTGATTTGCCCGTTTGGTAAGCATACTGATGCTCACTCAGCGGGTGTCCCCCAAGAGCTACGTCCCTGATGGGCTCATCGAGGATTCTCTCCAGACTGTTCAACAGAAAGGAGGTTAGACTAATTTGTCTAAGCGAACTTGGTAGAGGATCATTTCGACCCACTTTAGGTATATACATTACCTTAGTTGCAGACCATCTGACCGGTATATAGTTCCATGCCAGACTTGCTCTAAATAGTCTTGTTATGAAAGGAAGGAGTGCGTCCAACCCGTTTTGTATAAGAGCTGGAAAGACTCCATCCTCGCCCTTACTGTAATTATCAGCGAATCATCGTTTGTGTCGACCTACGAAATGGTAAGTTGACCAACTATCCATTATCAGGCTACCTGGGAGGTGATTTAGTGCTAAAAGCTCCAAAGTTTCTTTCCTAGAGCTTGTAAAGATTCCATCTGGCCGTTTTAGCGATCTCAGTTCCTGAACAAGCTCTCTGGACAATATCTTGTGGACTCTTATCACTAGTGGTTATATCTGATATACCCTCACGGAACCTTTTCCACGACTCGGTTTTGGCTTTCCTGTTTGCTTTATTGTAATTTGTTAAAGCAGTTCTATATTGGTCCCATTCACCTGATATTTTAGCTCGATTGAACAGTCTATGAAATTCTTTTAATTTATAGCTCTAGGCAGGTGATTCATACGCTAGGAAAAGTATTTGAAAACTTTCTGAAATGCGAAATCTAACTGGTCGCGAAATAGTTTTAAGTGGTCACACCAGGGTTTTTCTTCACTAGAGCTAAACTATGTTCCTTGTTTTCGGGTGCTATTTGTCTCTGTTTGCATATTCATTATTTGTATAAATTTTTAAATTAAATCAGTATAGAATTATCCCCCACAACACAAGAATAAACCAGGTGGAACTGGAAGCAACAAAAACAACACAAATCAAGCTGCTATGTTTGCAGTTCGTTGAATCCTGCGATGTTGCGTGTTGATTAGGTGTTTTCAGGAAAAATTTAAATAATAGATACGTTTTTTTATTCTTTCTTAATGTTAGATTGTTGAGATACGAAAAAAAATTCACCAGTTCTTTTTGGTTACTATCTGATTTATTTTTGTGGAGAAATTTGTTTTGAAGTATTCTATACGCAAACTACTCTCCCAAAAATCAGACAATATGTATTATTAAACAACACTTCAATTATTTTTTTAAGTTGTATAACAAAAATTGGGAAAATAAAACGGGTATTAACTGCATATCCCCTATTTACACTAATTTATATGCGAAATCAGTAAATGCGGAAGTCTGTTGGTTTTACTAAGACTGAGTATGAATTAATCAAAAAGCTAAACCACGGAGTCTAGATTCAAAGATAGGACACACTGGGCCTTTCTTTACCGCAAGATATCATTTCGGGGCCTAGTTAAACAGCACGTACGCTCGAATGTAGGGCTATAATGTACCCAGGCTGATTTTGAACAAATTTTGCCTTTTTGGCCTTTCAGGGCATGTGCGTCTAATTTTAAATGAACCAGGCCTAATTTAAATTATTTGTTTGTCGTAAAATAATGTTTACATTAGGACAATAGGTTTTATTTAAAGGTAAATTTTTTTGAAGTTGTTTTGTTTTTGAGCTTTTGTTTTTCGGTGCTTTGGGTCTCGGTGAATGTTATGTTATTTTTGTACATAATTTAGCTAAAATTATAATATTTTGTATAGTATGATGTCATTGGTATGTAAGGTGCAGAAATAGCTTCCTCAACTTTCTTAATTTAAATGCGGACCTGAATTTTTTATTTCACTATTCGATGCCCTTCATAACTACCAAATTATTTGGTGAATTTCGGAACAACGCCATCTAGTAACCACTAACAAAGTCATTACGGTACAGTTTATCGTTCCACGAGTGAATCAAAAAACGAACACCAAGTTGAATAAAATCTGTTTAAAAAAAAAAAATATCTAAATTTGAAAAAAAAAATGTTTGACGCTCCCCCACCACTTTGTTTTTAAAAAGAGACAAAAATGGCCTGAAGCAAAAAGTGTGTAATTGGTTGAAGAATACAATGCTTATATTTTCAACAACTCAATTATAGAAATTTAAGACAAAATTGACATTTACACTTTTGTGTTGCTGTTACTCTCCCTAGCGGCCAACTTTCGAACTTGAAATTAATATACACCGATTTCTCTTGACCGTTACGTATAAATATTTTTTTCCTTAAGTTCTGTCATTAACGGTTCCCGAGCTACTGTCTTCTATTATTGGAACACCCTGTACATATATGGATATGCCTAGGTTATTTTACTATAGTTAAATTTATTTTAACGCAACTAAATTTCGCCCTGGTTTGGCTTTTTTTACCCGACTGCGCATGTAAATGCGGGTAATTTATGTAAGAGTCATGTATGTTAGTAAGTGTGTATGTATGAGTCTATTATTTATAATTCATGTTGATGGTATTAAATTAAAAAGCTCAGTAAGACGATTTTATATATATATATATATATATATATATATATATATATATATATATATATATATATATATATATGTATATACAGGGTGGCCCAACGAAAAGGTCCCACCCTTATTTATGACTTTCCTGGTATATTTTGGGAAAAACGCTTGGACACGTCAATTTTGATTTTTAGGGGGACGTCTTTTCATGTATGATTGTATAATACAGGGTGTTCCAAAAATAAGATATCGCATTACACTTGACATTTTTAAATGGAAACCCCCAATTTTTTTTCTATTTTTGGATTCTCCAGGAAGTTTTTAGTAACTTTTGTATAATAGAGTTTATACCTATCTTCAACCATTTTGAAGTTTTTTTAATTTTTTTTATAAAATTCGCCTCATTTAATTTAGTACTGATAATACGGAAAAAAATAATAATCACCTATACCAGCAAGAAATTTAGCATCCGTCAATGTCATCGTAAATCATAGAACAACTTTATCTTTGATTTGAAATCGTTAAGTTGCCTAGTTCTATTATAATATTTTGCAATGATTTATTCAATTCAAGAAAGGGTCGAAATAACGAAACTGTATTATCAAAACGGAAGCATTGCAAGAGCTACCGCCCGGTTGTTTAATGCGTTACATCCAGACAAAAATATTAACCATAAGTATGTGGCTAAATTAATAAGAAAATTTGAAGCAACTGGATCTGTATCTAATATTCGCCGGAATCAGGAAAATCGTCCAAGTAGAAATGAAGCCAGAGAAATAGCAGTTTTGGGACACGTGGCTCTTGACAACACCCAAAGTACTCGTGGTCTGGCTACTTCTTCAGGATTTACACGCTCAACAGTGCAAAGAATTTTGAAATCCTATAAATTTCACCCGTACAATGTCCATGAGCTTAATGAAGACGATTATGATAGAAGGTTGGAGTTTTGCGAATTAATGACACAACGTTTGAACAATAACCCAAATTTGTTATTTAACATTTGTTTTTCGGATGAATGTACCTTCTATTTACATGGTGCTGTAAATAGACATAATTGTCGATATTGGAGCGACTCGAATCCACATTTGTTTCGAGAGGTACATTCGCAATACCCACAAAAAATTAATGTCTGGGCCGGCATTTTCGGAAATCATATTGTAGGACCTTTCTTTATTCCTGGAAACTTGACGGGGGAGTTGTACTTGGACATGTTGGAAAATACAATAGAGCCACGAATAACCGAAATAATAGAAAATGAGGTTAATTATAATGAAAATTTTCTTCATTTCCAACAAGATGGTGCACCACCGCACTATGTAGCTCCAGTACGACAGTTTTTGGACACCCATTTCCCAAATCAGTGGATCGGACGGCGCGGCCCCATTGAGTGGCCACCAAGGTCTCCGGACTTGAGTCCTTTAGATTACTTTCTTTGGGGACATATAAAAAGTAAGGTTTTTAGTACGAAGCCAGACTCCATCCAAGATCTTCGGGAGCGGATCACGGCGGAATGCAGACAAATAACTCCAGAAATGTGTGAAAATGTTAGGAATAGATTTGAGCAAAATATTTATTATTGCATGGAGGTAAACGGACACCACTTTCAACATTTATTACCACATTGACTTTTTGACACATTGTAGCTAAGTAACTAATTTTTGTTTAAATTTTAATGTGAATGTAAAACTGTAAATGGTTTAGTGTTCCTGATTCCGGCGAATATTAGATACAGATCTAGTTGCTTCAAATTTTCTTATTAATTTAGCCACATACTTATGGTTAATATTTTTGACTGAATGTAACGTATTAAACAACCGGGCAGTAGCCCTTGCAATGTTTCCGTTTTGATAATAAAGTTTCGTTATTTTGACCCTTTCTTGAATTTAATTTATCAATACTTGATATTATTCAATTATTCAAATAACTTCAAAATGGTTGAAGATAGGTATAAACTCTATTATACAAAAGTTACTAAAAACTTCCTGGAGAATCCAAAAATAGAAAAAAAATTGGGGGTTTCCATTTAAAAATGTCAAGTGTAATGCGATATCTTATTTTTGGAACACCCTGTATTATACAATCATACATGAAAAGACGTCCCCCTAAAAATCAAAATTGACGTGTCCAAGCGTTTTTCCCAAAATATACCAGGAAAGTCATAAATAAGGGTGGGACCTTTTCGTTGGGCCACCCTGTATACATATATATATATATATATATATATATATATATATATATATATATATATATATATATATATATATATATATATATATATATATATATATATATATATATATATATATATATATATATATATATATATATATATATATATATATATATATATATATATATATATATATATATATATATATATATATATATATATATATATATATATATATATATATATATATATATATATATATATATATATATATATATATATGTATATATACATATATACACTGCGCAAAACAATTAACGCAACGCCTAAAATTTCGTCTAACTTTGAATGGAAATTCCTCGAGAATGGTTGATCCGATTTTGATGAAGTTTTTATCGAAATTTAGGTTAATTCCTCGTGAATATTCTTTTGATATTAAAATTCAATGTTACTTTGTTCTAGGCAATAATACAGGGTGAAAAAGAAAGACATGTTTTATTTACCAAAGTTTAAAACACCCTGTAGAATAAATCAGATGGATTCAAGAGATCTAACCAAAAGAATGTTGTAGCCCAGTATGTTTCCAACAAATCGTTTTTTTATTCGCTTCAATAGCACAATTTTTGCCTGAGTTACAGGACTTATTGAAAAGTACTGCATTTACTGTGTTTTAAATGAATTTACCAGTTCATGTTTAAATTGATTCTGTTGAAGACGTTGCCCGGTAACAAGAGAACACAACTTATACCAGATTGACATTTAGGCGTCAGTTTCAGTTTCAGTTCGGTTTTAAATTTTTCTTCTTATTGTGCACTGTCATGCCAAGACAAACTAGAAATTTGACCCGCGACGAGTGTGTAATTGCAAGAATTCTTAGAGATGAAGGCTGGAGCTATAGCAGGATAGCGGAACGATTGAATGTTCATAAATCAACTGTACATAGAGTCATACAGAGACACATGGAGACCGATGATCATTCCAGACGGATTGGACAAGGTCGACAGCGTGTTACCAGTGAGCGTGAAGACCGGTATCTGCGGTTGTCTGCTTTACGGCAACGTTTCGTGACGGCAAGGTTTCTGAGGCAGAAAATTCAACACGCGAATGGTCCTCAGGTAAGCACTCAAACAGTGCGGAATCGTTTGAGGGAAGGAAATTTGAGACCACGTGTTCCTGCACGAGGTCCTGCGTTAACAGAAACACATCGGAGAGCCAGGCTAGAATGGGCTAACGAACGTATGAACTGGGCGGAAGCTGATTGGTCGAGAGTGCTGTGGACAGACGAATCGAGATTCTGTCTTTTTAATTGCGATAGACGGGTCCGTGTGTATCGTAGACCAAATGAACGCTATGTACAGAGGAATTTTGTTAATACCGTAATGTTTGGTGGGGGATCAGTAATGGTTTGGGGAGGGGTATCTTTGAGGGGTTCTGGTCGTACGGAGTTAGTTATTGTGGATGGGAATTTGAATGCGGATCGATATATCAACGAAATACTGGACAATCACGTGAGGCCATTTGCACATAATGTTGGAGCCGAGTTTTTATTAATGCATGACAACGCTCGTCCGCATACAGCACGTGTAGTGCAAAATTACGTTAATAATGTTGGGATCGATGTCATGCAATGGCCTGTACGTAGTCCGGACCTGAAACCAATCGAACATGTTTGGGACTTATTGGGCAGGAGATTAAGGGCTAATGAAAGACAGCCAAATAACGTGGAAGAGCTGGGTGAGCTACTCATTGATACTTGGAATGGGCTGGATGAGGTACTCATACGAAATTTGATATTAAGCATGAATAGAAGGTGCGAAGCAGTCATAAGAAACAGAGGGGGAAATACGAAATATTAGTTCAATAGCTATAAAGTTTATTTTTGTTCGTTTTAGTTCTCAGTGTTTAGTTTTTTTGACTGTCCTGTTCATATCTTAATCTTACCTATTAAAACATGTTTTTCTAACTCCCTGTATTATTGACAAAACTAAACCGATCCTGGCCCTTGATATCACGAAGAAATTTTCGTATAACTAAACTAAAATGTAGAATAGCGCCATGTTCAAATATCCGGTAACCGATGCGTTCGTAATTTAAAAAACAGTATAATTTATTTTTCGTTGCACCCTGTATTATTGACTGAACAAAACTAATATTGAATTTTAGTGATCCAAAAAAAAAAATCTTTACAACCAAGCAACAAATTATAAACGTCCTCAACAGAATCAATTCAAACATGAACTGGTAAATTCATTTAAAACACAGTAAATGCAGTACTTTTCAATAAGTCCTGTAACTCAGGCAAAAATTGTGCTATTGAAGCGAATAAAAAAACGATTTGTTGGAAACATACTGGGCTACAACATTCTTTTGGTTAGATCTCTTGAATCCATCTGATTTATTCTACAGGGTGTTTTAAACTTTGGTAAATAAAACATGTCTTTCTTTTTCACCCTGTATTGTTGCCTAGACCAAAGTAACACTGAATTTTAATATCAAAAGAATATTCACGAGGAATTGACCTAAATTTAGATAAAAACTTCATCAAAATCGGATCAACCATTCTCGAGAAATTTCTATTCAAAGTTAGACGAAATTTTAGGCGTTGCGTTAATTGTTTTGCGCAGTATATATACATATATATATATATATATATATATATATATATATATATATATATATATATATATATATATATATATATATATATACATATATATATATATATATATATATATATATATATATATATATATATATATATATATATATATATATATATATATATATATATATATATATATATATATATATATATATATATATATATATATATATGTATATATACATATATATATATATATATATATATATATATATATATATATATATATATATAGATATATATATTGAAAACATTTTGAAATATAGCGTGCACGATTTTTTTTTGCTTGTACTGGCGTATCGGTACCAACTAGGACAAAAACTATTGGGCATCTCCATATTGTTGCTACAAGCTGTAGACTTTCATTGTTTTGTCCTAGGATAAGAAACTGAGTAAAACCGAAAAAGTGCAAAAATGTTAACACCAAGATAAACATTTTGACAAGAAGGCGAACTTTTTAATCCGACATGGGTTCAGAAATTGGCAAATATCTCCTCAAATGCTTTTGGGGGCGGTAAAAATTGATATAGATCAAAATGTAGAATACATTTCACGGATTCTGCCTAAATTTTTACCATATCTTTCTTGTCGAATTTTGTTTGCCAATCGGGAGATTCGTGTAAAGCTTGACATAAGAAGAGATGATTTCTTTGGCCGAATTCAGAAGTAGTTGTATACAGGATATTATAGGATTTATATAAGTACCAGTACTTATATAAAGTGAAGTGTTAATTTAGAATGTTCTGTAGTACTGATTTTGTAACAAATCAGCAAAACCATGGAGGTCCAAGAATGTGTATAGAATTACTATAATGGTCCAAATTAAATAAAGCATGAACATTAATCCAGTTTTAAAATATTGTTCGATGCAATGTATATCTGTGCATTAAATTACACTCTTAATCCGAATAGTTTTATCAAATGTTGCAATCGAAAATATTAGCATGTTATAATTTCAAATCTTGTATTGAAATCAAACAATCAAAATTCTGCACACAAAAATCCGTTTTAACAATAATTTTAGACCACAGATTTTATCGAGTACATCTTTTTTAAACGTTGGGTCCGAGAAATCTGCAATGTTCTCTTGGGGACCACAATCATTGTCCATTAAACGTTCAACTCAATAAGATACTCGAGTCCAACATCGACATTACATTCCCGTCCGTTCGATCAAAATCGTCTTATATATTTAAATTTTTAGAGCTTTCTATTTTTCGTTTTACTGCCAATGAAATTTGATTTTCTCCGGGACACTTTTATTAACAATCTAAGTATTTTATTTCTCTTATCAGAGTTTATTTTTCCTTATGTTTTTTTCCCTAAACGGATTCACTTTGAAAGCGGATACAGTGTTTTCATTTCCTTGAAACGTAAAGATACAAAGGTTTCCAAATTTACCAAATGGAAATCACATGTTTGTTTCGAATGAAAAATATTTATCATATTTTCGTCTTATTATCCCGTTCATTTGCAATATAATGACTAAGATATATGATTATACTAGGCATATTCTTAAAAAAAACTTGACACACGAACTTTAATATAATGTATCATACCTATATAAGTTATAATAAATGATTATTAAAACAAACAAAAAATAGTTTTTATGAAATTCCATGGAAACTTCCAGGTAATATTACAACAACCTTCTATTGTTGAAATCACAAAAGTTTTCTCGGTAAAGGAGTAAAAATATACAGGGCGTTCCGTTTAAAATAAAAATGTTCATCGTAATGCAGGTAATATCTACGAAAACGGTACAAAACAAAACTTTGTTTTATGCCAAAAAGCGTTTGCGTTTAACTTTTTTCTTAAACTCCAATAATAATTTAGAGTGGTACCCAATTATGAACGGACACTCTGTACAAGTGTATCGTATTAGCAACTCAACCACACCAAGGCTATCGAAGTTAATAAATTATATAATGATGTCATCCAGGTCTTGCCGCTATGCCATGCACGTTTCAAATTAGCTTTGTTTGCTAGTGCATCTGGCGCTGGATTATTTTCCCGAATATAGACAAAGACTGAGTTCCAAACACTCCACTAAATACAGTAAATTAATCTTAAGATTTTTGTTTATATTGCGTTGATTTTATCAGAACTTTAGCCGGGGTTGGAGAAATTAACAGTAAAATATTTTAAAAAATGTTTAGAAGGACTTTCTCGTTCTATTAATGGCATCTAATTGTTTAGGTTTTTATTTACTTGGTCTTTAAAAACCCAGGATAAACTTTAAGTTTTTAGGAACATAGTGGTACTCTGGAAGGCCTAGCAAAAAGGAAAGTAGTCAAACTGCGTAGCTTCTCAGACACAACGGTGTCAGGGGGATATGCTTTCAGGACCTGGCTGCCAGCCCTGCCATAAGAAGCAATGCCAAGAAGCACATTAAATGATTATTGGTTTAAAGAGAATTTTAAAGAGGTTTTAAGGAGGGATAAAAAAAAACCACGCGTTTTATAACTGATTTTTTAAAAGCGAATAAGACTACAAGAGCTAATGGTTTTAACAACAGGTTTCAGAGACAGCGGTGTCGAGGGGAATGAGCGGGCCGACAACTGTGCAAAAGAAGGCTCTTC
Organism: Kuschelorhynchus macadamiae; assembly: GCA_030620095.1. Classification (NCBI taxonomy): domain Eukaryota; kingdom Metazoa; phylum Arthropoda; class Insecta; order Coleoptera; family Curculionidae; genus Kuschelorhynchus; species Kuschelorhynchus macadamiae. Next base: position 1,183,635 of record JAUTXW010000144.1, read on the forward strand.
GACACCGCGCTCGAGTGCACGACTAGACAAGATAAACCTCCCAGACCTTAAACAAGTGTTCTGAGATAAAACAAAGGCTGATTGGAGAAGGACATGAGGCAGTCCAAGGATATGCTTTCAGAACATGGCTGTTGTCGAGCAAAGCCCTGCGCCATAAGAAGCAATGCCAAGAAGCACATTAAATGCCTATTATTTTAAAGAGAACTTTAAAAAGGTTTTAAAGTGGGATATTAAAAACCATGCGTTTTACAACTGATTTTTTAAATGCGAATAAGACTACGAGAGCTAAGGGTTTTAAGAACGGGTTTAAATGCTAACATTAAAGCAAATTCAAAAATCTTTTAGCTCTTTACTTCAAATTAGTTTTAATAATGATTTAAGACATGAAATAGCCTAGTTAAAACAGTTTACTCTTTACTACCACCATAAATCAAATAGGTTTTAAAACGAACCTTAAATATTCTAAATGTTTTTAAGGCGGTATATAAATTTCTCAAATTTCAGTTCAAGTCTTGATAGTAAAGGTAAATGCATGGTCACCATCGGCGTAATTTCAGAAACCTGTAATTATTAAATTACGATCAATATCGGCGAATACTATACTCTTAAACTTGGAGAGAACTGCTGCGATCTGTTATATGTAAATATTTTTAAGTAAAACTATTTTTGAAAAAGATAAATTTGTACTACGCTACTTACACACGATCAAAAGTATTCGTGGAACATCCCTGGGCCTCACAATAAAAATTTATTGACCTTGTTTATACTCCGCCGTATAAGTCGCCAATTTAAGCAGATCGCCGTAAGTGGCACCACAGTAGAAAAGACAAAAATAGACATTCTACACTATAGACGGACAAACATTTTACTGTGGTGAGACGATCTAGAAAGCCAACCCATTGATAAATGACAAGTGGCATTGGCTTTTTTTCTAACTTCCTTAAATCATTGTTAAAACCAAATTTCTTTAAATTTGTTTTAAGATGGCTACATTAAAACTCATACCTAACCTAACCTACCATATTTTTTAATAAAAAACGGGACAGTGACATGAGTCCTCCATTTTTCTACCACAGAAGCGGTGACATCCCTTGCAACAAAAGAAAAAAACACCGAAAATACGCATTTTTGTTTGTGAAACTAGCCAAAATCGGTGTTAATCTACATCAATTACGTATGTACCTAACCTACTTATGCTCTATATGGCAATAAAAGACCCTCTGTTCCTCTTGGGCATGCAGTTGACATAAAAGAAACATACAAAAGTGTGTTTTCTTCATTTCCTTACCACATAAGCAGTGGCGTCCCTTGCAAGAAAAGAAAAAAACACAGAAAATACGCATTTTCGTTTGTACATATTGACATTGACTTTAAAGGGAAGCACAGGATTTGATTAACTATTAATGAATTAATTATGAAAACGCCAGGTTCCACGGAAAACTAGCCAAAATCGTCGTCAATCTAGATCAATTACATAGGTACCTAACCTACCAATGCTCTATAATGGCAACAAAAAACCCTTTGTTCCTCTTGCGCATGCAGTTCCCATGAAGGAAACATACGAAAGTATGTCACTTATTCTAAATGCAATAATCTATGATGCGTATAATTGGCAGATATATGGTGACCTGAAGGTCACAGGATTGTTACTAGGGCTTCAAGGTGGATTTACTAAGTATTGCTAATTTCTTTGTCTTTAGGACAGTAGAGCAACACAGAGTCATTACCAAGTAAAAGAGTGGCTTCAGGGAGATCAGTTTATTCCAGGCCAAGCTGACACAAAGAATATACCTCTTGTTCATCCTAAAAAGTCCTGTTACCTCCATTGCACATTAAACTGGGATTGATGAAAACTTTCGTAAAAGCATTAGATAAAGAAGGAAATACGTTTAAATACCTAAAACAATGTTTTCCTAATCTAAGTGATGATAAGCTTAAGGAAGGAATATTTGTTGTACCACAAATTAGAAAACTACTAAGGGATGAAAAATTTGATCAAAAACAAAGTGTAGTTGAATTAGCTGCGTGGTGGAGGTCTTTTAAAAGAAACGTGGGACTTTTTATGAAACAAACTAGAAAACTACGAAAAAGTTGTAGAAGAACTACTTGAAAACTACTGCAAAATGGGCTGTCACATACTTTTTGCACTCCCATTTAATTTTTTTTTCTTGGGTGCTGTTGGTGATGAGCAAGGAGACAGGTTCCCCTCAAGAATCATAAACCACACACGAAGTTACTTCTCGCAAGCGTAACGTTGCTCATTTCTCGCCGACCGCAAGGTCAATGACTGGGTGCGTGACGTACTCCGGCTCTCTCAGTCTAAAGATTTAATATTAGTTACATCGCTCTGTAATAGAAATTCGCCTTTAAAGTTTTTTTTTCAATATTCTTTAGTTTTTACAAGTGGTAATAGGTCATACAAGTTTGAAAAAGTGTTAAACCTTCTTTTATAACTGATATATTTACTTTTGCAGAAGTCTACATAACAAAAAAAAATGTCTGGGAATATGTGTGCTGTGTCTAATTGCAAAAATAGTTACAAAATAGGTTTCCGAAATCAATTATTATGAAGTAGTGGATACACCCGTGCAGTAGAAAAATGTTAGCTATAGATATTCTTTATTAATTTTTTAGGTAAGTTGTGTTTTCTTTTTACATATAGCAGGTACTTTTAATATATTTATATATATATATTTTTATATATATATATATATTTGTTAATTAATCTAAATGTTATATACTTATACTTAGGGATCCGAAGCCGCTGCAGTTATTGTGTTTTTTCCGTTTTTTTTGTAAAATTTAAAATCTGTAGAACAAATTATTTTTTAATATTGGAAATTATTAGAAGAACATGAATTTTTTAAATATTTAATAAATAAGTTTTATTTACTTTATCTTGGACATTGCGAAACTAGGACCTTTAGTTGACTTAACTATGGTTACTACAAATCCAAAATGGCGGCCTAATAAAATATTGTGTGTCATTGCAGAAAACTACTACATCGATTATGTTCAAATTTTGCTCAAAAATCAATATTATATAGGGAAGAACTGGTAAAAATGTTGAGACTAATTCAAAATGGGGGAACAAAACGGTGGCCTAATAAAATGTTTAAAAATATCTGAAAAAAGTACTTATCGGATTGATTGATTCATTGTTGACATCCCCATTTTAAATATTTATTACTAAAAATGTATGAATTGCTCATTTAATATCGATTTTTAATCGAATCTGTATAAATATTAAAATTCGCTGGCATTCTAGGCATTTCTACTCTCATTTTTTAAATATTTACTAAAAATGTATGATATGTATTTTCAAATACCCCCAGATTCCTACTTTTTTTCTGCCAAATCTACACAAATGTTAAAATTCCGCCGCCATGTTTGCATTATGATCTTGAGTTTTAATCAAATCTGGAAAAATTTTAAAATTAGTCTGCTATGGTGGTGCTGCCATTTTTAATTCTCAAATATTAACTAAAATTTCATAACTTTTATTCTTAAATACTTCTAGATACTGATATTTCAGTACAAATGACAAAATTCGTCCGCTATATTGGCGCCACCATTTTGATTTTTGTTGTGCATTCTTAAACAATCCCCACAAATCTTAAAATCATCCGTCCGACCTGTTGACATTGTCATTTTGACACCGCTATTTTGAAATTTTAAATGCTGACACTTTTAAATTTTCCTAGGCACTGATTTTCAGTTTTGGCTACACAAGTAACAAAATTCGTCGGCCGTATTGGCGCCGCAATTTTGGATTTCAAAACCTTGACTAAAAAGATTCGGAGTTTTTATCTGAAAGTGTATACATGTCAAATTTAAAAATAATCGGTAATGGGAGTGCTGAAAAATCCATTACAAGATTTGAACCAGAGATACAAACATACAATCAGACGAATAGGAGCCAATAAAAGCGCGTTGAAAGCATTGATTTTAGTTTAAAACTCTAAGACCCGTATTCACTAAAGAGGTTTAACTTTAGACAAGGTCTAACTTGACAGTTACAGGTTTAAGATGACATTTTTAACAAGTGAACAAATAATTTTTCTAAACGTCACAATTACAAAATGATAGTTACATAAGGCAAACATAACTAAAAACTAAAGTTTAATGATATATAAATAACTAATTTTCTTTTAAACTTACCTAACTTAATGGTTTGCTTTTAGATAGTGAAGTAGAGAACGATTATTTCTTTGAAGTTTGTAAAAATACCTATTTTCCTTATTAATGAATATGTAAGAATCCTTCTTTTTGTCAACGATAATGAAGCATGGCCCATTTCTTCATTTTCGTACATCAAATATTTTACCAGGTCGTCATTTTGTTTCGCCATTTTGAATTCATACCAATGTTTACCAGTTTTTTTTTTATATCAGACGTGATTTTTGTGCAAAATGAAATAAAATTAAAGTTAATTGAGTAAGTGGATTTTTTAGCTATACCGGAACAGACCGACCGACCGACCGACGGTAATGAAAAAACATGAGGATCTGTAAAAACCCGGAACGATAATTTTTTCACGATTAATGATATTTCGTTATGCGGGAAGTGAAAACTCACGCCGTCACTGGCATTCGGCAACAAATGACCACGGCTTGAGCATGGGCCATCCCTACTTCTTGTTTTATCGTAAACATGTTGACGCATACCCCTAACGTGATTTATGAATGAGTTGTGATTTCTACTTTAATTCTTACTCTAAGGTTAGAACTTATATATAAAAATATATAAAAATCTTGGAATTAAATATGCTTTAAACTCCCCCGTGCAGCCATTACAACATCGGTCGCATTTTGTTTTCTTATTTACTGACGAGTGTTATAAATGCCCCAGATAATATACTGTACCACATTACGTAAGGTAGACTCCCGATATCGGTAAATTTAACGTAATATTGCAAAGTTTCTCAAATGCGTTAAACCGCACATTTAGGACTTTTCCTCTTGGCCAATTGTTCAAAATACAATGGGGATAAAGATCCTTCTCGACACGTCTTTAAGCTTTTTTACACCTATTTTACGATGTCCGTTTTTCTATAATTGATTGTCGTTATGGGGTCGCTACTTTCTCGCTTTTTATAACTCTCTTATTACTGGAAAGCATTTCACGTCTATTTATCTCAGCTGTAAATTTTAGACGTCGATTTACCTATAGCCATTCAAAATTATATGAGCTGAGCAATTACTTTTAAGTATTTAACTCTTAATTATATAATAGAACCAGTTCTACATAAATAAATATGTAACAACTTTATAGAAAAAAAATATATGTTTTAAAAGGTTAAGGTACAGTAAAGGAATATGTATAATAGCAGAAATATATAATTTCTGCAGGTGCAAAACGGCCTAAAAGAAGAATTGTTTTCGATTATGTCACAGGGTAAGTAAAGGAAGTCTAAAGAAATACATACAAAAAATTAAAACTTAAATACATGAAAGAAGTAGAAAATATTAAAAAATAGGAAGATGTGGATAAAAGTGTTAAAATAGTTATGTTGAAAATGGGTTCGGAAATGCTTCTTCAGGGAGCTAGAGCTCGTTGAAGATAGCCTTCATAAACTATGTTTTATAGCTCCGGAGCTACTTCAGCTACCGCAACCAATTTTGGAACATAAATCAACCAATTTTGGAACATAAATCAACCAATTTTGGAACATAAATTCCTGCTAGTAAGTTTATCTGTTTGAGCCTATTGAACAATGTTAACTTTAATCAGGGGCTTGCGAACCAGGGGGTATTTGAGTAAATTTAACCTCATTTCTCTAAGGCTTCAGTTTCTTGCCATCTTGACATCAGGTTACGATTTTCCTATATCTTTTACATAAAAATGGAAGTCTTTGTGAAAGGCGCCAAATGTCACCGTTTCTTCGGAAATTGGCTAATATCAAGTTAAGATACAATTATTGAAGTCTTAAAGAAATTAATAGGTCAAAAGAGCAATGCGGTTCAGAACAGATATTGGGGAACTAAAGATAAATTAATCAGCGTTATTATTATTCTAAGTAGTACAAAAATAAACTTAAAATAATAGTAATAATAATAATAGTAATACGTTTATTAGTTACCAATAAATACAGTTAACGAATTAACTTAAAATAACAATTATTATTATGATAATAATCATAGTAACTAACGGGCCTTGTTTTCAGATTTCAGGGGATGTTCATTCCCCGGATTCTGTTGAGGCCAAAAATATAAGAAATGAAAAAGTAATTTATAAGCAGCTAGCAGTTAATTTTTTTTTTAATTTGGAAACAAAAAACATAGAAGCAAAAAAAGCACACACTAAAAGGAAAATGGAAGATGGATAAGGATAGGGAAAAAGGAGTAAGTCTCAAATTTAGCATTTTGTGGCATAGACAATCAATTAAATATGGTTAAGAAGTAGTTTGGTTTTTCTGTTGAAAACTTTTTCTGAGACAGTAAACTCATTTATTTTGAATTTGTGTATTAAATGTGCAATTAAATAAGAAAAAGACCTTTTATAAAATTCTTTGTTGTGTGACGGTATAGTTAATAGATTTTTTCGTCTTATATTAAGATTGCGCACATCAGTACGATAAGTTATTTTTTTTGTGCAAATATAGTAGCTACTGATTTGGTTGGGTTAATCTCTAAGAGGGGCTTTTGAGTTTCACTATATAAAGTGTCCAAATCCACGTTAATGCATCTATTGGCCTCGGCTCTATCAGTACTTTTAAATGAATAATATACCTGGGTATCATCTGCGTAGCAATGATGGCTACAATATCGAAATTTATTTATTAATTGCGACGTATAGAGAGTATATAGTAATGGACCCAGAATGCTACCCTGAGGCACCCAAGAGGCAACATTAAGGGCTTTCGGTAATAGTAGTGCAATAAATGCGTGGTGGCCGGCATTTTCAGCAACTATTATTTTCAGTATCTTTTTGTACTATCTAGCATAATAATAAAACTTCAATGCTTGTGTCTTAACTTGATTGTAGCCAATTTCCGAAGGAACGAAGATATTCTAGCGACTTTCCTTAGAGGAATGGGGTCAAATTTACTCTACTACCCCCTGGTTCGCACGCCCCAGGTTAAAGTTAACATTCTTTAATAAGCTCGAATAGATGAACTTACTAACGGTAATTTAAGTCCCAAAATTGGTTGCTGTAGCTGAAGTAAACTGCTGTGCATAATAACTGCAATTCTAAAATTTTTGTGTAAAATTCAAATTGCTGTAACTTTTCAGGGATGAGAGATATTGGGCTACGGTTTTCAGCGTATTATGGAGATATGTTTTGAAAAAAAGCCCAGTATTATGTATTTTTTCAAAGTGCGTTTCATTTTATTATACCGGGTGTGAGATGACACCGTCTTATTTTTTTAAATGTTTGTTAAGAGCGAGAACTTGTTACAGCAACTCTTAAGTTTTCTTTTTTCGACCAAAATGATCTTTGGCAAGATGCAAAAAAACAATTTGTAGCGATTTGTCGTATCTTCACTTGTTTTCAATATACAGGGTTTTTTCGAAAAAAACGACATCGTTACATTATTAACACTTCAACACGACACCCTGTACATTAGTCGGATCATTGGTCACTTGATTTATTATGGGTATTTATGCCTGTAATCATATTCATAGGAGCAATGTATACATGGTGTAACATAAGTAAAAGAGAAATAACAAAATTGGAAATTAATATTTTGGTTGAATTTCGTACACTCCCTCCTTGAATCTCTTGTCAAATCTAAAATAATGAAAGCTCGCCAGTTTTGTGAGAATTTTTGAAAATAATTAATCCTTTTGTCGAAACGGTTTTTTAGGTTTTGTCTTAAATGCATTTATTATTGAATATACAGGGCGTTATTTAATAACTAATTAAGAAACGGCTACATTCTGATATTCCAGTAAATTTTTCACAATTTTTGGTTTGTTCAGCCAAAAACTAAAAAGATATGATACATGTTATGTTTCGATATTGATATACTGAGTGTTTTATATTAAGAAACCATACATTTCAATTTTCTGCCAAGCTATTGCCGTGCTATAAAATGGAATAATTAAAATAGCCCACTAATCACCGAATTAAGTCGAAGCCAATTTGGCATAATAAGACAATTTTAAATGCATTGGCACTATTGCCAGATTTATACACTTTTTTTTTTGAAAATAATAAGTAGACCTTTCACTTTTTTGATACCTACTTCAAATACCCTTTGTATTTTATGAAATAAAACAAGCTTATTTAAACACCTTATAATTATTTTTAATTAATACGTTGCGTACTACGGGTGAAAAAAAAAACAAAAGAATAAAAAAAAATTCCACACTTTGCTATCAAATATTCAAGCTCTAGACATTGCAAAAGAACCCTACTAAATTACTAAATTATATAAAATTTTATTTATTTTAAAGAAGTTTCCTTCAAGAAGAAATGTAAAATAAAATATTTAGTTAGTATCTTGTGGGTCCCCCCCTTTTATTGATAATCTCCTGACACCTTCGAGGCATTGATAAAATAAGATTATTTATAAAATACTGTGGAATGTTTTCCCACTCTTCCCTAATTGCAACTTCAAGCTGGTCTAACGTTTGCGGTGGATTTGCTCTTCCGCGTAATTTAAATTTTAAATGACTCCAAACATGCTCAATTGGATTGAGGTCTGGAGACTTTGCCGGCAAATACAATGTATTAATTTGGAAGGCTTCCAAAGTCTCTATAACGGTTCTAGCTCGGTGGGGCCTTGCATTGTCATCAGCTAAGATAAAATCGTTTCCAAAATTATTTGCAAATGGTAGAATGATATTTATTAGACATTCATTCCTATAAATTTCGGCGTTGACAGTCCCACGAGTGATAAATAATTCTGTTTTGCCATTTCTCATAATACCCCCGAATATGGTTAAACCTCCGCCACCAAAGGCCTCTTCAGCAGTCATATTTTCTTCGTTATACCTTGTATTCCTTTGGCGCCACACCGTTATTCGTCCATCCGAATGATATAAAGTTACTCTGGATTCATCAGTAAATAGACAATTAGACCAGTTATCCAAATTCCAATTAATATGTTCCGTGCACCATTCGAGTCGGGAAGCTCGATGCTGTGGTAAAAGTCGCACACATCTGGCTCGTTTTCGATTCCTGAAAGCAACAAACACGGTTGACAAAAGTAAGTTGTCTTAATAAGTCATTACTAGTAGTAAGCTGATTATAAAATAATAAAATTATGAAGCACTTGGGAGATATACGTATAAATACGATTTTTCCCGATTTTGTTTTTATTTTTTCCTTTATAATAAGTAGTATTAAAAATTACATATTTATTGTCACTTCTTCCCCTTTACAGAACCTCCGAAATCGTTTAAAATTTTATCAATTTTTAGACTGCATATTAATTAGCACCAAATTACGGAATTTTCCCTTAATTTAACAAATTTTGTATCTTTACGGTTTTTGAGATCCTACCTCTGCATACACTCGAGTTTGTAATACCCTGTATAAAACCATCCATTTAAATCTCAAATAATTCATTTAAGTAAATTTTAATATCTAAATAAGTATTTATTTATTTACCTAAGCCCGTTTTTGTTGAGTTTTCTTCTCACCGTGGAATTGTTTACGAGAACACCTGTTTCTGCTCGTAAATTTGAATTAAACCAAGAAGAACTACGTAAGGGGTGAATTCTAGCTTGTCGAATCAAGTTACGTTCCATTGGGAGAGTAATTTTCGGAGGCCTACCACCACTTGTTCGGTATCTGTGAGACCCAGTTTCATTCATCCTTTGTTGTAAACGGGTTATCACACTAGGGTGTACATTGTATAGTCTTGCAACCTCAATCTTTTGCATTCCTTCATAAATAAGCCTCAAGCAATTTTCTCTTTCGATCTCGGAAAGTCTTCGCATTTTTCACATTTGTATTTAGTCTGACAGATTACCAACGATAAACATTCAGTTGACATGGCTATTCAATTATGTCATTTATTTTTTCATAGCCGCCTTGCAGGAAACTTCTCTAAATAAAAGAAGTTATTTATCACGGTTTTTTGCAATGTATACAACTTAAAATTTTGACAATAACGTGTTCCTAATAAGGGCGGATCTAGGATGATGTTAAGGGGGGGGGGGGCGAAAATAAATAAAAATATGAAAAAACGTGAGGTTGCAAGACTATTCAATGTACACCCTAGTGTGATAACCCGTTTACAACAAAGGATGAATGAAACTGGGACTCACAGATACCGAACAAGTGGTGGTAGGCCTCCGAAAATTACTCTACAAATGGAACGTAACCTGATAGAACACACCCCTTACGGAGTTCTTCTTGGTTTAATTCAAATTTATGAGCACAAACAGATGTTCTCGTAAACAATTCCACGGTGAAAAGAAATCTCAACAAAAACGGGCTTAGGTAAATAAATAAATACTTATTTAGATATTAAAATTTACTAAAATGAATTACTTACTTGAGATTTAAATGCCGCTGTAGGATATATACAGGGTATTACAAACTCGAGTGTATGCATAGGTAGGGATCTCGGAAACAGTAAAGATATAAAATTGGTTAAATTAGGGGAAAGTTCCGTAATTTGATGCTAATTAATGTGCAGTATACAAATTGATGAAATTTTAAACGATTTCGGAGATACCGCAAAGGAGAAAAGTGACAATAAATATGTATTTTTTTTATTACTACCTAAATAATTATAAATAAAGGAAAAAATAAAAACCAAATCGGGAAAAATGGTATTATACGAATATCTCCCAAGTGTTCCTTAATTTTAAACAGCTTACTACTAGTAATGACTTAAAGACAACTAACATTTGTAAACCGAGTAGGTATGTTGCTTTCAAGAATCAAAAACGAGCCAGATGTGTGCGACTTTTACCACAGCACCGAGCTTCCCGACTCAAGTGGTGGACAGAACATATTAATTGGAATTTGGACAACTGGTCTAATTGTCTATTCACTAATGAATCCAAAGTAACTTTATACCATTCGGATGGACGAATAACGGTATGGCAGCAAAGGAATACAAGGTATAACGAAGAAAATATGGCAGCTGAAGAGGCCTTTGGTGGCGGAGGTTTAACCATATTTGGGGGTATGATGAGAAACGGCAAGACAGAGTTATTTATCACTCGTGGGACTGTCAACGTCGAAATTTATAGAAATGAATGTTTAATAAATATCATTCTACCATTTGCAAATAATTTTGGAATCGATTTTATCTTAGCTGATGACAATGCAAGGCCCCACCGAGCTAGAACCGTTATAGAGACTTATTTATAATGTGTTTAAATAAGCTTGTTTTATTTCATAAAATACAAAGGGTATTTGAAGTAGGTATTAAAAAAAGTGAAAGGTCTACTTATTATTTTCAAAAAAAAAGTGTATAAATCTGGCAATAGTGCCAATGCATTTAAAATTGTCTTATTATGCCAAATTGGCTTCGACTTAATTCGGTGATTAGTGGGCTATTTTAATTATTCCATTTTATAGCACGGCAATAGCTTGGCAGAAAATTGAAATGTATGGTTTCTTAATATAAAACACTCAGTATATCAATATCGAAACATAACATGTATCATATCTTTGTAGTTTTTGGCTGAACAAACCAAAAATTGTGAAAAATTTACTGGAATATCAGAATGTAGCCGTTTCTTAATTAGTTATTAAATAACGCCCTGTATATTCAATAATAAATGCATTTAAGACAAAACCTAAAAAACCGTTTCGACAAAAGGATTAATTATTTTCAAAAATTCTCACAAAACTGGCGAGCTTTCATTATTTTAGATTTGACAAGAGATTCAAGGAGGAAGTGTACGAAATTCAACCAAAATATTAATTTCCAATTTTGTTATTTCTCTTTTACTTATGTTACACCATGTATACATTGCTCCTATGAATATGATTACAGGCATAAATACCCATAATAAATCAAGTGACCAATGTCCGACTAATGTACAGGGTGTCGTGTTGAAGTGTTAATAATGTAACGATGTCGTTTTTTTCGAAAAAACCCTGTATATTGAAAACAAGTGAAGATACGACAAATCGCTAGAAATAGTTTTTTTGCATCTTGCCAAAGATCATTTTGGTCGAAAAAAGAAAACTTAAGAGTTGCTGTAACAAGTTCTCGCTCTTAACAAACATTTAAAAAAATAAGACGGTGTCATCTCACACCCTGTATAATAAAATGAAACGCACTTTGAAAAAATACATAATACTGGGCTTTTTTTCAAAACATATCTCCATAATACGCTGAAAACCGTAGCCCAATATCTCTCATCTCTGAAAAGCTACAACAATTTGAATTTTACCCAAAAATTTTAGAATTGCAGTTATTATGCACAGCAGTTTAGTTCCGTAAAACGAAAACTAGTTTATGAAGGCCATCTTCAAAGGGCTCTACCTCCCTGAGGATACGTTTCCGGACCAATGTTCATATGAACTTTTTTTTTTTTCATGTGTTCTATCTATCCTAGACGTTTGTAACATGATCACATTAACACCCTGTATTAGAATAGCTTAACGCATGCACTATATAGGTACTAATCACAAAAAAGCGCCTCACACATCAAGCTTTTAAGAAAATATTCAGAATTTTAAAAGTTCTGTCTTTATGTAAGTTTTATTATTGTTAACTTTTTAGTTCAATAGTTTATAAATAAAACCTTGTTTTTAAAAATAATGTTTACGTTTATTTTATTTTGCTCTTTTTAGTATTATCTTTACTCACTCTGTATAAGATAATCATAATCATAATTTTTTTACACCAATCTTAGTTTTGGAACAAAATTGTTTGTAAATAATAATTTGGTTTGTTAAAATCAATAAAAAAGTTTCTCAACATTTATAATTTTGTATGTCCCTGTATAAGATATTCATATCTTTTTTCCTCCATGGTACTATATTATTGTCACTGAAGCTACATAGGTATGCCATGGATCTCGTACGGACAAGAACTAACTCTGTGCGAGCGTCAAAGGAGATGCCACCCCAGAACATAACAGAGCCATCGCCGAATGGAATCATTGCAAATAAATTGCAAAGAGCAAACCTCTTTCCTGGACTTTGCGATACTCGCTCATGACCATCTGGATGTTTTACGCTAAACCTAGTTTCATCTGTGAAGAAAATTTGTTTCCAATTATCCACGGGCCAATTTTGATGATTTCGAGCAAAACGTAACCTGGCAACTCTGTTTTCTGTAGTAAGCAAGGGTGCAGTGGCTGGTCTCCTACGGTTTAATCCAGCTTCATTTAATTAATTTCTAACTGTTTTGGAGTTGTGAGATTGCGGACAACTTCGAGTTCGTTTCTTATCGTAGAACTAATGACAGTCCTGTTTCTTAAAGCATATTGTCTTATAAAACGTTCATCTCGGTTATTAGAGCATCGTTTTCGCCCTTACCCTGGCCTTCTAGAATAAGTTCCTACTTCATTCAAGCGTCTTACCAAACGACTTATTGTGGAATGATGTTTGCCTAACAAATTGGCAACATAACTCTGAAAATATCCCTAGTCTAATAAAACTAAGGCTCACACTATCTCAGTTTCAGTTACATTTCTGTGTCGATTCATTCGGGGTCAAAAATAAAACTACCACAAAAACAGATTACTTTTATAGAAGCAACAATTTATAAGCTTACATTAAAAAAAATCCATCGCAAGTTATTACACAAAAATCTTTTAAAAAGTAAATCTAAACGAATTGTTTTGATTGCTGTCATCAACAACGAAACAAAACATGCGTAGTCTACTATTCAAACACTCGATAAACTTCAAAACTGACACAAGAAGAAGATAACTAAATTTTTTTGATAAATTCATATTGTTGCGTTAATTTTGTCTAGGAGTGTACGAAGAAAGCAAGTTAATAAAAGTTTGTACAAATGAATCGTCATAAGAGATATCAACCTACTGCTCATAAATATGCTTTAACTTTTTTTTTTGTAGTTTGACAAGGAGTAATTTTAAAAATAATTAGATAATTTTTAGCAGCTTGATATGAAAAAGAACTCTCCTATTGAGGTTGTTTATGTCCTCATAATGATTCAGTTTCTTAAAAAGATGAAATAGCTTTTTAGATGTTAATACCATATGCGTTATTGTTAGTCATAAGTTTTTAAATTTTCTAATCATTCCTGTTTCAGGTATTTTGTATGAGATTTGTTGGAGCTGCCTAATTCGACGAATGACAATATGATAATTTCGATGCTGAAGCGTAAATATTTCTACTGTAAAAGAGTTGATTTAATATACTGTATCCTGATTTGGATAGCTCAGATACATGTTTTGAAAAGCGCATATTTCCATCAAGCCACAATTCCAAATTTGCACATTCATTGACGTGCGGTATGTTTTGATGTTGAAGAGTGATATTCATTTAAATTGCAGAGATTTGTTTGAGATTTGTCGTTCCAAATAGTAGTAAGAAAAATTTTTCCGGATTTAAATTTAAATTGTAAGCTGTTGGAACAGCGATTTAGATTCTCATTAACTAATAATTTCGAGAAAATGGACTATATTGCAAGCGCGTATAAATATATTATACAGTGTTTTATATAGTCTTTAAAATGAGAAGTGTAAGTTGCGAGTATCAAAGGGATTGAATGGATGAATGATGGGCAAAAACTTTCATTTTTAACAACCTATAATATTTTTTGTGAATTTTAATTAAAAATATGTCAAAATTAATTTGTTTTAAAGCTATTGATACTTGATTAGTGACCCTTTTGCCACTTTGAGGCTCTGCAGAAGCTAATCAGCTTCACTTAGAGTAAAATTAGTTTCTACAGGATTTCATGGCACCAAACGTGGCATGTTTCAACTGTTAATAATTAAAAAACAGCTGCCTTTTGAAGAAGTTATTGCAAGTTGTTAGTAGATTTTAAAAATAAAATTAAATACACAGCGTTTCATTTAATGGAAATAAAACACTTTAAACTATTTTAGATTTTCACTTTTATTCACAACTTGTAACATATGTTTCGCTAACACTGTAACTTCGTCAGACAACTGGTATTTAAACTTACAATTTGCTAAATGAGCTTGACTTTTACAAAAATATATTTCTATGCTTTTATGGCCTACGAGAGTCCTAAATAACATCTCGACGGAAATTTCTAACAAAATAGATTTAAAAGAGGTAAATTATTCATATCTAAACGGTCATTTAATCCTGGGTGTTTTTACGTTTATTAATTTCCATAGACTCTAAAAGTGACAATTTTTTACTTTTGTTTAGTGTATGTAATATTTCAAACTTTTCATCGAAAGCATGGTTATTATCTAACAAATGCTCGGCGTCCGTTTTATTTTTAATAACACTTCTTTTATGCTCTGCTAATCTCTGTTTAAATGTTCTGCCAGTCGAGCCTATATACACTTTTGGGCATGATCCACAGTTTAATTTACAAACCCCGGATTTATTATTTTTATTTGTTTCTTCTTTGTTATTTTTTATAAATTTACTTAGATTATTATTTGTTTTAAATGCAATTGCAATGTTCTTTTTGCGCAGTATAGAAGCCACCTTTTCTGTAGGTTTACCGATGTAAGCAGGTATCTTATATTTATTTTTTTCCTTGGGTGGTACAGGGTAAATTTCTGAAAGTGTTTTTTTAATACTTTTTGATATAAAATATTTTCAGTTATATTGGCATCATATCCATTGTTAACTGCTATTTGTTTAATTAGGTTTAATTCTTTTTGAAAATTATCTTTAAAGGTATATTAATTAATCTGTGTATGCTATGAAATCCTGTTAGTTTGTGTGCTAATGGGTGCATTGATGTTCAAATCTAAAAAGTTTATAGAGTTATTAGTTTCTATTTCGACAGTAAATTATATATTTTTGTGTATGGTATTTAAATCTTTTAAAAATATGTTAAGCAGTCTCATCGTGCCAGTAAAACAGACCAATATATCGTCGACGTATCTATACCAAGAGAGACATTTTTGAAACCAAGGTTTTATTTTAATATTTCAGCCAAGAGTGGACTTATAGGGTTCCCCATAATAAGCCCTTCTTTAGCTGAAAATAACTTTTCATTAAACTGGAAGTAATTTTGGTTCATGCATACTTTTAAGGCATCTATAATTTCTGATTGTAGGATAGGGTTGGTTTTGTTTATAATAAGATTATTTTTTTGTGCTTTCAACTGTCTCTAATGGTGCTATGCTTGGGAAACGGGTTTTTGCCTCAAACGATACAAACATTGAATTATTCCGCAATTTAATATTTTAATTTTTTTTCAATAACAATATTGTAATGTCTTAACGAAATAGCAATAAAACTTCTTCGGTTCACTTTTAACTTGATATTTATTAACTGATATACACATATAAGATGGCTGAAAACCGTAATGCGCAATGTGAATCTAATCTAATCTATAACTAAACCGAAGCCGGAGAAAGAAGAGGGCAAGCCCTGGCAAAGACAAGTTTTTATATTTACCCTAAACATTTGGCGTCTGCGCAAACCATTGTTACTAAACAGTTTTACCAACTTGACTGCCAACTTAAATCTAAGAAGGAATAATAACAATTGTGCAATATACCACAATATTCCCCCCTTAAAAAAAAATTAACAATATTTAATTTTTTTAATATTTCTTTTACTCCTCCTTGGTGTTAAAATATCTTGACAAATTGATACACATACAAATTATCCGACTGTCCATCAACATCAACTGAAAAATTGTAATCTATAATCTGATTTATATGTCTTCGCCAAGTTTTATCAATACTAGGTATATATACAAAGTAATTTCTAGGTCCTATTTTCTTTTTTACAATGCCTCTAATCCAAGAAGGTTTGTTAACAGTACGATAGTCTCTTACAGCTACATTATCATTGGTATTATAATACTTATTTCTATTGCCAATAAAATATTTTGCTTGATTTTCCTGACTTTTTACAATTTTATTATTTTGAGCTAATTTATCTGTATCAAAATTTTTACAATTATAATTATCTACAATATTTACATTATTATTTAAAAAATCTAGTGCGGTTCTAATGTGTCTATTAAACATCAGTTCTGCTGGAGATTTTCCTGTGGAACATTGGGGTGTGATCCTATATGCCATCAAAAAATTATTCAATAAAAGGTTTACATTTGAGAGAGTACCCTTTTCAACAAACTTTAATAATGATTTCTTGACAGTTTTAACTGCATTTTCAGCTTGACCCTTAGATGGTGGATGAAAAGGAGGTATTTCTTTGAAAACTATTTTATTTTTACTTAAAAATAACTGAAATTCATTAGATTTAAAATAGCTAGCATTATCAGATACACGAGAAAAAGGCAATCCAAACCTAGAAAACAAATCAATTAATATATTTATTGTAGGGCTAGATTTTGTATTATTTGAAACAATAGCTTCGATCCACTTAGTATGTGCATCTACTATAATTAAAACGTATTTATCATATATAGGCCCTAAAAAATCAATATGTAATCGTTCCCATGGTCTCTCAGGATGATTCCAGCTTTTAAGAGGTACTTTAGGAGGTTCGTCTCTTGTTTTCAAACAATTGGTACAAGATTTAACTACATTTTCTATATCTCTACTAATGTGAGGCCACCACACATAGGAGCGAGCCAAACTTTTGGTTTTGACCATTTCCATGTGAGAGGAGTGCAACAGATTTAAGACATTATTTTGCAAAGTTGCAGGAACTACAACCTTGTGCCCTAACATTAAATAACCATCGACAACACCATAATTGTTTTTATAATGAATAAATGGTTTGAATTCTGACCTAATTTTCTGTGGCCAACCCAATTCAACATATTTACAAAGTTCTGACAGAGTTCGGTCTTTTTGAGTTTCTAATTTGATCTGTTCCCAAACTATCGGCAGATCTGAATTTGATATTATAAAATTTAAGTAAGATATACTTATATCAAACTCTTTTAACTCTTCTTTTAAAGGTAGACGAGAAAAATAATCAGCAGTATTTTCCTTTGATTTTACATACTCAATATCAAAATCAAAATTAGATAGAATCAATGTCCAACGTTGCAATCTGTTGGTTGCGAGGGCAGGGATGCCCTTTTTGTCATCAAAAATTGCAACTAAGCACTTAGCATCAGTTTTAATAGTAAATCTCCGACCATATAAATACTGATAAAACTTTTTTACCCCAAACACAATAGCTAAAGCTTCTTTTTCAACTTGAGAGTACTTTTGCTGACTACAAGATGATATTAAAGATGCAAAACTTATTGGTTTTTCCTCATTGTTTATTACAAGCGAAATCATCGCTCCCACTCCATAATAAGAACTATCTACAGTTAACTTAACCGGTAAGTTAGGATTATAATGTTCTAACACCGGAGCACAACTTATAATTTTTTTTATTTTATTTTACGCCTCGGTACATTCTTTTGACCATACAAATTTGACATTTTTCTTTAGTAGATTATATAATGGTCGCAATGCAGAGGCAGCATTAGGTATAAATTTATTATAAAAATTTACAAATCCCAAGAATGACCTTAATTGGGAGATATTATTAGGTATCGGGGCCTCAATAATAGCTTTAACTTTATCATCACTTGTGTGTAAACCAAATTTATCAATAGTATAACCTAAATAATGCACAGATTTTGAAAAAAACTGACATTTATCTAAAGCTACCGTAAACCCAGAATTCTCTAGTCTAGATAATACTTTATTTACTTTTTCTACATGAGAAGGCCTATTAATTCCCCTTAAAAGAATATCATCTAAAAAGCACACTACCCCATCTAACCCTGATAAAACTTGCTCCATGAATCTTTGAAACATAGCCGGGGCACTAGCGATGCCAAACGGTAAACGATTATAAACAAATAACCCTTTATGAGTATTAATAGTTGTCAAAAGTTTAGAACTATCTTCTAATTCTACTTGCTGATAAGCTTGAGACAGATCAATCTTTGTGAACTCAATACCACCTTGTAATTTAAAAAAAAGCTCCTCAATTCGAGGTAATGCATACTTATCAATTAATAATACAGGATTAAGTGTTATTTTATAATCACCACAGATCCGAATGGTACCATTTTTCTTAACTACGGGAACAATTGGTGTGGCCCATTCGCTGTAGGGCACAGGGCTGAGGATGTTCTCTGCAATCAAACGGTCTAGTTCGCTTCCACTCCCTTGCACAGTGCGAATGGAATAGAGCGAGCTTTGCAAAACCTTGGTTTGGCTCCCTCTTGAATGTCCAACCTCAGTTTTCAAACATTAGCAAGATGACCTTTTAATTTACAAAAATGACAAAAATAATTTTTAAATCGGTACTTAGCTTTAATATGTCCTTTTCTTCCACAAACTGGACAGTTGACATTGACATCTTGTTGTTCCCCATTTTGCATCTCTGTGTGTGACCTTGACCTGCGCCATGTTTTGTCGCCATCTCTCGGAGGTTGACCATTGCTCTTCCTTTGTCCTGCATGCCTAGAATCGCCTGCGCTGTTGCCAGCTCTTCCCCCCACGTGGTTGTGGTAGTACAAATTTTCTTGTTTCACTGCAAAATCTTGAGAAAAGTTCTTCTCGATCTGGTTCCCGGCTATTTCAACTGCTTTGTCGAATGCAATGGTAGTCTTTTCGTCAAGCAGACGTTCCATAACTTTTGCATTGTCCAGGCCCATGATGAACTTGTCTCGTAGCACGATCTCTAGCTCGTTTTCAAAGTCACATTTTGACGCCAAATTGCGTATTCTTGCAGCCCAATCACTCACAGTTTCCGAACGGTTTTTTGTTGCCCCGTAAAACTTATACCTGGCTGCAAACGCACTGCAGGACGATTTAAAATGTTTATCGAACAACGTGACCAGATCTTTGTAGGCTTTATTTTCCGGCTTTGTCGGCACACAAAGGCTAAAAATGAGTCTGTAGGCATCTTCGTCACAAGCGTTCAGTAGAAGAGCACGTTTTACTTCGTCATCGGTAATAGAATTTGCGATAAAATACTGTTCTAGTCTCGCACTAAAAATAGACCAGTCTGAATCTTTCGCCGAAAATTCTCTCAATCGCCCAACGGCCAACGCTTGACCTTCCGCGTGGTTCGGCATAACGATTACTGCACGTGGACGCCCGTTTTAAAGTACTTCGCACTCGTTTTTCTACCTTATTTACTTTTATCCTCGTCGCCAGTTGTAATGTCTTAACGAAATAGCAATAAAACTTCTTCGGTTCACTTTTGACTTGATATTTATTAACTGATATACACATACAAGATGGCTGAAAACCGTAATGCGCAATGTGAATCTAATCTAATCTATAACTAAACCGACGCCGGAGAAAGAAGAGGGCAAGTCCTGGCAAAGACAAGTTTTTATATTTACCCTAAACATTTGGCGTCTGCGCAAACCATTGTTACTAAACAGTTTTACCAACTTTACTGCCAACTTAAATCTAAGAAGGAATAATACCAATTGTGCAATATACCTCAAATATGTACATTGTTTATAACGGATTTTGGTAAGGTATCCAGTCAACCAAATTTTTAAAGTAAAAATGTTGGTGGCCGCTCGGCAGTACGAATCGCTCTGAAGATATAAAATTAACAATGAATTATAATTTCTTTTCTATCATGTAACTTTTGTATTTAACAATTTTTTCTATTTTTATAGTTTCTGAGATAAAGTAGTGTCTCAGAGTAACCGGGCCATCCGGAATGTGTTCTTTACTTTTAAATTGTTTTAATAAATGTCAAATTTTATCACAAAGGAGAGTTGAAACGTTATTAACATTTGGTGGAGTATTGTTAATTAATAAGATTATACAGGGTTTATATTTTAAAACATAGAGAAAAACAAAAGTTTTATGTTTTTACCTGAATCGCCAGGGGAAATAAAGAATGGCAATTGGAAGCTTAGAAACTGACCATCGTCTTTCTACACCTAGTTTTGGAAGGATCGCTGGAGGAGAAACAAATATGATTCCAGGGGAATGAGAATTAGAAATCCCGCATCTTATCCCAGTCAGCGGAGTGATAGTAGCAAATATTTCGAGGTGGTGGTGGATTGTTCAACTTCCCGTTGTATAGTACAAGAAACAGTAATTAGACAGTGGGCAGAGGAACCCAGGTGAGTGATTAGATTTAGTGGATTTTGGCTGCGTGCGATTGTTTATAGTATTCATATGGAGTCAATTGTTTTGTATTTTTAAGTATCACATGTGCCTTGTCAGGACATTTAATAAGTACATAGGATTGTTCCACTACAAGCAACTTTTTCGAAAAATCCTTAAATTTCAACGATGACACAGAAAGAATTTTTGACGTCTTAAAATGATATTCAAATTTCAAGAGCAGAGTCCTTAAAACCATCCATAAACCTGTAATACTAGAAAGATTTTTATTTTGTTGTAAGGAATCTGGTCCCAAATAACTGATATAGCTCCCCCCCCGTTTGTATAATATTATCTAACAAATTAACAAATAAGATAATTAATCATTATCATGAACCCGTAATAATAGGAAGATTTTTCTTGTTTTGTGGTAAGAAATCTGGTCCCAAATAACTGATATGTCCCCCCTTGCTTGTACATGATATTTTTTTATCCCTAATTAGTTGTGAACCCTACAGTGTGTTAGTTCAATATGTGAAAATATATAAAAACCGTTTATCAAAATTTAGTGGTATTTACCTTCGTCCACCTTGTATATTATTTTTCAAGACAGCGTAAAACTAAATTTAAATATTTTTTGCATCTATATAGAAGTTAATTTTAAACTATTTGCAACGTTTCAGAGGCAAATTTTTGACTGATATTTTAAATCGTGATAAACTGTCGTAGGGCCGAAACTAACCGCCTAACTTTTTTTACAAAAAAGTCTCTTTACGTTGCGAACGACAGCATATAAAAGGATTATAAAAATTCACCAAAACCTTTTTTCAAAGTAATGTGTGTGTGGATCTCTAATTAATTTTTAAAAGGATGTTATTTTTTAATAGAGCTCTATCAAAAATTGCACATCGACACTCAAATGACTTTGATTGAATAATCCACGTATTTTACGAAAAACAATTTCATTTTTATGTAATGATAATAATTAATATCAGAATCGTAAATTTACTAAATAGATTCTGTGTGATACAGTACACCATAAAAAAGCTTAAAACTTGAAGGAATTAAAACACTAAGAGCTCTTTGCTTCTATACGAGAAGCAATCTATAACAGTGGAAAAAGGAAAAATTAATGTGGCTCTTAAACTTATTTGTTTTTAAAGTAATTACGCTTGAAATTAACTAAAGGAGAACTCCAACTTTAAGGATACGAAGTAATAGGGATTTATCTAGAAGTTCTAGTAATACGTTGAAGAAAACACCACATATTTATTGAGGCAAGGACATAAAACACAGATAAGTATCTAGTTTTTGTTCGGGAATACCCTTATTACCAGTTACTATATATTTTATTATTCTTTCATTAGCTGTCCACTTCCCTCGTAAGAAGGAAGTATTGTAATAGTGAAAAATCTCCCTCTGAAATTTTTTCAGATCTTCGCGTTTCAGGGTCTCTACATGACATGATTTCTTATTTCCGTCGGTCGGTCTGTTTGGAGCAAAAAAACATAATAAGGGTTGATGGTTTCTTCCACTTTTTATTTTTCTCAGGGTACCTAGTAGTACTTAATTGCTAACCCATAAGGCCAACAACACAATGTAAAATACGATAAGAACACAACAATAAAATAAAATAAATTTGTAAAACAGTCAGTTCATTAATCATATATTATTAACAAAGTATATTCGTCAGGTTCCCATCATGAAAGCAGGATAATTGAGAAGTGCCAAGAAAACTTACTGAACAATAAAAATAACAATATTTACAATTTGCCTTTTAATATAAAGGTTGTACAAAAAAATTAAATGTAGAAATTATAATTTTGCACTTAAGACAAAAAAATATGTAACTAATTGAAATATGAATTGAAGCACTCCTTAGGTACAATACAATTATAGCTAGGGGTTCAATGTAGATGTAGAGATTTTGTCCTTCGTGCAAATGTTTATTACGGGAGCACTGCACGCAAAAAGTGAAAAACCAGCGACAAGGTCTAGTCGAGTTGAAAGTAAGATGAAAAGGTACCTACGCATTAAAAAAACTTCCTGCACGTCCGACCTCAAAAAAATGTGTTATGTAAAGGTAATTTAAATTACATTTCGGTTAAAAATGGGTTCAAAAGGGTTCACGCGCTGCAGAAATACAAAGACATGGGTACGATTTACCATTTCAAATTTTGCAGTTACGTAGACAGAGGATCAATGTAAGGCGGTAAAGAGCCATTTTGTGGAAAAAAAATTATATGCGAAGGCATGTGCGTCAAAAAGTGGTCAAAAAATGGTCGAAAATGGACAAATCTACTTTTATTTTATAACTTTTGATTTGATTTTTTCATAAAAATTCGCATTTAGCGCCCAACTATATATATTTCCTTACTAAAATCATATTGAAGCTAATACATATCTCTTATAGTTTTAGCATAATATTGCAGCGGCGGAAGGCTTGCAAATGATCCATATTACTGCTTGCAGTTCCCCCTTAAATAAAATCATAGAAATGCGTTTTCGGCATTCGCCATCTTCAGTGCTGTCTGAAAGCATATTAGAAATCTAAAAAGGGGTATAATTTTCAACCCTTTTTGGAGATTTAGTCTAAAATTTTAAAAGTCTAACAGCAAATAATAATTACCAAAGGTTTGACATAGGAAAAGTTAATTTTATGAAGTCGATATTATGAAAAATTGTAATAAAATTAAAATAAGGTACGAAATTTTACAGCGGAAAATTCAATGAGGAGCAAGAAAGGCATTTTAGTCAACCAGCCAATCTAAAATTGGAAATAAACAACTGGATTTTTTTGATTAAGTGACAAACTATTGGGGGGTTAAATTAGCAAGTTTGGCATGATTTATAGAACAGAGCTGAACTTAACCAAGTTTGGTCAACATGAACATTTTTTAATTTCAAATAAAGTAATATATCTGTGCAAGAGAATTTCGGTTTGTAAGAAGTCCGAAATATTTGCAACCAAAAAAAAGGGATGTAAATCATTGCTAACATTTCAAAATAATTCTAATAATTTGGTAAAAGTGTTATCAAACAAGAGATATTGAAAGTTGTAACAATTTTCTGACAGCCTGAATGCAAGCATCAATATGGGCGGTATTTTTAAAAATGTATTTTGTACAAAATGGTGAATCGAAGTTTAAATAATTTTAATATACTTTTCTTGAATGTGAAAACTCTTAAGTAAATTATCACCTAGTATGTAAAGCTGCAAAAACAGCCATATAAAAAGCATAAGTATTTAGTTTATTCGAATTTGGATATTACTAGAAATTTATTTAATTATACAAAAATCCTAAAAAATTTTAATTTCACAATTATAAAAGCTGAAAAATGTTGTTATTTAAAAAAATGTATAAATTTATCCTGAATAAAACAAATTGATCTATCTTACAGGGTAGCTAGTTTGTAAGTCTAATTTCATCATACAGTGATAATTAAAAAAAATGAAATAAAAATAAAATCAGTGAGTCTACGATTTATAATCTTGTGTAAATCCGTTTTTAAATTTTAAAAGAAAGTTTCCAGCTCCCATTCTGTCATAGCTTAGAAAACAAAGTCAATCATCAACATATCTAAACCAATGAATGATTTGAGGGTTGTTATCTGAAATAATGTGTGTTGTCTCAAGGTGATTCACAAATAAGTCAGCCAAAAATGGAGAGAAACAGCTTCCCATTGCTAAGCCGCTTGTATAATTGTGTTGTGGCAAAAGTTTAAAAGAGATAAGAGGTGTACAATTTTCTGATTATCAACATTTTTTGATCTGATAGACTACATCGCAAAAAAAATGTTAAAAATTATACCCCTTTTTTAGGTTTTCAGTGTAATTACAAAGTAATGTGCTGTGCATACATTTTAAATTTTTTTATTGTTTTTCTTGTCGATGTATGGTTCCTTTTTGAATGCAACCTGTGCTTCCCTGACAAGCAAGTAGATGACACAATTTGGCACTTTATATATTGCTTTGATTTTTTTTTATTTTTAAAATATTTTTAAATTTCAGTTTAAACGTAATTTCTAAAATGTCCAAGGTTTATATTCGAAATTTTCTAATTCATAAAAAAAATGTCTTATGTAAAAAACGTAAAGAAAATATTCAAATTCTCTCTGATTTGCATATTTTTGCAAACTTTCATAGATGGTTTTTATATTTCAATACTTCCGATTTAACTTTGGTTGTTTTTTTATTCAATTGATTAAATTTTAACTTTTTTACCAATTTTTTCATCGAAATTTTCTAAGAGAAACTTATTTCCTTGCTTTCAGATAGCACTGAAGATACAAGATTCCAAAGTATCTACCTTTCCTTTATTCATTTTGGTAAATTAACGTTTAAATTTTAATAAACCTTCGCTTTAAATTTGCACCGGAAGGTATCTCGATTCTGGATCAGTCCCAAAGTTTTCAAACTTACTCAAAGGGGCTGACGGGCTGATTACAGGCTGGCTATTTCCCTGACACGCACACAATCACTTCAAGTTAAGCGTCGAAGCAATGTGAAAGACTCTTGAAATTGGTGTACCACGTATCGCTACCAAAAGCTATAGTATCTGGCTCTGCTTCCAACTTTCCAAATGCCAAATCCTAGTTGATAACTCCCAGTCCAAAAATTGCTTATAATTTACAATCATTTCTAAATCCTTAATATATGTAAATCCTTTTAATAAAAAATCTTAACCACAAATTAAAATTTTCAAGAAAATAAAATTTACCCTTACCTAGTACACGGGTCGGAAAACTTGTGATTCTGGCGATCCCGACTAAGGAAGCTATATAGCAAAATTCAGCAAAACTGCCGAAAACATATTGATATCTTCTTTGAAAGAAATCATAATCTCCAAATTGCCAAAATGTCGGGAAATAAACAAAAATGATTTGTTGACGATGACGCCATGACGATGCTAGGAATATTCATACTGTTACTAAGCCATGCTAACTCATATTGCGAATTATTTAGCAAAATCTATTTCAAAGTTTTCGTTTCATCTTTGCTTCAGCTAGAATACAGTCAGGTCAGAATTGAGCATCCCGCAACTTTCCTACAGAAACTAATAATTATAACTAAATAATTCGATGTGCTAGTTGAAGGAATAGTGAGAACTGAGCTACATGCATACAAATCAAATATTTATATACCCTTCGAAGCAGTTCCAATGAGCTTACTTGCCATTAATTTGTGAGATCCTCTCATACACTCCTAAAATAAATACGGACCTCTAATTCGAACTTTAAATAGTTATCGCCAAGTTTATATTCTCGGCTGACATTTCTCTGACACGACATAAGTTATATATTGGCTTCAAGTGTCAAAATAATAAATTGTAACCAATTATTTGGAGCTTTGTTTTAGAAAATGTAAAAACTAATTTGATAATGTGCCCTTATAATTCTCCTTAAGAGAAACAGGCAATCAAATAAAATACAAAAAGGTAAGGCATTTGTCATTCTGTGAAAAGACATTAATTTGTAATTTTTATCGAACTATTTCAGATTCAGATATTTTTTTATTAGATCTCAATTGACATTTTTGGACATTACGAACACTTATCTAATGGACATCAAAATTTGCACAAACGACAAGGTATATAGGGATGACATGATAGAAATAGCTGCCTCATGTTTAAAAAAAAAGTTTAAAAAGATCGGTGTAAATAAACTACCTATTTAATTGAATTTTAAGATTTGCCCGGGAATCAAGTCTGACGTAAGGATGAACTGTGAAGATGTTGGTTCAAACTCAATATGGCGGCGCAATAAAAACAAATAATCAATGTATAAAACTAGTTTCTCACTTGACTTCGAATTGTAACATGGCGGAACAAAAGGGCAGCCTATTAAAAAATTTAAAAGCTCTGAGCAAAAAAACTATTTATTTAATTAAAATCAAAATTTGCACCAGAATCAAAAGTGATACCTGTGGATAAGGTAAGCTTTTTCATTTTATTCCGATATCGATATCCGAATATTGTAAATTGGCAGATGTACGACATACATATAGTATCTGAACAATTTGTACTCCAGTTTCGATTTTTTAAATGGAACACTCTTTTTACATTTTTCGATTCCTGAGACAATTCTGAATCAGAATGTGACATTTAAAAACTTTTTACGCCTACTTGATTTTTTTTTATAGCCATTTTTAAAATTGCATCTAGGTGGCTATAACCGGACGCACATTAATCTAAGGATTTGAAATGATGACAGAATAATACAATCACTAAGTTTTACCGATTGGATTAAAAATAAGCTCAAAAATTAAATATTACTAAGAAATATACTCGATAATCAATTATTTACTTTTGTCAAGTGTGCCATGGATAGCCATGCTGGATATTAAGTAGGATTTTTTGTTTTGACAGTGACACTTACCTATTCTTTCTGAGTAGACATAATATTTCCTTATTTTTCTTGATTTTCAGTATTATTTTTGTTTTCAAAAGTCAAAATAATGTATACTTAAAGTGAAAAAGTCGATATGTTATAGTATGCTACTAAGTTGTATGCTTAGAGATATCCCCGACCGGCAACATCCAGTCAATCAGTATTTTCCATATCTCAAGAATCGTTTTAGGCATCAAGAAGGAAATCAAAAGGCGGAATGCAGATTTATTATAAATGAAGAAATGGAGATTAACGTTCTTGCTATGGTTGAAGTTGATAAAACTGTTTCATTAAGAAAATTTAATCACGAACTGGGATTAAGTCATGAACCAGCTAGAAAAATACTAAAGAAACACGGATATCGAGCTACCAGTTACACCAACATTTGTAATCTGACGATGGCGATAGACGGGTATTGTTTCGCGATTGGTTGCTCCAAAACTGTAAAATTGATCCAAATTTTATCAACTTTATCTTATTTTCTGACGAATCCAGTTTTACTAATAATGGTATGTTTAACAAGCAAAACACTCGTTACTGGGCCCAACAAAATCAACTTGAAATGAGAGTAGGAAATTTTCAAGAATGGTTTAGTGTCAATGTCTGGGCTGGAGTCACTGGTAACAGAATAATTGGGCCAATTTTATTTCAAGGCCAGTTAACAGGGGTTAGGTACTTAGGCTTTCTCCAAAATGAAATTGGGCAACATCTTAATGATCCACCTTTAGAAGTTTTACGCCGAATTTACTTCCAGCAGATTGGAGCACCGTCTCGCAATACCAGAAGAATACCAAAAGAAACTCTTAATTATTTAATTGAACATTTTAATAATAAAGTTATTGTAACCAATGGCCCTCACTGTTCTCGATTTCTTTGTTTGGGGATATGTTAAAGAAAGAGTCTATGTAACAGCCCCAGCCACTCTTGAAATCTTAGAAGAAAGGATTATAGATGGATCGAACGTAAATAATCGTGATCAACCAACTGTCTAAATTAGTAATATTCAATTTTTGAGCTTATTTTTAATCCAATCGCAAAAAAGTTAGTACTGTTAGATTTGCAAAAAAATCCTCTTTTCAAAAAGTGCTTGTCTAAAAAGAGTCGCCATTTGAAAAAAAATAGTTAGACACAAAAATTATATTTTAATAATTTCTCTTGTTCCTAGCTATCAGACTAATCACTAAAACTTAGCGATTGTATTATTCTGTCATCGTTTTAGGTCCTTAGATTAATTTGCGTCCGGTCATGGCCACCTAGATGCAATTTTAAAAATGGCTATAAAAAAATCAACTAAAAAGTCATCAAAAAAGGTTTTTAAAATGTCACATTCCGATTCAGAATTGTCTAAGGAATCCAAAAATGTAAAAATATACAGAGTGTTCCATTCAAAAAAACGAAACTGGAGTCATTCCGGAATAAATATACGAGCCTAGTCGCATATATATTGTCCAAAATAATATGTAAGAGATATTTATTTTTGTTACCAAGTATTTATTGCAGTGATATAGATATGCGATATTCTTAATTAAATGTTAACAGCACATACTATCAAATTAACGTAGTTGCATTTGATGAAGCTGTGTTACATGCAGTAAATACTAGGTGACAAAAATAAAATTATTTTAAATACGCTCTTGATCCAATATATATGCGACTGGGCTCGTATATATATATATATATATATATATATATATATATATATATATATATATATATATATATATATATATATATATATATATATATATATATATATATATATATATATATATATATATATATATATATATATATATATATATATATATATATATATATATATATATATATATATATATATATATATATGTATCAGCCAAATGGAATAAATTCGATAATAAATAAATGGGGGCGTGTTCGGAAAAATGCTTGGACCCGTCGATTGGTATTTTTAGTTGCTCATTTTCTGCAATAAAAACTTTTTATACAGAGTGTGTCCTGTAACAGTGGTCAATGCCAACTTTCTTATTTCAAAATGCAACACCCCGGTTATTACTTAATTTTTGGATTCTTTAGGAGATTCAAAACATATTTTATGTTCAATGTCCTATACCTATCTTCAACTATTTCGGCAATACTAAGTGTTTTCAAATTTATTTTTATTTTATTTATTTCGAATTTATTATTATTCATGAAAGTGGCTCTGGTTACTGAACTATTTATTTGATTACAAAAATTCGCTACAACACACTCAATACTTATTTACCATTTAGGTCTTCATATTAAGAATGTAAGCAAAAACCATTTTAGCGTTCCTTTTTATTGAATTGAATTGATAAAAAGAGCCAGTTTTGTTTACTTTTAAGTTTTGTTTACTTTTGTGTAAAATGCCTGGCCTTTCTCTTTGCAAGACAGTAGTTGTCAGTGTCAGTGTCATAGTCTTTTGAATTTCGTTAACTGCATAATACCTAATATCAGAAAAATGGTTCATTTAACAGAAATGCATAAAATAACAATTCTACAAATGATTGGTTATGGAGATAACACACGAACACAAGTGGAAGTTGCTCGCTTATTTCATGAAAAATTTCCAAATTTGCCGCATATATCCCAAGGGACAATTAGTAAACTAGAAAAGCAGTTTCGAGAGCTTGGACATTCAATAAATGATGATACTAAATTGGATATTATGCTTGAGTTTGAAGAAAACCCGTATATTTCTAGTCGACAAGCCGCCGCAATGTTCGATATTAGCCATTCGTCGATTATTCGAACATTAAAAGAAAATAAAATGCATCCCTATAAAGTGATACCAACTCAGGAGCTCATAGAAGACGATTATGATAGGAGAACTTATTTTTGTGAACAAATGATGACTATGTTAGATAACAATGTTATTCAATTAGAACATGTTTTGTTTTCGGATGAGTGCACCTTTACACTTCACGGTCATGTAAATCGTCAAAATTGCCGCTATTGGTCGAGGGAAAATCCTCACTGGATCAGCGAAGAACATACTCAATATCCTGAAAAGGTTAATGTTTGGGTAGGAATTGTTAGGGATCATATCATAGGCCCCTTTTTCATTGACGGCAATTTGAATGGCGATAATTATTTAGCACTGCTCCAAAATAATGTCGTGCCAACTTTGACAAATTTGTATCCGGATCCAGCAAACCCACAAGTTCCAGCGAATATGATATGGTTTCAGCAAGATGGAGCACCGCCCCATTACCAAATTAATATCCGGCAGTACCTCAACGGAATATTTCCAAATCGGTGGATCGGGAGACGAGGATCGATAGAATGGCCAGCGCGATCCCCTGATCTGACGCCATTAGACTTTTTCTTATGGGGACATATTAAAAATGTTGTATACAAAACTAAACCCCTCGACTTAGCTGACTTAAGAAGACGAATAACGCTTGCGATTAGATCGGTCACGCCTGAGATGCTAAATAACGTTAGAAGAAATTTCTATTTAAGATTAGGAATTTGCCAAGACGTTCGCGGCGAGCATATTCAACAGTTCCTAAATTAACTTTTTACTTTTGTTTATACATTATGAAGAAATAAATAATTTTATTTTTTTAATCTTAATTTTTGCAATAAATTTGAAAACACTTAATATTGCCGAAATAGTTGAAGATAGGTATAGGACATTGAACATAAAATATGTTTAGAATCTCCTAAAGAATCCAAAAATTAAATAATATCCGGGGTGTTGCATTTGAAATAAGAAAGTTGGCATTGACCACTGTTACAGGACACTTCCGAACACGCCCCCATTTATTTATTATCGAATTTATTCCATTTGGCTGATACACACTGTATATATATATATATATATATATATATATATATACACAAAATTGAAGTTTAAAAAGCATGTATTGCTAACTGCAATAAAAATAGTGCATTAAAGCGTACATTGCCGAACGATTGGAGTAAAAATATAATGTGTAAAAATTCAGTAAACTAAAAATATGCAAATCGTATTTTGTCCATCTAAACAGTCCAACACTAACAATGCATTAGGCACTCCTTTGTACGAAAAAACTATCGCGTAATAATGCTGAATTAAATTCGCCAAATTATCAATTTTCATTATCTAATTCCTGTTTTCGTTTCCAAGCGACTTATTAATAACCCATATTTCCTCAATTTAGCCAAATTAAAATATTTTAGTTGAAAACCACTTCGGAAATTGATCGTCGAACGGAAATAAAAGGCGTGCTTTTCTGGAAATTAAATTTTGTACTAGACATGGAACTTTTTGTCAATAGAATAAAGGCTTATTTTGTATAAAGACCCAATTTTTATGTACGCTAAGCCGAAAACAAATTTACCTTACTTTTGGGTATAATAGAACCAACAAATTCATTATAATAAATTATTTTCCTCATAAAGGATCTTTATTATTAATGTTGCTGCATTAAGTTATAAAATATGCTAACCTTGTGCAGTCTTTATTAATTAATTTCATTTATATAATCGATACTAATATAATGCTTTTCGGCATAATGTCTTGATTATCAATTCTCTGAATCAATTAAAGCTCTTATTTTAATCCTAAGGCTATTGCTGCTTGATATGGAAATTGTATATTGCAATGGAGGGTACTTTGATCATCATAGCTGTGAATAGGAGTGCTGGTAAAAGAAATCAGGTCATTAATGTGCAGGAGGAATACTGTAGGTGCCAACATTGAATTCTGTGGAACGCCTACGTTGATTTTATGAAAGTCATATGAGTGGCCATGAACCACTACAGAAATACATATATTGGAAAAAAACTGGCAATCCAAAGTACAAAGTTTTAGAGGAAGAGCGTAGGCAGAAAGTTTATTAAGTAGTGCGTCAAGTCAGACTTGATCAAATACTTTGGATATGCCGAGGGCAATCCAGTTGTGGTTTAGGAAGGTAAGAAGATCTGCTGTGGTCCTCTGATGGCAGTTTTGCCTGTCGTGAATAAGTTTATACCTTTTAAGGTAATTTAAAAGATTAGTATTTATATACATCCCCATTAGCTTATTCATCATGAGAGTAGCCATATTGCTCTATAGTTAGAGGCAAGGGTTTTGATTCCCTTTTTTGGAACAGGCTGTACACGAGGAGATTTCCAGCTTTTAGGAAAAATGCCTTTGTCATATTTATTTTCAATGGACAACAACGATGTATGCGAAAGTCTCTCCTGACCCGTTGAATTCCTCACGAAATTTGCGTTCTACTGATGAACTTGTAGCAGGTATTGTCAATACTAATTCACACAATTTCGACACTTCGGTGTAGGCATCTTCCAGCTCCTTGTCTTTTAAAAATTGCATTAGTTCCTTAGCGTTATTTTTTGCACTAATGTTATCAGTTTCGTAAATCACTTTTAGTTCAGATCGCAGTAACACTCGGTCGAAGAACCGGCCATAATGAAGAAGAAGACATTTAAACGCATCTTCTGGAAAAGTTTTTCCCTTAAATGCATCAAAATTGCAGAGCTCGAGGAATTTAAAATCATTTAAACCGTTAAATCTATAGTTTATTTGTTGCTGAATTTGATCGATTATTTCATAAAAGAGGCGCCTGTATGATAGTTGAACATCTCCCACCTTGTCTGTTCGAAGACGCTTGGCTTGTGGCTCTACATTTAACGTCATAGTTTTCTCCCAAAATAGGTCAAAATAATTTCTTTTTTGGCTTAACATGGACTTAAAATCATCCACTTTTTTTAGGCAAAAAGCAATATCATTTGTTTTAGTTTGTAATATATTAAAAACATTGCCCGAGAATGGAAATATTTCTGAAAATATGTTCAACAAATAATTAAAATTAAAATCCCCTTTCAAACAGTCCAAAAACCCCCTCGAACTATTTATTGCTTCTGAGGCCCACGTTTAATTATTTTCTATTATATTCTCAAATAGTTCAATCAGTGATTCACGATTTTCATATACTGTTAACACAAGTCTTCCATTATAGCTCCACCTAGTAGGGGCTACTTTGGGCAATCGTTTGCGGACAATGGAGTCCAATGCTTGTGTACGTTCTGTTGACTTGGAAAAAAAAGCAGCCATGCCACTTAAAGTAACGAAAAATTCTTTAAACTCTTGAATGTGATTGATGGACTGGGATAAAACTAAATTTAATTTATGAGCAAAACAATGGACAGACACAGCACTTGAGAAAGTTTCTCGAACTTTAGCTTGCAGACCCCCTAATTGTCCTGCCATTACTGCAGCTCCATCATAGCTTTGAGCACCTAATTTTTTCTCTCCATTAATTTCTTTAGGAACGTTATAAACTACGGTATATAATGCATCTGCTGTACGATTTTCTATTTTAACGTAGCGTATTACTATAGATAATTGGTTAAAATTAGTGATAGCAGTTGTTTCGTCCAGAACAATAGCAATGAACCGCGCCTCGCCAATCTCCTCCTTATATTCATTGCGTTCTATCGTCATCGCTTCATCTGAAATAAACATCAACATACATTAATCACGCTCGATACCATCAGAACAACTGACAAAAATCGGATTCCCGCCGCCAATACCTCTCCACGATAATTGTAAATTGAGTCCGAGTTGGGTGAGCAAACCACACAACCTAGTTGTATCGTGTGGAGGGGTATTGGCGGCTAGAATCCGATTTTTGTTAGTGGTTCCGATGGTATCGAGCGTGATTATTGCATGTTGGTGTTTATTTCGGATGAAGGGATGACGAAGAATGCGATGTATATACTGCATTTCTTGAATTATTTTAATTTAATTAATTAGTCGCAAATAATTGCGTTAATCTCCAGAGTTCTTTCAGCAAAATCATATGACTACATGTTTGTTTGTTAAGCCACTTTTTTGCCCACAATCTTCGTTTTTTTCTCGTTATAATAACAGGTGATGACAATGCGAAGGCAATACAGATTTTTTAATTTTTTGATAAAATAGGAGTCATGTGTACCCCTACGTGCGCGTGTGTGTGTGTGTGTGTGTGTGTGTGTGTGTGAGGATGTGTGTGTATGTGTGTTTGAGAGTGCGTGTGTGTGTGTGTATGTGTGTGTGTGTGTGTGTGTATGTGTATGTGTGTGAATGTGTGTGGGTGTGCGTGTGTGTGTGCGTGCGTGTGTGTGAATGTGTGTGGGTGTGCGTGTGTGTGTTCAGTGTGTGTGTGTGTGTGGATCACTTGCATGCGTGTGTGTGCGTGTGTGTGTGTCCAGTATACCATTTTTAAATTTTGTGTGTGTGTGTGTGTGTGTGTGTGTGTGTGTGTGTGTGTGTTTGTATGTGTGTGTGTGTGTGTGTGTGTGTGTGTGTGTGTGTGTGTGTGTGTGTGTGTGTGTGTGTGTGTGTGTGTGTGTGTGTGTGTGTGTGTGTTTGTGTGTGTGTGGGTTGAAATATAGGCCAAATAGTGTTCGTAAAAAAATTACCCTCTCAGGTATACGTATCTTCACGTTTTGCATCCGTGTGCCAAGAAATATGATTTATCAATTCCATCGTGTGTGTGTGTGTGTGTGTGTGTGTGTGTGTGCATAGCTTAAAAACTACGTATCAGATTGACTTCAAATTTTACTCAACAATTAAGCGTCATATGGGAATGACCTGATAACCTTTTGGTAAAAATCCAAAACAAAATGGCGACCCAGTGAAATGTTGTTTGATATATATATTTTAAACATTTTGCTTTCACCATAATGGCTTTTCACCAAAATTTTACCAGTATATCCCTATATCTCACTTGATTTTTGTGCCAAAAAATAAATTGAGCAAGTAGTTTTTTAACTTTTAAATTTTGGTAAAATGTTACGGTGTCATCCCTATACGACCCTAAGTTTTTGACCAAAATTTGAAGACAATCGAGTAAGTAGTTTACGCGAACAGACAGACAGCCAGATCGACAGAATAGAGAAACCATGTTTGCGACATCTAGGAATCTTGAAACGTAAAGCTTTGAAAAATGGCGATTTTTTCTCGATTACAATACTCTCCTCTAACGAGAAAAGTAAAAATGTGTATAAATAGTTAAATGTCATTTGTTTCTAAAATATTACCAATGAAACTACAGAACTATAAAAAAGAACACAATCCCCACGATTTACGCATCTTTTACGTATTTTAATATGCGAAAAATCCCAACCGAGGACAATGTGTAAAAGCAGATATTTTACACAACCTCTTCCATTTATACACCCTTATTTGACAATTTTGGGCAGACAAATATCACAACGTCGAGAATTGGGAAAATTCCATATTTTTATGATAACGCCAATAAAACCATAAATATTTGTCACAGCTCTTAAAAACTAAATTAATGCACTCATAACAGAATATTTTCCAATTGTTTTGGGTGTTTCAGAATGATACAAAAAATATTAATGCATTTAGCGGCAGTTTTAACCCACCTAAACAGTACTTCAAAATTCTGTTTATATGATTCATTTATTTACAATTAAATTAATTTCAAATGTAGAGAAATTACGGTAACATATTAGTGTTTGAAAAATTAATTATTGAAAGCCGTTTAGCTCTTTGTATAAAAAGGGCATATAAATTAATAATAGAAAACATGGGCGCGACTGTTGGGTAGCTGTGTGGCTCGGGGGCTCGACCTTTTCAAATAAAATGCTGGACCTAGCAAACGGGACTAGCGAATTTTTAGGTACAATTCAAAGTCGAATATTTCTAAAACGAGAAAAGATGTTGAGATACGATTTTTAGCCATCTCGTGCAAAACATATTGCGTATGGACGGTTATAAGCTAAAAATGTGTTTATACAGGGTTGTAAACAAGATTCTACAAAATTTCCAATACTTTGACTGTTCAGAAAATTTACAAAAATCATTTTTATTTTCAAATTGCTATACCAGTTTAATCCTTGACAAAATTGTAAACAACAATTTAGAAAGCTTTTTTTTATTTTTAGTAATTTTCCAGATATGATTTTTTTTGAAAAATATTGTCTTTTTTAACATATTATTAAGCTGTACCTTTTTATTAGCGACTTGATGTAAAGTTTTCTTGCTACAGATCCTTTAAGTTTTAATTTTGTATAATCTGTAGAGCTTGCTGTTCGCAGAAAATATACAGGGTGTGCAATTTAAATTTAAATGTTCTCATTTAGGTTTTTTTGTACTACTGAATATATTTGCAAAACAAGTTTTTTATTTTTTTCTCTCTAACTTTATTATTACTCAAAATGCAGGTCTTGATTTTGCAGCCAAATACGCAACTTTTTAAGGGCTCTGTGTACGGTCTTTTTTAGTTGTTGGGTGTAAAGTTTTTTTTTTAGTTTTTTTTTCATGGATCTCGTATATTTCTAGAGATAAATCATTCAAATTTGATACACTATATGTTGTGAGTAATACCTACGAAATGGCTATGGTACATTTTAGAAAAATCTACAAGGTGTTACTTTTTCCATGACGCGACTATGTTTACCCCAAATTTTTTTTGCTGCGACGCCACTCGCAGTTTTTACATTATACTTCTTTATTCTGTCCTGTAACTTTTTGGTCTCTTGGATATTTTCGGTATTTCGTACCGTTTAAAAATTATTTACCTCATTTCAAGGACATATTACATTAACATTACAAATTTGCTATTTTTCCTGTGTTTCATATGACATGAGGCCACGATGAAAATAACTAAATACTTTACACCCGGAAGTTTCTACCTATGCCACACTTGATTTTTGGGCATAATTAAAAATAAATTCAAGAAGTAGTTTTTACATTGACACTCACCACGATTTTGTTACGACATGTTGAATTCATTATATCATATTTAATTTTTCCCCAAAATTTAAAGTCAATTGAATAAAAATATTTTTTTACGTTGATTTGTCATACAACATTTTATTTGGTCGCCATTTTGTTCCGCTATCTTGAATTCGCAACATAACTTTACCAGTTTATCTCTATGTCAGACTTAATGCTTGCACAAAATTTGAAATTAATCTAATAAGTAGTTTTTCCTGGCTGATTTTTGAAATATTTTATTAGGCCGCCATTTTCTCATATTCATACCAAAATGTTACCAGTTCATTTTTACGTAACACTTGATTTTTGTGCAAAATTTGAGGTAAATTGAATAATTAGTTTTTTTAGTAATAATTTTTTAACGTTTCACTAGGCCACCATCTTGTTCCGGTATATAGGATTTTTACCAAAATATTACCAAGTCGTTCCCATATGAACCTTAATTTTTGACAAAAATTTGAAGTCAATCGCATGAGTAGTTTTTAAGTTATGGCGCGAAATGACAGACAGACAGACAAACCGACAGATGGATCAACGAAATTGATAAAACATATTTTTTGTCATTTAGGAACGCGAAGATATGTAATACCTGAGAAGGTGATTTTTTCAGATCACAAACATTTTATTGGCCGTCATATTGTTCCGCCATCTTGAATTAGTACTACAGTTTTACTAGTTTATCTCTATGCTACAATTAGTTAGACTACAATTAGTTAGACACACAATTTGAAACCAGTTCATTAAAAATTTTTTTCAGGCTGGATTTGTAAATATTTTATTAAACCTCCGTTTTATTCCGCTATCTTGGATTCATACCAAAATTTTACAGGTTGATTCCTACATAATACTTGATTTTTGTGCAAAATTTGAGAGAAATTGGATAAGCACTTTTTTAGTAATAATTTTTTAACGTTTCACTAGGCCGCCATTTTGTTTTGCAATATTGGATTTTTACCAAAATTTTTTTTACCCCATATGACCCTTAATTTTTGACCAACATTTGAAGTCAATCGGGTAAGTAGTTTTTTAGCTACGCCGCGAACAGACAAACCGACAGACAGGCCGACAGACAGACCGATGGAATCGAGGTAACATGTTTTTCTTCATCTATCGACCCTGAAACATAAATATGTGAAAAATCTCGGAGGGTAATTTTTTCACGATTAGAATACTTCCCTTTTACGAGGGAACTAAAAACTAAAATTTAAAACAACCTGCATATCGAAAATGAATGCTTTGCGGACACATGGTAATTTGAACTTATAGCCCTAAAATGAGCCAAAAAATTAAGTCCTGCATTTTTAACCATTAATTAAAAAACACCCCGTAAACCTTAGCCGAATTATTATATTTAGTACGCACCCTGTAAAATATACCTGAATATAAAGTTTTACACGAAATTTGAATATGTCATTCAACTTTAGCACACTGTATACTATGAGCAATGTCTACAAAATGGTCTTAACTGATTTAAGAAAAATGTACAGAGTGTTACTTTTTCGAATATGGCTATATCTTTTTACCCCGAAATTTTTTACTGCGACGTCACTGACCCCTTTTTACACCAAGATTTAAACTATTTTGTAACTTTCTGATTCCTTGATGATTATTGATGAATGGTCTCATGGCATATGGAACAAGGGAAAATGGCAAAATTGTAATGTTAGTGCAACATAACCTTAAAATTAGGTAGGCATGAATGTACACTTTGCTAAATAATTTCTAAACGGTACACAATATCGAAAAAATCTAAGAGAACAAAAAGTTACAGAAAAGAATAGGGAATTTAAATTTATTGCAAAACTTGCCAGTGACGTCGGAGCAAAAACTTTTGGGGGTAAACGGGATCGCGACATGGAAAAAATAACGCCCTATAAAGTGTATTATAGCCATTCCGTAGGCATTACTGCCATGTACTGTGTATTAGATTTGAATAATTTATTTTCAGAAATGTACGAGGTCCATGAAAAAAATTTAAAAAAACTTAATACCGAGTATCTCAAAAACAAAGGCTTTGCAAACACATGTTTTTATGAAGTTTTAGCCTTAAAAGGGAGAACTGCAGTCGAGTTGAAAGTAAGATGAAAAGGTACCTATGCATTAAAAAAAACTTCCTGCACGTCCGACCTCAAAAAAATGTGTTATGTATAGGTAATTTAAATTACATTTCGGTTAAAATTGGGTTCAAAAGGGTTCACACGCTGCAGAAATACAAAGACATGAGTACGATTTCCAATTTCAAATTTTGCAGTTACGTAAACAAAGGATCAATGTAAGGCGGTAAAGAGCCATTTTGTGGAAAAAAAATTATATGCGAAGGCATGTGCGTCAAAAAGTGGTCATAAAATGGTCGAAAAATAGACAAATCTACTTTTATTTTATAACTCTAGATTTGATTTTTTCATAAAAATTCGCCTTTAGCGCCCAACTATACATATTTCCCTATTAAAATCACATTGAAGCTAATACATATCTTTTATAGTTTTAACATAATATTGCAGCGGCGGAAGGCTTGCAAATGATCCATATTACTGCGTGCAGTTCCCCCTGGCATATTTGGCTCTACAAGCGAGACCTGCATTTTGAGTAATAAAGTTACAGAAAAAATAAAAAACCCGTTTGGCGAAAGTATTCAGTACTCCCAAAAACCTATATGAAAAGTTTTAAATTTAAATTCGTTTTTATGTTACAGGTTGTTGAATTATACATGAGTTTTAGGATGTCCACGTCTTTATCTAAACTTATAATAATTCTTGCACACCCTGTAAATTTGCTGCGTACAGCAGACCCTACACTGTTTAAAAAAATAAGACTTAAGGCATCTGTAGCCAGAAGCTAATAGCTGCTAGAGGCTAATTAAATTTACAGGTTAATATGTAAGAAAAAACTTTTTTTTAAACCATCTAAAAAATTATTAAAAATTATAAAAACTTTTCAAATTGTTTTTTACGATTTTATCAAAGATTAAGATATTCTAGTATAAATACCATTTTAGCGTATATAACATATAAGCTTAAAACCGTTCAGCGTAATAAGTTCTGTAAGAGATGCGAAAAACCGCATCTAAAAATATCTCTTCTAGTTTTAGAAATATTCGACTTTTAATGTTACCTAAAGATTCGCTGGTCCCGTTTGCTCTGTCCAGCACTGTAGTTACAGGTTTTATATTATATCTTAGAAGTAGAAACTTAAAAAATTATTATTAATTCACATTCACTAACGTGTGTCTCTATCTAGCTCTTATAATTAGAAAAAGACAAAAACTTCTAGCTATGGCTAAAGGCCTGAAAAGATTAGAAATTAACAAACCTCTAAACTGAACAATAAAACCAGAACCACGTATCAGTGAGTAAGGATGGATACACGAATATAATGCTTTAATTTAATAAGAAACGTGACTAAATTTATATTTTTACAATTACTGCTTGATTTTATGAAGTAGGATATTAAAAGTTCTCCTCTCCTAATTTAAGTTTGTTCTGGCCTCCACTACTTTTTTTTGAAATCTTACGCCTAGGTTAGTTAATGCACAAGAAGCTTGTAAAACAACTAGTGTTTACCAGGGTTACTCGATATGTGTAGTGTTTCACTAAAGTATTTAATAAAACTTTTTTTTAAATATCAATCTGTACGTAAAATTGTTTAAAGAAATAAAAAATCTCGGTTTGCCAAACCACTGTAGGGCTTGTAGTAATCCCAAATATTTTCACAGCTTTATTCCATCAATATCTCTTTTTTTATTATCTTTTATACACTTCAATTTAAGCTAACCACGATTTTTATGTCTATAACCTTTTTACTGCTTCCCTTTTCTTATGTCTCTTACAGTCTCTTTATATCGTCATTTCAGTTAACGTTTAGATAGATCTAGCTTAAAAAAGAATGTACATATATCACCTAAACTTTAAAACAAGGTTTTTGTGAAATTCTTCATGAAAAAATCGGTAAATTTGCCTTTACCCAGAAACTCCCTCGTATGGAATACCACTACGAAAAAATAACAGTTTATTTTTTCATATAATCATTTTGTAATAACTTCATACAAATCCTATAAACTAAGTTATATCATTTTTCTACTTCCATCGTATTTTAATCGTGAAAATATCGCCCTCCGAGATTTTAAATATCTTCACGTTTCAGATGCCTATAAACATGTTTTCTCAATTCCGTCGGTCTGTCTGTTTGTCTATTTGGAGCATAGCTAAAAAACTACTTACCCGATTGACTTTAAATTTTGATCAAGAATTAAGGGTCATATGGGGATGACTTGGTAACATTTTAGTAAAAACCCAATATGGCGAAACAAAATGCCTAGTGAAATGTTAAAAAAATTATTATTAAAAAGCTGCTTATCCAATGTATCTAATTTTGCACAAACATCAAGTATTATGTTGGAATCAACTGGTAATATTTTGGTACGAATCCAAAATGGAAGAGCAAAATGGCGGTTCAATAAAATATTTTGGTATAGGGATCAACTAAATAAAAATGTAGTACTAATTCAAGATGGCTGAAAAAAAATGGCGGCTAAATAAAATGTTTGTAATCCTGAAAAAAATCACCCTCTCAGGATTTATATATCTTCACGTTTTTGCGTCCCTAGATGCCAAAAAAATATATTCGCCTGTCGGTCTGACCTGGTACTATTTTGGTAAAAATCCAATATGGCGAAAGAATGTTAAAAATATTACTAAACAATCTAATTATCTAATTTACCTCAAATTTTGTACACAAATCAAGTGTTACATTGGAATGAACTGGTAACATTTTGATATGAATCCAAGATAGCAAATCAAAATAGCGGCCTAATAAAATATTTAAAAAATCAGCCTGAAAATACTACTTATTAAATTAATT
Organism: Kuschelorhynchus macadamiae; assembly: GCA_030620095.1. NCBI lineage: Eukaryota > Metazoa > Arthropoda > Insecta > Coleoptera > Curculionidae > Kuschelorhynchus > Kuschelorhynchus macadamiae. The sequence goes on from JAUTXW010000144.1 coordinate 1,225,674, forward strand.
TCAATTTTGTGCAAGAATTAAGTGTGATATAGAGATAAACCAGTAAAGTTGTAGTACGAATTTAAGATGGCGAAACAAAATGACGACGAAATAATTTTGACTTTAAATTCTGCAGAAAATTTACATGTGAAAATGGGATAAACTGATACGAATTTAACAAAATGGCGGTATGTATCAATGTAAAAACTGCTTATTGAATTTATTTTAAATTATCCCCAAAAGTCAAGTGTGACATTGGAAACTGGTAAAAAATTGGTAGAAATCCAATATGATGGAACAAAATGACGCCCAATAAAAATGTTTGAAAAGTCAGATATACTATAAATATGTATTGAACTAAATTGGGTCATGCTTCACTATTCCCAACAAATGAAAAAAAAAATCATAACGAGGGAAGTTCCGGGTAAAGGAAATTTACCGATTTTTTTTAAGTTATTACCAAACAACTATATGGATTTATAAAATACGCAATCTCTGTGTAGTGGATTTTTGTACCAAGAAAGTGGGTAAATTTTTTAAATTTAATAGGTTGTCATTTTGTTTCACCATATTGGATTCCTACCAAAATTTTACTAGTTTCTACCTATGTTACACTTGATTTTTGAACAAATTTTGATTTTTAAATTGAATAAGCAGTTTTTTTACACATGTTGTTGAATTTGTACCAAAATTTTACCAGTTTTTCCCTATATCAAATTTAATTTGTGTGGAAAATTTGAAGCCAATTGAATAAGAAATTTTTTTAAGCTCTTTTTTTTAACATTTCATATAGCGGCCATTTTGAATTCGCAACAAAATTTTAATAGGCCGCCATTTTGTTTTGCCTTCATGAATTCATACCAAAATTCCAAATTAATTTCTATAAAACACTTGATTTTTGTGCCAAATCTGAGGTAAACAGAGCGAGTAGTTTTTTTAGCAATACATTTTTAACGTTCTACTATTCCGCCATGTTGTTCCGCCATACTGGATTTTTGCCAAAATATTACAATGTTAACCCCATATGACCCTTAATATTTGAACTAAATTTGTCATCAATCGGGTACTGCTGCGAGCAGACGGAAAGGCAGACAGACAGATACACTGACAGTTTAGTAAAAATATGTTTTTTGGCATCTAGGGACCGTGGAACGTGGAGATCTGAAAAAATCTCGGAGGGTTATTTTTTCACCATAACATTTTATTTGTCGGTCATTTTGTTCACTCATCTTGGGTTCTTCCCAAAATTTTACTAATTCATTACAATATTATACTTAATCCTTGCGCAAAATCTGAAATTAATCAGATACATAGTTTTTCATACTAATTTTTTAAATATTTAATAACGCCGCCATTTCATTGTGTTATCTTGGATTTGTACCAACATTTTACCAATTAATTCCTTTGTAATACTTGATTTTATTGCAAAATTTGAAGTAAATAGTATAAGTAGTGTTTTAACAATAATTTCCTATGAGACTTCCGCCATTTCGTTTTGCATTATTGGATTTTTTTACATTTACATGTCACTATGTCATCCCTACATGACACTTAATATTTCACCAAAATTTGAAGTTAATTGAATAAGAAAGTCTTTTTACACTGATTTTTAAAATTTGGCCATTTCTGTCAGAGTTAACTGTCTAAATTTTAAATCAAACAAATAAGTAGTTTTTAAAGACTGATTTTTAAACATTTTATTAGGCCGCCATTTTGTTTTCCCATCATGGACCCTTACCAAAATTTGACTAGTTCATTCTCATATCTCAGTTGATTTTTGTGCAAAATTTAAGATAAATAGAATAGTTTGTTTTTTAGTAAATTTTTTTTAACATGCTATTAGGCCGCCATATTGGATTTTTACCAAAATGTTACCGTTTCATCCTCATATAACCCTTAATATTTGAACATGTGAAGACAATCGGATACGTAATTTTTTTGCTAAGCCTGAAAAGATTGACAGACCGACGGAAGTAAGAAATCATGATTTTCGGCATCCTAGTTTCTAGACTCTGTCCAGTCCCTAGAGTCTGAAACGTGAAGATCTGAAAAAATCTTGGAGGGTGATTTTGCGAGGGAAGTAAAAAAGAAACCGAACAATTTTAGTTGGTAAACTGTCCAATAAATGAATGTTTATTTATATAAAAAATATAAAGAAACCGTGAGTGACATAACTCAAAAACTACTTATTTAACAAATTTCAAACTGACATACAGCCTGGACATTATTCGTTCAAGTCGAAAGTGGCGCCTGAATAAGATGTTTAAATATTCGGTCTTCGTGACTATTTTTTTCTCTTATCAACAATAATGAAACTAATCCGATATTTTATTTTAATTTAAAACGAAAAATATATAAACTGAATTAGTAATATATATCTAAAAGTTTCTCGAATAGGGATGATAAGTTTTTAATTGTCATGGCAGTGATATAGAAGTAGATATAAATATCTCTAACTTCCAGTTGTGTTCAATATACTTCGACAGCTTATAATGCTAAAATATACCCTTAAACAAAGGTTGGTAATTATCAAAGAAAAATTGAAAATATACTTATGTTAATATTATGCAATGTAAACCTTAGAGAGAAGAGAAATATTGATTTAAAACTGAAGCTATATTTTATATTACTTACATATATAAAGAATAACATTTTAACTCTTTAGAGTGGAAAAATTAATATATCATGCGAAATGAAATTTGTGGCACAAAGTTACGTGATGCGAAAATCGTAGGTAATGGAGATCTTAGTTTTGTGTGTTAATGTCCTGCTTAGTATGTGTGTTCCGTAAGCGCATCTAGTGAAATGAAACGTAGAAACATCTTACTTTTATCAGAAGAGAAATTCCTAATGAATTCTGGTAGTTAAAAAAGTTTGCAGCAACCGAACATTGAAGGTGCTGCAACGAATAATAATGCTCGACCCCCAAGCAGAAGGGGTGAAAGTTCATCTTCTTACCCCTTGCTTCCCCGTTTAGTTCACGTAGCTTCGATAATGCTCGGGTTTCAAACGCCAATTCTCTGTCTACTCCCTGGATAGATATGTTGGGGCTTAATTACCTGACAGACAACTCAGGTTTTATTTAAGATGTTCGCGAAAGCGATGCTAAGGTAGAAATTATCCATATAATACTTCGAATACACAAACATATAAAATTAAAATTATATTAATTTTGTAGGAGCACATTGACTTTTGCAAGACTACAGGGTCTAGTAAAAATGAGTATCGAAAATGAAGAATAACAAAACATTTTTTGTAAATGCGTTGTTACTCAAGAACGTATCAAGTTAAGTTTTATCAACGAATTTAAATGGGTTTTTACTATCGTTTTATTAGCCTCACTTCTCTATTTATAGGTAAATTGTATGCTTGTTTAAAATTTTATAACGATTAACGTCAAATTTGCTTCGTAAAAAATTCAAGATTCGACATTTTAAAATTCCAAATGACGGCGCCAATATGGCTGAAAAATTTTGAAATACTGCAGATACGAGTGAAAATCGACTGCTATTTAAGAGGACTAGAAAGTAAAAAATAAATAATAAATTAAGATCCAGAACGGTAAATTTGACAGCGGCCAAAATGTGACATTATTCGGACACATTTTTAAGACAAATAAGATGGCGTATACGACACGTCTTCATTGTTTTTTGTTAACCCGCAATCCGCCTCAACTTTCATTTTGCTTATGACCGCCATATTGGATTTTTCGATTTTCGGAAAGAGCCTAAAAATTCCAGTCTAGTGATATTTCACAAGTGCATTAAAGATTTTAGTATCATCGAAATATTACACTTCGTAAAGTTAGGTTTCATCTAAAGTAATGTTAGGTCTCAACGCTTTTCTAAGGAAGCCATGATTTATATGTAACAAAATTGGATTTTGACTTTGACGTTAAGTTAAATAGTTGAAAGTATCAAAGCTGTGTTTTAATAAGTAGCCTCCTAAAACCCAATTCAGAAAAATCGTAGTTAATTTAATTAACCATGGTGCCTTCGAACAGAATCGAGACAGAAACGTTTTACAAGCCATCAACGAAAACCCTAGTGCATCGGTAAGAACTGTAGAACAGGAAACAAATGTGCCCAAATCAACAGTACAGAGAGTTTTAAAAAAGAATAAGTACCATCCATACAAACCCATAATAGTACAAGGACCTAAGGAAACTGATTTTCCAAGACGACTACAGTTCTGTGAGTGGTATACTAGGAGATGTAATGAAAATCCTGATTTTGTAAATCATGTCTTGTGGTCCGATGAGAGCAGGTTCACGAATTGTGGAGTCTTTAATAGGCACAACCGTCATCATTGGGCTGTGCAAAATCCTCACGAAGTGGCAGAGAGACGTCTACAGGTCAGATTTGGAAGTAACGTTGGGTGTGGGATCATTTGTAAGTTAATCTAACCAATCTTTTTTAAATAGGCACCAAATGATGGTCAAATAATAACCTTTTTTTTCGTTTAGTTCTTTAATGATACTAAAAGAGTATAATCTAATAAAAAAAAAGTAAAACGTTCTACTCTAGTCAGTCAACTTACTTTTTTGATATTGTATTAAATTTTTATTCAATCATTTTGTATTGTAGTTTCGAAGAACCTATAAAAATAGAATTGGGGTCTATAAATTTATTAACACTTTATCTAAATTTTCTGCAGATTTAGCTAATTCTCTAAAATTATTTTGATTGTCTGAATTTAATGATTTATTATTACCCGGGAGGCCTAGTTCTTGCGTTATGAAAAAAATACCATATTAATCAAATGTCGAATTATTTTTCAATTTTCATTATGATTTATAGAAAGGCGTTCAGCTGTATTTCCGAATAATTTAAATTTTAAAGCGCAAGGGGTTTGTTCTTTTGATATTTTATGTTTTATTAAGGCACGGTCTTTAAGATTATTCTATCACTGAAATAAATTTATTTAGTATTTCCGAAATTAATATGCAATACCAACAAAATAATTTATTACAGCTATTATTTCCCGCTAACCAAATATGTTTTTCCTTTTCATAATAAAGCTGAATAGGTTTCCACTGTATATAAGCTCATTCATTACGGGATGTTTCGATAATTATTTTTGGAAAGAAAATATCTACTTTTTAATAAAGATAATTTTCCTTTATAATTTATAGTTTCTAGTACCACCTGGCCGACCCTGCCGCCCTTGACTGTTGGGCACCTATTTTTAAATTATTAATCATTTCAGGAAATCGACTTATTGGACCATTTTTGTTTGACTCCAACCTAAACGGACAGAGGTACCTAGAGCTTTTGCGAAACCAGGTTGTACCAGCCTTACGAGCTATTCTAACGGAAGATGAATTAAGAAGAACTTGGTTTCAACATAGCGGCTCACAATACCATTCAAGTCAGGAACTTCTTAAAAGAGCAGTTTGACGAAAGAATAATTTCTTTAAATGGTCCAATATCTTGGCCTTCTAGATCTCCTGACCTGTCGCCCTTGGATTTCTACGTCTGGGGTCACACGAAGAATAAAATCTATGAATCTACCATAGAAATCCTAAGACAAAGAGTTCTGGACGCATTTAGAAATATTAACCGAAATACACTTACCAGGGTTGTACTAAAAACAGTCAAACAACCAATTGTCAAAAATGTCTCGATGCAAATGGACGTCATTTTGCAGATTTGTAAATTAATGTTACCCACTTACAAAGTAGTTAAAGCCCATTTAGATTTTTTAAGTCGTTATTTACGTTCATGTTGTATTGAAAATTCAATGCGTTCAATACATTACTTACTTATTAATGTAATCTTGTGACAAATAAATCATGGCCTCCTTTAAAAACATTGAAACCTAATTTACGAAGTGTGACATTTTGATGACACTAAAATCTTTAATGCACTTGTGAAATATCACTAGATTGAAAATTTTAGTCTCTTTCTAAAAATCGAAAAATTCAATATGGCGGTCATAAGAAAAATGAAAGTTGAGGCGGGTTGTGGGTTAACAAAAAACAATGAAGACGTGTCGTATACGCCATCTTATTTGTCTTAAAAATGTGTCCCAATAATGTCACATTTTGACAGCTGTCAAATTTACCGTTCTGGATATACTGGCGAAAAACGAAATCCGCCATTTTCGGTTTTTTGCCGATATTTCCCAAACTTATCGATCGATCGTAAATCTGAAGCCAGATGTCGAATGCGATAAGTTTCCTCTAAAAGTTTCCCTATTTAACCTTTGCTGTAGGTATAATAGCAGCCGAGATCCCTATATAGAGAAGCGAATCTGGGACACACTGTATACAAAGTTATGACAACACGTTTTGGGCAACAACTATATTAACCAAATACATGAAAAAAACGAAGGAAGAATACACGAGGCACTTATTAACGACTATTTGTGGCTAGCATTATGACCATGATGACGACTATGATTGCCGCGCGACACTTTCTTTCGAGTAATAAATGTATGTACCTATCCGTGCTCAAATTTTATATTTATTTCCCAGTTTGACAGCCCAGATATTGTATTAATATACTATGAGGGCAATAAAGGAGAAGTATTGTAATCGCAAAGTTTTTAAAAATTGTAAATTGAGTTTGTTCGACGTTTTAGAGTCCCTAGAACACGAAAAACATATTGTGTGTGACGTGTGAACCGTTTTAAATTTGCAACAAAAATTGCCTAGGTTAATATCTCGCCGATTTTGGGTATCATGGGCGTAGATCTTTGATATCTTTAAAAGGTATAAAAATGTTACATAATTCATATTTTGAGAACGCCCAAACTGATATCAGGAAAATTGAAAACCGAAATAGTTGGGGTATATTTTTTTTCGTCGAAATATTGTGGAATCAATGGCGTAACTGCTAGATTTTTTTTAGAATTATATATGTTTAAAAAATATCAAAACAGTATTTCGAAAAACAGTGGAAACCTTCAGATTTATTCTATTTTTACTTACCTCGTAAAAGGGAAGTATTGTAATTGTGAAAAAACCACCCTCCGAGATTTTTTCAGATCTTTACGTTTCAGGGTCCCTAGACGATCGATCTGTTCGCGGCATAGCTAAAATACTACTGATCCGATTGACTTCAAGTTTTGGTCAAAACTTAAGGTTCCGTTTTTTTATGACCTACTTTTAAAGTTGAGACGCCGTTTTCTGTTGCTTGTGTTTTGGTAGCAAGATGAGAAATTATTGTGCTTTCCGGTCTGCCAGAACGTACAGCATCTTTTACCTTTCCAGTAAACCGAATTTTTTTGTTAATTTGACTTACGGTAGATTTAGTTGTTGAATTTGTCATAAAATATTTGCAATTAAAAATGTTACAAACATGTTGCAAGTTTCGCATTCTATCCTGATAACCCAGTATAATTAAAATTTCAATTCTTTAGGTTTCAGTTAGGCGATCTATTTTTATAAATGAACAAAACTGACATTGTCAAACATATCAGATAAAGTTTTGTGTGCAGGTATTTTAACAAAAGTAATATAATACATACATAACATACTAATATAACAGAAAAATGATAAACTTGGCAGCAATGCGGAACCTGCCATTTGATTCGACATAATTTCATACTCAAGTGCACATATTTTCATTACATTCAGGTAAGCGGTAAGCTTACTTTTTTTATATGCTATATACTAAAATCCATGGATTCACAAAATTACCTCGCTCTAACTCTGTTTTTAACTTTATTTGATTGATAATTTAATAGTTTAATAATGAATAACATTTAATCAGCATTAATTAACTCATTAAACTTTAATAAATTTAGTTATTTAGTTTAATAAACTCTTAAGTTAAAGTGAATGAAATTGGATGACTAGTTAATTAAGGAATACACCTAGCCCTTGCTGGGTTAACATGGGTTAAAGTAAGAAGTCCATAATATATTTAAAAGGTTTCTCCCTTGGAAATAAAATCGATGTATCCCAGACTTTAAAAAGTATATTGAATGTCCTAAACACCGCTGTCTCATTTTTGCAGTAATTTCTTTTTGAGCCTGTAAGCTGTGAAATGTCATTATCAAAGCAAAAGGGTTTCCTGTGGCGAAATCGTAATTAAAGTAGGATTTAAAGATCTGAATTAGAAACCTTACTCAAGCTTTTAACCGAGTCTGACGATTTTCTTTAAAAAAACTATAGACACACAGTACATAAACTGTTTATCACTTTGAGTAGAATAGTAGTAGAGAAAGCAAAGAAGTATCAAATGAAATTGATTTATTTATTATATTATCTAGAAAGTTGAACAAAACTAGCCGTTACTTGATCGAAATCCATTTATCTAAGTAAACGAAAACATTTTTTTACAATTTCCACTTAATTTATTTTACCAAAGAATACAATACATGACAATTGTTTCACTGTGGCTTCATCAGATGTTAAATCTTAAATAAAAGTGTAACACAAGCTGTAGGTACGACCCGTTTTGCGGATATTATACAGGTAATACAGATTTAAAAATTTAATAATGTGTTGTTATTTTTATGTTTGTTTATTTCCATAGTTTCTAGTAAATTAAGTTTTTTACTTTTTTGTTCTACATGCACAATTTCAAAGTTCTTGTGGAAACCAAAATTCATGAATATTCCTATAGTATAAATTTCATGTATTGGTATAGGTATGTTGATGATGACTCCCTTGTGAGGATAATTTGCTCCAAAATAAAGGTCCTGATCCAGGAATACTCAACAAAGGACAATACAGAGCTTGTAAACTTTAACTCCCAACTTGCCAACCAAATATCTGGCATTTCCCACGAGGTCACTGGACATGTGAGCAGCTAATATCAGAGACGCGAATAAGAAGGTAATCAGCTTGATCGACAAAAAAATCTCATCTACTTGGGATCCACAGAGGATAACCTAAGAGTTATTCAAATGAATAATGTAATGCAAAAACGGATTGCTACTACTGAAAAATTAAATAGAGAAATGAAGGCTATAGAGAGTGAGATGTCAAAACTAAAAGTAAAAGTATCTAGAATTGAGGCTAGTTGTAATGGGGAACCTGGAATTAATAATAGTAATCATAGAAACAGACTGAAATAAGCACCTCGTCAAGAACAAGGAAAATATCACTGGCACGAGAATCAAAATTGCGCTTTGTAATGTTAGGGCTGCAAACATCACTCCAAAAACAAGCATATTTGTGAGTAAACTAGACTCGAATAAGAGTACTTACTTGACTATATTAAAACAACTTTTGAAAGGAATGAAACATAAAATTAATGATGTAGCCAGTATAACTGGCCAACGAATGTTATTGCCAAAAAATTTAGGTTTTTTCGAGCCAGAACTAACAACAAACCAGTTTACAACAGAACTTTCTCAAGAAGATAACAGGAACCTCATACAGGGGTCAGCCATACACGTCAACACGCAATGTTTTACGAACAAAATACCGCAACTAAAAGTCCTTCGGAAACTAAAAAAGCCTCACTGCTTGTGCGTAACAGAGCACTGGATGCCAGAAGCACAAGCCTTAACAATTGGAATTAGTGGGTAGAAACTAGCTACCTGTTTTTGTCGAAAAGAACGAATCCATGGTAAAGCGGCCATTTATTGCCGGATGGACAAGTTTAAACCCATCAGTTTATCTGAATTTGCTAGTGAATTTATTTGTGAATATGTGGCTATATCTGTACAAATTCTTAGGCCTGATCTTGGATTCTAGATTAAAGTGGACCGGATATGTAGTTACATTGCTGGCAAACTCAACTCAGCCTTTTTATGCTATAGTCAACCTAAAAAACGTAATGGAACCCAAACAAACTTTTGAATGTGTACTATTCACTTGCACACAGTCATTTCAGCTATTGTATACTGTATTGAGGGAATCAATGGAACTAAATAGAATCTTTATTCTTCAAAAGCGTATTCTCAGAAAGATTTTTTTCTATCAGTCTTCTTGAGTTTTGTAGTGAAATCTTCCAAGAACATAAAGTCTTAACACAGCCCAGTATTCTGATCTTGAATGCAGTGGTTTTCGTGAAAAGGAATGGAGAACAATTTCCTACTGCTGCCTCCCTTCGTTTACTAGAGACCAGAGATCAGACTAATGTGTATATTTCAGGCTATAAAACATCTACTTTCAGGAAGAGTCTTTTCTGTTTCTGTAGCAACTCGTACAGTGATCTTCCAACTAATGTAAAACAAATTGCTATACGGAAAAAATTAAAAAAAAAAGTTAAGCGCTATCTTATTACCAGAACTTATTATAATATTAGGGAATATTTCATTGTTACTACTTAGGATTTTTCTTATTTGTTCTCTGTAGATCAAGTTGCTGTATAGTTATGTCAAACTGTTTACTTAAGTTTGACTTTAACTTATTTCTTCTTCTCTGACATTGTCAATATTCATTTTGTAAATCTGTATGGCATTCGAATAAATAAATAAAAATAAGTATTGGCATGTTTTACTAGCACTGACACACAATTAAAATCATTTTTGGATTATATGAATAACTTACACAAAAATATAAATTTTACATTTAAAGCAGAAAATAATAAAGATATTAATTTCTTAGACTTAACAATAACAATTAAGAATAATAAACACAATAAAATCAATTGAACGTCGATTTTGTAAAAAAATTATTTGGCCGTCATTTTGTTAAACTGAGACCCATATTATCAGTCTTTACCTACTCCGTTGGTCCGCAGATATCCCAGATATTAAGTTTGTGAATGGTTTTCATTAACGATCCTCTTGTTGTTATGTTAGGGTGGTATATTATTTGAGGTTAGAATCCAGTAAAAAAACAAAGCCCCTTTTCTAGAATTGCGGACGTTTCGCTAATTTACTGTTACATCCTCAGGACATATAGATTTTATATCCTGCATGAAACCCATATTAGTCTTTACCTACTCCATTGGTACGCAGATATTTCCTAACCCCAAATAATACACCACTCTGACATAACAACAAGAAGATCGTTAACGAAAACCATTTAGAAATTTAATATCTGGGAAATATCTGCGTACGGAGTAGGTAAAGACTGAAAATAAGGGTATCAAGCATAGGTAAAGACTGATAATAAGGGTATGACGCACGATATAAAATTATGTGTCCTGAGGATGCAACAATAAAGATGCGAAACGTCGACAATTTAAAAAGAAGCTTTTGGTTTTTTTTCCTGGTTTTTAATTCCAAATAAAACACCACTCTAACAAACATTTTTTAACCTTGTTCCACCATATTGGATTTTTAATATTATCAGGCCATCCCCATATGACCTTTAATTTTTTAAAATTTGAAGTCAATCGGGTAAGTAGTATTTAAGCTATGTCGCGAACTGACACACAGACTGACAGACGGACCGACGGAATTAATAAAATATGTTTTTTGGCATCTAGAGACGCTAAAACGTGAAGATATGTAAATCCTGAGAGAGTGATTTTCTTCACGATTACAAACATTTTATTTGGCCGCAATTTTGTCCCGCCATCTTGAATTAGTAACACAGTCTTACTAGTTGAGCTCTATACCACAATTAGTTATAACACACAATACGAAATCAATGAAATCATCCAATTTTGTTCCGCCATCTTGGATTCGTACCAAAATTTTACTAGTTGATTCCAACATAATGTTTGATGCTTATGCAAAATTTGAAATAAATTGGATAAGCAGGTTTTTTCATAATAATGTTTTTACCATTTCACTACGCCGCCATTTTGTTTCGCCATTTTGGATATTTACTAAAATATCACCAGGTCATACCCATACAACCCTTAATTTTTAATAAAAATTTGAAGTCAATCGAGTAGTAGTAGCTATGCCTCGAACTGACAGATTGACAGACATACCGATAGACTGACCGACGGAATTGATAAAACATATTTTTTTAGCATCTAGGGACGCTAAAATGTAAAGACGTGTAAACCCTGAAAAGCTGATTTTTTTACGATTACATACATTTAGTACCAGAATTTTACTAGTTGATCCGTATACCACAATTAGTTATGACACACAATTTGAAATCAAACCTTTAAGCAGTTTTTCAGGCTGATTCCAGTATAATACTTAATGTTTTTTGCAAAATTTGAGACAAATTTGATATTTTTGTTAAGACTTCACTAGGCCGCCGTTTTGTTTCGCCATAGTGGATTTTTACCAAAATGTTACCAGGTCATCCCCATATGACCCTTAATTTTTGACCAATATTTGAAGTCAATCGGATAAGTAGTTTTTTAGCTACGCCGCAAACAGACAGACAGACAGACCGACGGAATCGAGAAAACATGTTTTTCGTCATCTAGAGACCCTGAAACGTAAAGATCTGAAAAAATCTCGGAGAGTGATTTTTTTCACGATTATAATACTTTATTTTACGGGTGAAGTAAAAAGTTATAATGCATATAAAAGAATCTTTATAAATATACATTTTTATTTAAGGAAATTTACTAAAAAAGAATAAAATCAAAAATTTACCAATAAGTAGCTACAATGTAAATATCTTAAATTTATTTTTATAGTTACATAGAATCTAAATATGTGTACAAAACTTCAAAGTAAGTGGAAGTAGCTACAAGATTTGATACGAACAGACAGAAAAGTAACGTTAAATAAAGAAAAAGAAAAAAAATGTTTAGCTAAAGCCGATATCGCTAAAAAGGGAACAGTTGCCTATCTAACAAAACTCTAAGCAAGGACGAAATTGGAATTTACAAATTCTCTTTTATTTAAAATGGAAATGCAGTTTTCTATTTGAAGATTGCAAAACAGACCGCAGTTCGTTATTAAAACCCTTTAAAGGAAATTAACTTTTTAATCGATGCATATTTAAACAAGGAGGCCGTCGGTGAAAAATGTTAACGTGTCCATTTTTTCAATTATGTGCAGGTGGACTACATTTCTTTTATAGCACTGGACACGTGTAGAATTTATTACTTTTTCGAAAGAACTCTTGTGGCCCATTTTTGTCTATTTATCACTTTTAGGACACACAATGTCATTTGTATTAGCTGAGGTCAGTAAAATGGCCTCAACCTGCCTAGTTTGGCTTTATAAAGTGTTGATCAGATGAAATCGATTATGCACTTTTTTATAGAACCGAATACGAGTTCTGGGAAAAACTAGCTTACCAAGGGTGAGAAATAAATGGCAATGTAGCACAGAAATCAGTGTTTTCGGGGATATCAACATTAACTACACTGCTGATCAATTGATAAGGATATTAGAAATGTATTGTTCATTTTTAATCTTATTTATCTCCACTAAATAGCAATGAACCTGAAAGCAGATTTTTCTTGATTGAATCGAAATTCTTTCCGAAAAACCTTCTTGACCGAAAAACATGAATAAAGCTGTACCTATCAATTATACCGAGCTTTTCGCAAGATCTTTACGAAAACTGAAATATTAAATTTTAGCTGAAGTATATATTTTGTCTACTTCATAGTATCATCTTTTTTGTTTGGTGTATATCCCGAGACGTTCTTGAAATTTCATATGCAACATTAACATTAAGGAAAATTCGATTTTTTTTCTGGAGACTGTGTATATTGCAAGATATTATTCTGTTTAAACTTTTAAAAAAGCTGCGAGTTTTATTACCGCAGTTTCAATTTCAGAATCACATGAAACTCTAGGTTATTTAAGAATATCTGCAGTTTAAGCATACAGGGCGCCTCAGAAGTAATCATATAAAGTAAAAAATATATATATTCCAAATTAGGAATTTTATCCGTTTGTGGTCTTTGGCACGTTTTATTGAGATTATGCCTAGTAATGACGTGAGAATAATAAAGGTAAAGGTTTGTCCCTTTAACATGGAAGATTATTTAGAATAATAAACTTTGTACAAATATATTATTCTGAAAACAATAATATTAGTTTAGGCAATTTGTGCCGTGCATGTCTAAAGAACGGATTATATGCAACATAAAATATGCATGCAAATATGCAAAATGAAAGCCAAATATATGAAAAAAATGTGATCTACTTTAATTTGTGACCCACTTACTTTACCTTTTCTCTTTTTAGAGTTGAAACAAAACTTTAATTGCACTGAAATAAACCAAGAACTTGATACATAAAATATAAAATACTACCAAAAAAAAACGAAGCGAAAAGTTAAAAGGCATACACGTTTTAAGGTTAAGATTAAGTTTCTTAAGTAGGTGGCTAACAAACAAGTATAAAATCAACATCAATATTTTGTTGACCTCCTTTTTGCATAATAACTTCTTGGCATCGACGAGGTATACCCCTAATGAGATTATTAATAAACTACTGAGAAATTTCATTCCATTCTATCCTAATTGCTTCAGAAAACTGGTTTTGGTTCTCGTAGGTGTAATTTCTTTGTCCTAGTGCCAATTTTAATTGAGACCAAACGTTTTCTAGCGAATTATTATCGGAAGATTAGGTGGCTATATCATTCGAATAATTTCAATTGCTTCGAGTACGTCGTTAACGATATTAGCCCGATGTGGACGGGCGTTTTCATCCATTAAGAGAAATTCGTTACCAAAGTTCTGCTCAAACGAGATTATGATAGGTATAACACACCTATACCTGTATGTAGCTTCGGTATTTGTTTCGTTGGTGATGAAGATATCTGTTTTTCCGTTAAACATCACTCCGGAGGAGACGGTTAAATCTCCACCACCAAACGATCCAGTAAGGGCCATATTCTGCTCTTTGTATCCCATGTTGGACCCTCTGACACCAGCATGTGACCATCAGAATGAATCAAATTTTAAACCATTTTGAAAAATATACACTTACGGCTTATCTATATACATACATTAGTAATAATTATTTTGATTCACAGATGAAATTGTCAATAATATAAGGTTTCTATGGAAACTAACCTTCGTTTTGTATCATCGCGGAAAAGAGAAAAGGTACAATGTGATCAAATAATTTGCAACTCGAGAACCTACAATAAAAAGTATACAACAAATATCACAAAAATTCCTGAAGCAGTATACCCAAATACTCTAGTCAACATGATTTATGATGAGCCAGTAGGTAAGCCGCAAAATTCCCAATTTGAAATTTTCTATTTTTTTTTTTACTTTAACATTGATATTTATGAGCACCCCATATGCATAAATCCGTAATATTCTTAAATAACTTTGTTTTTGATTCTGTAATTGAAACTGAAGTAACAAAATGTCCAGCTTTTTTAAACGTTTAAACAGAATAACATCTTGCAATGTATTCACTTTCCAGAAAAAATCGAATTTTCTTTAATGTTAATGTTACATTCGAAATCTCAAAAACGCCAGCAGGCATACGCCAAATATTGTTATTATTTTGATAGGTATTTTGGCATCACAAAACTTACCTACAACGTGTAGATACCCAAACTGTGTCTTTGCAGTGACTGTATTGATTTGACACATGTAACGACCCTTATCTTCTTCTTGAACATTGCTTATGTGAAGAAACCATGTTCTGTGTCTGTCATGGGATACACTGATCCTTGGATTGCGCGTGATTACATGGCTATGAACGGCTAAGATTGCGGACTGTTCAAAGTGCATCCAAGCAACCTAGAATAAAATATAATTGTTAATAATATATCACTGTCTGTTGCTACACATGAACCACAAAATATCTGTAGTATAACTAACATACTCAATGGATCACAGATTACACTTACCAGATGGGGAAAGAATTAATATTTCCCATATTTTGTGGCCTTGACCCCGCGATTGCAGCGGAACAGCTGTAAAGAATGTATTAACAATTGGCGCTCGCCAACTAGAAAAACGATAAAAAATGTATGTATTGGGAACATTCCCATCTAGTTGGTGTAATCTGTGATAGAGAATTAATCTGGAGAACGAGTCGGATACAAAAGATATGTTTTAAAAAGAAGAAATCTGCATAAAATAATACGCATAATCTTCGTAACAAAAAAACATTCATTAACTGAAGACATTTTTTCTCTTCGGAAAAAAAAGACCTTGAAAAAGAAAAGAGTTTTGGACTCACTGATATCTTCTAGAGAAGTAGTATATTAAAACACTAGTTTCATAAGACATGGTTTTATAGCTTGAGCACTAGGTTAAAAAGGAGCCGCAGGCGAGCTTTCTAAAGGGCGATTGAGATTAAATGTCTTATGGAATGGTTATTTTATATTACTTTTTATATTTTTACTTCCCTCGTAAAAGGGCAGTATTGTAATCGTAGAAAATCACCCTCCGAGATTTTTTCAAATCTTTACGTTTCAGAGTCCCTAGATGCCGAAAAACGTGTTTTCTCAATTCCGTCGGTCTGTGTGTCTATCTGTCAGTCTGTCTGTTTCGGGGCATAGCTAAAAACTACTTACCCGATTGACTTCAAACTTTGGTCAAAAATTAATTAAAATGGCGGTCTAGTGAAATTTTAAAAAAATATTAATACTTATAAAAGTACTTATCGAATTTACCTGTTTCGCACAAAAATCAAATATCACGTAGGAATCGACTGGTAAAATTTGGGTACGAATCCAAGATAGCGGAATAAAATGGCGGCTTAATAAAATATTGTTTAAATATTTTATTAAGCCTGAAACAACTGCTTGGTGGACTGATTTCAAATAGTGTGCCGTAACTAATTATGGTATAGACATGAACTCGTAAAGTTGGGGTACTTATGTACGGATAAACTGGTACAAATTTAACATGACGTACCAGAATGGCGGTGTGCGTCAATGTAAAAACTGCTTATTGAATTTGTTTTATATTATGCCCAAAAATCAAGTGGGGCATATGTAGAAACCGGTAAAAAATATATAAGAAATCCAATATGATGGAACAAAATGGCGCACAATAAAAATGTTTGAAAAGACAGTATAAAACACAGGGTAACAAAATGAAAACAAAAATTTGGTGCCGGAAATCTAACATTTGATTTTAGATGTTTTTAATGTGCTGATTCCAAAAATGCCACCAGATTTTTTCTATCAGCTCTAGTTTTTGAGATACAGGTTACAGGTTAATTGATATTTTTTTCTGATAAAGGACAATAAATAAAGAGATAAATATGTACTTAATCGTCAAAATAGAAATTTCTCAAAATCTAATTAGCCAAATGGATACCTGGAATTGTCCCTGATCCAATGTTCCTATACTAGGAACTATTCAATACACTGCTCTTAATTACTTTTATACCTGTAATTGCCTATGACCCGATCCTTCTATACCTGCTTGGCTGTACTCGATTTAGTATATTACTGAGTTTTCCCAAGTAAAGTTGTGCTATCATTTCGTGTAAATTTTGGTCGTTTTGTAGTATCAAGACACTAAACTGAAACAATGGCATCCACAAGCAGACGTACCTGTGTAAATCATCCCGATGTTTTTGTTATGTGTGTGGTGAATACACTTTGAAAGAGAGCAGAAAAACAATTTCTGACTTTGTGAAAAGAGCTTATCTTGCCTATTTTGGCGTTCATTTAGGAGATCAAGACAAATCTTGGGCCCCACATTTCATATGTAAAACATGTGTTGAACATTTGCGACAGTGGACAACTGGAAAGAGGACGTACCTAAAGTTTGGTGTACCAATGGTTTGGAGAGAACCGTGAAACCATCATGACGACTGCTATTTTTGTCTCGTTAATATTAAAGGCATAAATAGAAACAATAGACACAAATGGACATATCCTGATCTAGATTCTGCAAGAAGGCCTGTAGCGCATTCGGAAGAAATACCCGTTCCATCATTCAGCAGTCTACCCGAACTGACAGAAGATGATACAGAAACATCAACGTCTGATGAAGTTCAAAGAATTCAATCAGAAAACGACAGCGAATTTGAAGCAGATTTAGCAACTTCGCAGTGTTTCAATCAAGAAGAACTAAACGATCTTATAAGAGACCTGAATCTCTCAAAGGAATCCGCTGAATTACTTGCATCCAGATTAAAAGAAAAAAATCTACTACTACAAGTACTAATATTATATTTTATCGTAAAAGAGATAAGGATGTGCTGCCCTTTTTCGCTCAGGAAAATGACTTGGTATTCTGTAACAATATAAAAGGGCTCTTAGAAAAAATCGGTTTGCCTGAATACACTCCAGATGATTGGCGCCCTTTTATTGACAGTTCAAAACGTAGTTTAAAATGTGTTCTTATACATAACGGTAACAAATATGGCTCAATTCCTAATGGTCATTCTGCTACCATTAAGGAATAATATGAAACAATTGCATTAGTTTTGAGAAAAATTGAATACGAAGAACATCAGTGGGCAATTTGTGATGATTTAAAAATGGTTAACTTCCTCCTTGGACAGCAGAGTGGTTATACAAAATATCCTTGTTTTTTGTGCCTTTGGAACAGCAGAGCTAAAAATGAGCACTGGGTTAACAAAAATTGGCCTTCAAGAGATGTCATGATTCAAGGAAAACAAAACGTAATCAACAAACCTTTGGTTTCAAGAGAAAAAATCTTGGAGATGGAAATTGTTTTGGGTATTTGTCACGTAAATTTCCTGGCATTAGCACGGAAAAACTAAAAGCTGGTATATTTGATGGTCCAATAAGGCAACTTGTTAAAGGTCCACAATTCACCACATCAATAAACGAGACTGAATCTAACGCTTGGTGTTCATTTGTTCAAGTAGTACAAAATTTTCTTTTTTCAAATTTTAATATTCTCGGCTGTAACATGAGTATAAAAGTTCACTACCTCTACAGCCACCTAGATCGTTTTCCAGAAAACTTAGGTGATTGTAGTGAAGAACAGGGGGAAAGATTCCGTCAGGATATTAAAACTATGGAAGATCGTTATCAAGGACGATGGGATAGCCACATGATGGCGGACTACTGCTGGAGCCTTCAGCGAGACTGCCCTAGTAAACTCCATTCTAGAAAGGCGTATAAAAGAAAATTTTTATGTGATTAGTGACTAACGTAATTATGTAAATTAAGTTTTTGCAATAAATACTTAAATCCATGTGTCGTTGTTTTTTTAACTGGCAATAGTAATATTATATATTATAACAGTTATAACGTAAAATATATACACAATTTTTTTTTTAAACTAGATCTGATAGACAAAATCTGAGAACTTTTTTACATTCTGCATCCAAAAATTACCCAAGAACAGTTAAAAAATCGCAGGCACCAAAATGTGTGTTGGCCTGGGTAATGTTACTAAATGACTATGTACTGAACTATTGGGTCACACTTCGCTATTCCTGATAAAAGAAAAGATTCATAAAGAGGGAAGTTCCGGGTAAAGGAAATTTACCGATTTTTTGCATTATATTAAAAAAAAACATTATCTTTAAAAAAAACATTTTTCAGATGGAAATAAATTATATCAAAAGAAAAAATCCGAAGGGGGCCATTTTTGACTAACGTACGAGTCGTAGTTTACAGAGGGTGTGCGGACCAAAAAAATATTCAGAGTTCCGACGATTTGAATAAACGAAATATCGAGTGCTTTTCAACCAACAAAGCCATGTGTTTTACTGCCCGGTTCCTTCAGTCCTTGAAGCCGAAAAACCGTGCGTCGGACTTGATGTATACGTTTACTAAATTTCAAAAAGGTTTATTTTAATTATTCGGAACTTAACATTATCTTAGTATAATTTACTTTCTATCAACATTTGATGGGAAATGGTTTTAACTTTTTTATCAACCTGTACTTGAGTCTTGAATAACAAAATTTGTTGAAAAACTTGTCCTTTTTTACATTTTTAACCTTTCAGCTACCCTTTATCTTAAGTCGCCTTCTTAAAGTAACGTAAACGCTTTTCTCAACTCTACTTAAACAATAATATGGACGAAATGCCAATGATATTTTTTAATATTGACATTTGATATTTAAAGTCTGACGAACGAGTCGTGAGCTGCAATCTATCCAGTATTTCTGCCAAATAATGCCAAAATGAGAAGCGACTTTGTTTATGACATAATCGTTCCAATTAAAAAAAAACTATATTCCTATGATCAAAATTTTTTTTAATAGGTAATAATAACATGGAATTGATTAAATCGCTTCAGTTTGGTTTTTGGTTGGGAGAGTATACTGGGGATCGGTTTGTATGTCCTTGCCCTACAGCTTCCGAAGCACCTTCCGAAATACCGTCCTCAACTCCTGAAAACCCCAGGCCGCGCACGTTAGATATCCTAAGGGATATCTATTTTAGAAGATGATGATCTAAGGTTCTGTATTCTAAACTCGATTGAGTGGCAAAGTCTGTGCGCTCAGCCAACATCGATCTTGAACGGTTTACATACTCGGCCAGCGTACTACACCCATGTTTAAATTAGGAAAACTCAAACAAATTCGGAATATTGGGTTAAATCTTATTCCTTACTATATTAAATATTACATATTAAGCCTATAGTAATACAACATAAGAGTTATAAATATCTATAACTCAAATTTAGAAAAACTTTGAGCTTTAAATAGAGGGGTTGTACGAGGTGCGGGGGCTTCAGTTCCATGGCCCCTCCCCTTCAGTTAAGTTAAATTTTTCATTAATTTTTTTAATCTCCGCTTTGGATGGAAAATATAAACAATTTATATGCGTAGAGTAAACAAAATACCAAAACCTTTTTAATGATATGTACTTTAGTTAAAATGACATGAAAACCAAAATGATTAAATAGCTATAACTCAAAACCTAATGACAATTAATTTAGTTAGGATGACTTGGAGAATGAGATAAAAGAATAAGTATTTTCCCATAATTTATTTTTACCCAATACCTCATTATAACTCTATTTTAACCTTTTTAAGAAACTGGATTTATAAGCACCTGTTCTCAGTAATTCCGAACATCTCAGAAGAAACTTCCGTGTACAATTTTACTTTTGCAAAATCAGCGTTCCTGAAGGTAGGGTGATTATATCTCCATCAGTCACGATTTTATACAGTGCTCGAAACAAACAATTTAATGTACTTAATGTTCAAAATGCCAACTACAGTGCTTTTATTGTAACTAGTAATCAACTTACTGAAACTATGTTCAAAGGATCTTGAGTTATTTTAACTACGATATGTGTGTTAATTTTGATTATCAGTTAAGAACGACGTTAAACGCAATAATAAAATAGGTAAATTTCCGGGGTTGCAATCTTTTAATTTCAAAGGGACAGTGGTAAGGAATCTTCAGCCCGCGAAAAATAAAACTTTTACGCATTTTGCGCAACCTTTATAATTGTAGATTGCAGATACAGTAGATACTGTAATCATGTTGGTAGCACCATAATTTTTGTTTAGGAAAACCAATAAATATCAAGGAGCCTAATGTAAGTTATAGTATAGATAAGTGTATTGAATGTTGCCCTGTAAGTTTGAATTCTCTGAGTTGACCTGTTTTAACTATTTGTCGCTCATCTTCGGAATATTTTAATACCTTTTTGTCTATAATTGATAGTCTTCCGTCTGATAACTTTTGGCAGCTGGCAACTTCAACATACATTTTAAGACATTTGAAACAAACACAGTCGGTTTCATTAACATAATAGGTGCGTTTAACCTTAAACAATTTGTTTCTGAAGCAACACGTTTAAATTCCTGCCTTGACAATGTTCTTGTCAGCTCTGGTGTTGCAGAGAATGGCGAGGTGTATAAAATGAGTGTGTCTGATCATAAGGGACAAAATGTAGTGTCTAGTCGAGAGGCCTACTTTGGACCGCACTGAGTCTAGGAAAGTAATCTATAACACAAAAGGGTTTAATTCAGTTTTTAAATGTTGCAAGTTAAATGTTGTGAGATTTTATAACAGAAAATAATTATATTAACCCCATTTTTAAATGTTTTTGAATATATTAGAAAATTATCCAAAAAAATCATGTCGTGTTACATCCGATCAACTTTATAACATTAGCTAGTTTAATGTGGAACTACTTTTGATGCCAAAAGATTTGAGATTTTTATGCGAATTGAAACAACGGCATAACTACTCTGGCTAGAGGCTGACTTTAGAAACTACAGAAAGCTTAAGAAAATCGGTTAAAAAGGCAAAAATAAAAGCAAATGATAAAATTATTCCCTTCTCTGCAAATCCTATGAAGGTCATTAATCAATATTGAGGTAAGAACCAAAATACAAATGTTCAATATAATTTCACCGTGAATGACCATAATATTTTTTTGGCAAATGTAGCCCAAAGCATAGTACAAGGTATTCCTGTAACTCGTAGAGATCCTATTGACAATTGAGCCAATACCACCACCAACAAATATTTTTTCTGGTTTTAATGAGGTAAGAGATGTCATAGATAGTTTAAAAAACAAAAAAAGTCGAGATTACTATGCTGTTAATTTGAAAATCATAAAGCCTGTAAAAAATTATCTGATAATACCCTTAACTAAAATTATTGGTGCCTGCTTTTTTAGATTTATGAGGTGGCTCTTGTTACTGCAATTTTAGAAGGTTAATCTGTCAAAGCCGGAGAGTTATAGATCAGTATTCCTTTTTGCTATAATAATCTCAAAATATATAGAGAATGCATCGCGATAAGGATGGTTGGAGTCAAGGACGGGTTTTTTATTCTCTTGAAGAGCTCGGCTAGCCACTATTGGGAAGATCTACGGATTCCGTTTCTCGATTTTTTTTTTCGATTTTACTAACAATTATTAATCTATCACTGGCCTCTCTGATTACTTAGCATTAAACAAACATTTTGTTGAGTTCGAACTTTATTACCATATTTAATCATCATAACAATTTAAGTCCTTTGTTACAAAGATAGACGCATTATAATTAAGCAATAATAATAATGATAATAATAAAATAATAATAAGTGTGTAACATCATACACCAGAAGTTTGCCAATAAATACGGGCTCCTGAACACCTTTATGCCCTATTATAAATACCAACCAAGTTCAGTGCTTGAAAATAATGCACTGTACTACGACCGGGCAATACGTTCGATTATTCGCCACCGACAGACAGGTGATGAATAATCGGCCTGATGGGATACTGTTAACTAGAGAAACAAAGACAGCTAATTCAGTAGTTGTCGCTGTACCCAATAATAAGAACGTGTTGAATACTTATCAAGAGAATACGCGGTGCTGGCCATCGAGAGACAGCAGATGTGGTGACTGAATAAGGTTCATGTGATACCGATCATCAACTGGACTAGTCCCAAAAACACTGCATTTAGACTGCATACTAATATCTTCATCGACATCTAGAAGTCTGTCCTGCTCAGTACTTGCCACATAGTGAGAAAATTCTTACAGGACAACACATAAAACTCATAGAAACCATCCCACTCGTTTTGATGCATGAATCCGGGATGGGCCTGGATACCAATATTTTTTTGAGAAATTGATTGTCAATTTCGATAATAATAAAGTACTTAGAAAAAATTAATAATAATATCAAGCAATATCCATAGTTACAAAACAGCCCACTAAGAGCGATTTTAAGTATTACAAGTATGTAACAAAGCGGATCAATTTTTCTTGATAATATTTTAAAGGTTAATAATTTTTTTATTACTTCTTGACGTACCAAAATAAAAAAAAAAGTTGTAGGTATATTTGCCAAGTTTTTTCTCACATCAAATGGAACGTCATTTATTTGCTAATTTTTCGTTTGGGTAGTATTAGGCAGAAGAAGGGAGAGAATACCTAATTAAACAATGTATGTGGTTTTATATGTTATTGATGAAATAAAATGTACTTATAATATTTTTTTGAACCCTCTATAACTACGGAACTATCCACTTAACAACATAAGCGTTTTATGTTTTGTAACCATCTTTTCTTGGAGATTACAGATCTGGAATAAAATATGGAGGTTATACATAACTCAACCTGTATAAAAAAATATTGTCTCAAAAAATACTCGACTAAATAAGTGTAATAATGAATTAGTTCCATACAGTATGTACACACTTACTTACCTTAAAAATATTCCCCATTTAATTACTTTAAATATTGTGTAAGGCCTCAGAAAAGGCCATGCATTTGGAAAGCAATAGGCAAAGCGTGTATTGAAAACAAAGGACTAAACAGACGTAATGCATCTGGAAAACCACATAGAACTGGAACATCAGAAATGGCGAGAATATTTAAACGCGATTAAGAAATAATGGAACAGAAGAACAATCACGGAGAAAAAGTGATACTGTCTCATCATCTTGACTGAACTCTCTACAAAGTGTCGCTTAGCTTCATATTGACGGTAGTCAAGAAAGACCCGTCCTCAACCAGGTCTAGCCGAAAACCTATCAGACCCCACTGTAGCAGGACTAGACTTATGCCGTCAATCAGGGCCGTTCCTAGCCCCTCGGCCGCCTTTGTGCAGAAATAAACCGGCCGCCCTTTTATAACAAAAAAAAAACAATATTTATTGAACAAAAAAATATATTTAAGTTCCTACGTATACATTAACAAGTAACATTGTATCATAACAATCATAACATAAGGTAATAATTTATTAAACGAAACAATAAACAACATAAAACAAAATACAAATGTTTAAACTATTAATTATTTAAATATCAAATAATATAAAAGCCAAACAAACAAAAATTGGTATCTTTTATATTGTATCTAAGTATAAAACTAAGCAAGTCCCAATAAAAAAACAACCTCTTCATTTCAAAAATATTTTTCTGGCTTTTGTACTTGCGAACTCGTCTATTATTTTATTATGGTCTAAATTTTCACAAATTTCATTTTCAATGGCAATTATACCTAAATTTGTAAGCCTTTCCTGTGACATAGAAGATCTTAAATAGTTTTTTATTATTTTTAATTTTGAGAATGACCGTTCACCAGATGCAACCGTTACTGGTATTGTTAAAAAAATTCTCAAGCTTATACATAAATTAGGAAAAAGATGAGACCAAATTATTACTATAAATAAATTTTAGAATCTCAATAGGTTTGATTTGATCTGTTAGAGATTTAAATGTAACAATTTCTTTAAATAGTTCTACGCCACTTATATCCCTCGATTCTTCTTCGGTTAATGCGATTTCAAGTTCAACGCATTTTTGTTTTAAATCATCCGATGTCACATCATGAAACCGTGTTAAAAAGTTAAAAATATTACTGCAATACGAAAGAGAATTAAACCTTTCTTCTACTGATATTCTAGCTCGGTCAATAACAGTATAATAAAAATTTATTTTAAATTTCTCTCGTTCGTTAGTTAATACATTGTCTGTACTTTCATAACTATATTGGGATTTTTTCCGCCTTATACGAACTTCTGGAAAATCTGGTTCCACATCAATTTCATTTGCTAAATTGGATGAAATTTCTATGTAAGTGTTAAACCTTTGGTCCGATCGCATTTCGTTAATAAAGTTAAGTACATGTTTTAATGATGTGACACATTGAGTCAGATCAATATTAATTTTTTGCAATAATTTACTGACTACGTCAATTTTAACTAATAACTCGTACCATATGACTAAGCTACAGATAAAAGTAAATGATTTTATTTTTTTCTAATAATGAATTGGCACTTAGTTTTGTTTTTGAGTCTCTTGTAACATCTTCTGAAAGCTCAACCAAAGCTTTACAAATATTTCCTAGTTGATTCCGAAGTGGTCTAAGCGCTTTAACTCTGCTTTCCCATCGGGTGTCACTTACCGATGTAAGATTTAAATTACTAACATTTTTTTTTAAAACATCCCAACGAAAAGGAGAAGAAGAAAAGAATACATACAGTTCCTGCACGATGTTAAAAAAATTTATTGTTTCGTGGGAGATTTTAGCGGAATCGTTTATTACTAGATTTAGTGTGTGAGCGGTGCAAGGAACAAATATAGCCCTGGAATTAACATTTTTTACCCTTTGTTGAAGTCCGATATGTTTTCCGGACATATTGGCCCCATTATCATAGCCCTGACCTCTTATATCCCTAATATCTAATTCAAACTTAGGCAAAATATCATTAACCAATAGGTTAAAAATCCCTTCCCCAGTTGTATATAAAATAGGAAAAAAACCCAAAAAACACTCTTTTATGACAACATTTTCTTCGTTACAGTCTACATATCTGACTACAAATGTAATTTGCTCTGTATGACTTGCATCTGGAGTAGAATCTAAAATTATGGAAAAATATTTGGATTTTTTTAAGAGTATCGTAAAATGATGGCAAATATTTTTTGCTAGCAAAGTAATTATTTCGTTTTGAAAATGAATTCCCAAATAGTGAGTTATTTTACTTTTTGATTCTTGGTTCTTTGTAATTTTTTTTAGATGATCGGATAACACTGGGTCAAATTTTGCCACCATTTCAACAGCTTTTAAAAAATTGCCATTATTTTGTTCGTATAAGACGGAACTTTTTCCACGAAATTCCAATGATTGTCCAGCTAAAAATTAAATAATTGCAATAACTCTTTTTAAGATAGAGCGCCAGCGTTCCCTTTCAAGTTCAAAATAATTTTGCCGTTCTTTGTCAATAGTTAATTTTTTATTTAATGACATTTTTAACTCAACCCATTTTTGATTAGCCTGCAAGTGATGTACAGAAGATTCATGCTTGGATAAAATATGTGAAAGATGTCGCCAATCAGAATACCCCATTTTGCTATTTAACTTAAACACTTCCTTACAAAATATTTTATAACAAAGACAAAAAATGCTATTTGCTCTACAAGAGTATACCAACCCAACTCTTTTAATTTTTTCACCATTTGGCAAAATTCTAAAATATTGAGTTGAAGAAAATTTCCTTCCCGATTCATCAGGAAATTTTTTTTCTATATGCTGAAAATCGTTTTGTACTATTTGCTCAATAACTTGATTTTGTAAAATATCCGGCCAGGTGAATGGGTCGCTGACATCAAAATCATCATTAGTTTCAGGGATAACTTCGTTTAAGTTAGGATTATCATCGGTTAAGAGCATCTTTTCTTCATTATCTATTTCTGTATTTGATTCAGGGTGTTTTTTTTCTTCAGGGCGGCTTACTTTATGTGCATCCTTTACATTTTCATCCTCAATTGTATCTGTACCCTGTGACGATGTTGATGGAACTAAATATTTTTGCAAAGATCCACTTAATTTTTTTTTGTTTTCTTCTTTTTCTAATTTTCTTTTTTTATATTGAGCTCCAGATAAACGTTTTGTTTTTCTATCGGACATCTGGAAATAAAATTGAAAGGATGAAAGGTAATTAAAGTTAGAAAATTTAGTTTATGTAATAGTTCTGAATCTGCGAAGATATAATTTTATAGTATCGCCAATTAAGTTCGCACCAAATGGAATTTTTTATAAATAATAAGTAAAATTGTAATCTAGCATCAGATTTTGTTTTTAAAATGACCCAAAAAATAAATATAATTATTATATTTTTATTAGATAAGTAAATTAGAAAAACTACTTTATACATTTTTTAAAACTTGAAATATAGAAAATTAATCTAGACATAAAATTAAAAATAAACCACTTTTTGATCTCAAGCTAAAAAAAATTTTTTTTCACATGTTTAATATTAAATCCAAAACGTAAGATGCTGATTTGGATGGTAATATTTAGTAAAGTAATATCTATCCGAAGAACTTACGTTTTTAAATTACGAAAATTTGTTTCTTTTGAAATTTCACTTTTGCAAAATGTAGAAAAAAATAACTAAACAACAAACACTTTATATCACTGTTAAACTCTCGCTAGTTAATCGAATACTAAAAAGAAAAACAAAACATTTAAAAACTGCCCCATTCTACAGTATATAGAGCTATATAAAACTATATACTGTACACATACCAATTATGAAGTATAAACAAACATTTTTGCATTGAAAGGCGGCCGCCCTTATCTATCATTTTTATTGCTTTTCCAAGGAACGCTGCTATAAATAGTTCTATTGTAATTTCGGCAACTCATGCACAGCAAAAAAAGAAATGACCGGTAATAAATTTCTTATGAATGTTTTATCTTAAAAGCCTAACAAAATGTAATTTAATTTTTCTTTATTTTGAAAACAAAAATATAGGTATATTTTTGTAATCAAATGGCTAATTTTGTGCCTTTGTGCCGGCACACCGTGCACACCCCTAAAAACGGCCCTGCCGTCAATATATGGTACACTAAAGGAAGGGTAAGACATTTTATATCACTCATCTTATTTTACCTTTACAGATAGCCTGTTTGGCAACTTGTCGGTATAGAGCTTCTTTAATGTCAAAAACCCAATACTCGTAAAATTAATTGAGAAAGCCGCTACCTAAGAATTTACCATATCCAAAACAAATATCAGATTCATGTTGTCATATTTCTAACTCAATTCGAGAATTTATTTCTTTGTTAGTAATTTTAAAGAGTCTGAATCATTCAGTGTATTGCATTTTAACATAAGCGACCAATCTATTACAGTTTTTCTCTATTTTAGCTTCGATTTTCTTATCAATAACTAACTTGTTTTGAAAGTTCTGGAATTGCAAGAAATAGAGAAAAATCGGGAAACACTTAACTTACCGCCGAAACTTTTGGAATCGGAAAAGATTCGCATTTTAATATTGTCCGTTTTAGTTTATATTTATCCCAAAAACTTTTTTGCTTGCAGCATATAGGGTTTAATTCAACTTTAAAGAAATCACTTCAAAACTAGTAAAATTTTATTTTAAAGGTTACTAGCAGATGGAACATGCCAGCCAAAAAGATTTAAGTAAACAAACAAATAAAAGACATTTTCATGAGACTTATTCATTATAAAAATCAATAATGCGATAAAAATGTCTTTCAATGAGTTACGCTTTGGTTTTTTCGAAAGAGTGCAAAGTTTTTAAACTACTGGAAGATGATTGTAAAATTTTATGGCGTGGTAAATAATTGATTTTTTTATTAATTCTATGGAAGGAATAGAAAGGTATATGTCATGGCTAGAGTTTCTGGTACGATATACGTGTTGTTGTGGTTGATAGATGCATTGCAAGACCGAAAGAAACAAATATAGAAATTAAATATTTCTGGGTGGCACAAACAGTACCATAACCAATATTACAGCCCCCGCATAGGATTTGCCTGCCTTTTACTGGTAGCAAATTTAGCCTAATTGAAGACAGATTGTACATCAGAATTTTGTAATCTATAAATATAGAATACATAGAGATGAAAGTTTTGATTATATACTATACAAAATTCAAAAAAGTTATCCGCAAACAAATGGTCACATTTAGTTACCGAGACGAAATCCCCATTTAGAGAAAGAATCAGTGTTGCTCCATGAGCTGAGTTTTGTCATATCTAGCTATTGTGGAATATCTCTCTACATAAAATGGTTCGTTTAGATTCAGCCAGTGCTCAGTAATTGCGACAAATCGGGGAACTCCAATTCTTCCAGATATTCGGTAATTTTTTATTAGTATCATTTCGTGGAGTAGGATTATTATATTTTCTAACTGATCGTCTAATATCCTCAGTGCAATATCCATTCCCTCTTAAAGCTTGAGTCAGTTTCTCTGTTTCCGATTGTAAAGAATTTTGGTCACAAATGGCGAAGGCTCTGTACGCCAAAGGATTAATAACTTATTTCCTTTGTGTCGGATGATAATGGGACTGTGCATTTGTTTATCCGGTCGTATGCGTTGGTTTTCTATATACAGAGTGTCCTAAGGAACCATCCTATTTCCGTTGTATAAGAACATATAGAAAGGGAATCGTGCCTTTAGATTAGCATGTTGTTGATTCAGATAATCAAGATAGATGAAACACCACATAACGTCAAGAAGTGTAAGGAACGTCTACAAACGAGCCAGTATGACATTGCTAAGAGAAAAGAACAAACTACCCGTCGTGATTTGGATACAAACGCTCGTAAGTTATTAAATATTCATCTAAAATTACCTTTGATACTTGAACAACAAATATTTAAAACTTTCGATGACATTACCAATGCGCAAGCGGAAAGGATACATCAAGCAGTTACAATTAAGCAGCAGAAGAAGTTCGAAGGACTGGACAACCAAAGACCAACAAAGCCGCCACAGGACACCCTAATAAATTTGCCTTCCAAAATCCTTACTGAAGCACAACAATCCGTCATCTTTAAAGTTAAAACTTCGCCATTACACTAAACGATATACCCTTAAAAGACAGATTAGAAGGCTTCCAACAGAAGCAGTTTCTCTGTTTCCGATTGTACAGAATTTTGGTCACAAATCGCAATATTAGCATGTTGTTGATTCAGATGACTAAGAAACATGGGGAAGTTTTCTGGACCGTGCAGCCATATTACAAAAGTGTCGTCTACATATCTGAAACAACCAAAATGTCTGTACTGTTATTTAATCTTTTTATCGCCGTTATTTTCACAGCTGATATATTCGACTAAGGCGGGTTAGAATTTTTAATGATATTCGCTGTTTCTTATCTGAGATATGGTTCTATGGTTCTATGGTTTCTTATCTGAGATAAGAAAACAAAAATATAATAATCCCGCCCTACGAATTGATACTAATAAAGAATTACCGATAGGAAGTGTAGTTCTTCCATTTATACACGGAACCACATACAAGATTGCTAGATACTTCCCTGGTTCAACATACGCACAATCTTCAAAACAAGAAAATTGGACAATGTTTGCGATCGCCATAGGACATTATTCCTTTCGAAACGGAAAGAATATATGCAATTACTTGTTCCTGTGGTGATGTCTATGTTGGAGAAACTGGACGATCCATATCGACTAGGCTTAACGATGTATTAGAAAGAAACAAATTGTACAATCTGCTGTATCTGATCATTACACATAAATAGTCGGTCTAGGTATCTCCGAGCTCATGCAGTGTTCCGATCTCGTGAAGTAAAGATCCCTGAAGATACCTCGTGCAATCGAAGGCAAAACATAGGAAAGTGATTTCATTTTCGCAAGGTGTAATCCCAAGAACCATGATTTCTTTTTTGAAAGTTTTTTTTCTTAATTGACAGAGCCTGTATAATGTAAATATACTGTCCGAGTATACTATTATGAATGAATTATGCCTAAGGATTTACAATATATTTACTGTTATTCTTAGCGATGAACAACAATTTTTAATAGTATAGAGTGTGGGCCATTTTGGTGATGCATGTATTGGGATCTCGGAAACTATAAGAGATACAAAAATGATTAAATGGGCAAAGTTTTACAGAATTTTATCGATACTTTAAAAACGCCAGCGGCGTGCTTTTAAGTTTTTTGGGTCTCGAGATATTTTGAAAAAACTAAAAAGTGGCATTTTCTGTAAAGCCCTGTAACTTCTTTATTTGTATTTTGTTTCAAAATCTATGAACACTTTTTCATAGCCATTTTTTGTGTAGAACACTTTTTAGAAAACGGTTATTGCATTAGATTTTAATTACGACGTTTCGGTTATCCTTCACCATCACCAACTTTATTTTTTCTTATGGACGCCATACTGGATTTTTGTCACTTTAAAATAAGCAAGAAAAATCCTATATGATGTATAACAAGTTCACATTTCTTAAAGAAAAACTATCAAAATGTCCAAAAATCGATTTTATTCTAGCAGGCTATGGTAACAATAGTATTTTTTGTTTTGGACTGTTTGATTTTTTGACGTTTCAGAGTTTGTTAGTTATTTTCTGTTATCGTTTATTTTCAATTCTTAAAAATGGCTTTGCATTATACCAACGAAGAGAAATTTGATATGCTGGAGTGTTATGTTAAAAATATTAGAAATGGGGTTATAGCCTTAAATAATTACGCTGATACTTACCCAGAGAGGCAACAACCAAACTAAAGGTATTTTTCAAAACTTGTGGTTAATTTAAGAACGCGTAGAAGTTTCGAACAGTCAAGACCTAAAAAGTATAACAAAGACAATAACAATCGAGACAATCAAGTTATAAATTACTAGGCCGAAAACCCTCTTAGGACAACACTTAGAGGGATTTTAAAGAAAAATAAGTACCGCCCATACAAGCCGACCATTGTTCAAGGGCTCATTGAAGGAGGTTTTCTAAGGAGACTTACCTTTTGTAACTGGTACATTAACAAATGCCAGGAAAATGTAAATTTTGGCAGTGCCATTATATGGACGGACGAAACATATTTTAGTAACTGTGGAATCTTTAACAAACACAATAGTCACCATTGGGCAAAAGAGAATCATAGTTTGTTGGCACAACGTAGGTTGCAAACTCGATTTGGGATGAACGTTTGGTGTTGCATTTAAAATAGGTAAAATAGTTTTTCATATTAGCTGGTTTAACTGCTTTATACATAATCTTGTATTTTCAGGTAATCGACTTATAGGTTAATTTTTTTACCAGCATACTTTAACTGGTGAAAGATATTTAGATATGTTAGAAAACCAAATTCTACCAGCAATTAGAGATGCAGCAAAATACGAATTTCATAATGTTTGGTTTGAGCAGGATGGCTGCCTAGCCCACAATTCAAGGGCTGTCAGAGATTTATTAAGAAGAACTTTTGCGGACAAATTAATTTCCAATGGTGGTCCTACATCATGGCCCATAGGTCGCCAGATATTACACCCCTGGATTTCTTTTTGTAGGGGCACGTTAAAAATGAAGTTTTTGAATATGAACCTTCCGAGACATTGGCCGTACTCGAAGAGAGAGCTCAGGAAGAGTTTGCTAATATTAACAGAAACACACTTAGACGAGCGACAAATAGTGGAAATAGAAAGCATTTTGTTTAATATGCCAAATATTGTATTCTTTTGTGTACCTGTATGTTTCTATTTCTTGTGATTACTACATTAAATATTTATTAAACATTACAAAAAAATATTGTTACTGTGGCGATCCAAAGCCTACTAGAATAAAATTGATTTTTGAATATTTTGATGGTTTTTCTTTAGGAAATGTAAACTAATTATACATCAATGAATAGGATTTTTCGTGCTTATTTTAAAGACATAAAAAACCAATATGGCGTCCATAAGAAAAAATAAAGTTGGTGATGGTGAAGGATAATCGAAACGTCATAATTAAAATCTAATGCAATAACCGTTTTCTACACAAAAAATGGTTATAAAAAAGTGTTCATAGATTTTGAAACAAAGTACAAATAAAGAAGTTACAGGGCTTTACAGAAAAAGGCCACTTGTTACTTTTTTCAAAATATCTTCAAAACCAAAAAAGTTAAAAGCACGCCGCTGACGTCTTTAAATTACCAATAAAATTCTGTAAAACTTTACTCATTTAATCATTTTTGTATCTCTTATAGTGCCCCTGATCCCAATACATGCATCATCAAAATGGCCCACACTGTATGTATAAATCTGTATTTTTATTAGAATACGTTCCATAAAATAAAAGTTTAATATTTATCTGCAAATCAGTTGAAAAAAAATCATTCAAAAGGACTAAACGTATTTCATATTACAATAAAAGATATACGTTAAAAGTACTTGAGATGGGTGTAAAAGGACAAAAACGAGAGACCAGCGTCATCCTCAGATAAAGAATAAAAGCTAATATACATTTCTGAGAAACTTATCACAAATATAATACTCCTTTCATATTGTTATGTAAGCTAAAATATTTTAAAAAGCATTCTTGAAATTTTATAGGAAAAAGATCGTATTTCTACTTTCGAAATCATTGTCCATTTTATAGTCTTTGAATGACCGTCATTGGATTTAACAAGCAGTATTATTATACCAAACCACTTTGAGAAGTTTATGCGAAATAATTCTCTTTTATTTGAGAGAGAAAAGATTCTGCATCTTCATAGTTATTTTATTATTAACAGTTTGTTTTAATAATAAATTTAAATAGAAACTGGACGTCGCAAAAGTAAATCAGGAATTTATAGATTTGTTTTTAGAGAGAAATGCATATTTTATGACCAGTTATGAAAGGGTAGTAAAATTTTATGCAATAAACTCTATAGAGCTTCATCGTAATAGAAGTTCTTTATCAAATTACCAATCAGGGATAGGGAAAGTCAATTGGGCAATAGACTTTGATTGAAAAGGCCAAACGGGCAAAAACAAAACATAAACCTATGACCTCGATTGTTTATGATTTCCAGGTTTTATTGCCTAGCCTTATAAATTGTTATAATGAGTATTACAGCATTTTTATTAAGAACATAAGGCATACTATAAAATATCTACCAGGTGACACTGAGTTTTATATAATACCGAATTTTACTGATAAATTACTTGAATTTGACATCTGGTTAAACCGGAAGTGACAGTAGATTTAGGATTTTAAATGGAACATCCTATATATTTTTAGGTTTTTACGTTTCAAGTTTATTTTTGGAAAATTTAATACATATCATTTCAAATAATAATAATAAAGGACATCTATTGAAATATACAATTGTCACAAATAATTATATTTCATAAGAGGAAGATTTAGTTCATCCATTCTTAGGGGGATAATTGTTCTTCTGTTACAAATGCCAACCGTTTCTATTGGCGCGGCAATAGAAAATTTACAATTTTTTGTATTTAATCAGGTTTCCCAATAAATCAATTTGTCAAAACAAGAAACAAATACTGTTTTAGTAGATTATTTTTTTTATCTTTGAGGTTTTTAAAATTTTAAATTATCTTCTATTTTTCAGAAAATCTGTAAACATTTTACACCGAAACTACTTCCTTATTGTACTTTTTATGGGCTACACAATTCTATAAGAACAACATCGATGGTACTTTTCTGTAATAAAACACATTTTATGCACAACGGCGCAGGTGATTTTGCTTGTATTTTTTATTACAAGTTCTGGAGAATAGAAGTTTTATATAAAAGTTACATGAACATTAAATATTTTCTTTAAAACAGTATTATTTCGTACATCACTACTTCCTAATTTTAAACACTTTCACTTTAAACACATTCCATTTTGCTTTTCAAGTTCTATAAATTAAGGGGTTGCAGGGAGAGAGCTAAAAATATTACAAAAAGACGTGTGAAAAATGGCTCATACAGAAGATATGAATTTTGTGCGTTTCTTTTGCATAAACCTGTATATTAATGCTTGAAGGGTTTAATTGTGTGTAACAACTTATTTTCATAGACACCTTTATGTTAATCAAAAGATGTTAAACTTCTATTTCCACATTTGAAGTACAAAAAAATCAGAATACTTCTCTAAAAACATATAAAACTAGACGACGCTTTTATTCAAGAGTTTCTTCTGTAGAGGAGGTTCATCACAGACTCAACAGTTAGGTCCTACAAGGCTGGTGGCCATTCCGTTCTCTCATTGTTGTTCTTTTTTAAGAACCTCTTGATAATACGCGTCTTGTGGGGCCGCGCATTGTCATTAACAAAAGCAAAACCATTTCCAAAATTTCTGCAACCTTTTGATATACCTTTCTAAGCAATTCACATTAGTCTCTTGTACAAAAAAAAGAATCAAAATTTCATAATTCCTCCCCAAACATTCACACCACCTCCAAACGATACTATCCACTCTTACTCTTTTATTATCTTTTCTCCATACGAAAATACGACCATCTGAAATGTGCATTCAAACTTACATCCATCTACAGACACACTTCTACTCAATTTCGTTATTCCCCTGGTAGGCCCAGAATCCCACTTCTAATGGTTTGAGATGATGCCCGCGTACCGCTTTTCTGGAGGAACCCAACAAGTGGCTTATTTCATTTTCTTCACCTTGAAGTCCAAATTTTACCCACAGTATTATATTTTGTACACATGCAAGATGTCTCCAAAAAACTGGTTGTAGTCAACTTAATTTTCCATAATAAATTTATCTTTATAATAGTTATAATATTTTATTAAGAAATCGTGGTTCTTGGGATTAGACCGTGTCAAATTGGAATTATTATCCGACGTTTCGCCTTCGATTGCACGAGGCATCTTCAGGGATCTTTACTCCACGAGATCTGAACACTGAATGAGGTCGAAGAGATTCAGGCGGGCTTTTATACCCGACTTGTGCTCGCCGAACCGTGACCCTGTGTTAAGATCGATTTCCACGTGTGATGTAGACCGTAACCCGTATCTGTATTGAAATTTTTTTGTATATTTAAATATTTCAATAGATTCTTTAACTTTTCGTTTATAAAAACCTGGAACCGATGCTAGAACCTTTGTTTCCTTTACATTTATGAAATGGCCAGTGTTATGCTGGTGTTAAGCTACAGCAGATTGAACAATTTGTTCCTTTTTAATACATCGTTCATATTCCTTAAGTCTAGTTGATATTGAGCGTCCTGTTTCTCCCACATACACTTCTCCACAGGAGCAAGGAATTTTATATACTCCTTCTGTTTGGAAAGGTACAAGATCTTTCGGGGATCGCAAGCATTGTCCAATCTTCTTATGTGTATCTTATTGTACGTATGTTGGACCGCCGAAGTAATCGTCCTATTTTGTCTGTAGTGCCATGTATGTAGGGAAGAACAACACTACCTAATGGTGGCTCTTTTTCATTCTCCTTTGGCGGAGTTGGTTTACTATGTCTTTTAATTGAACGCGTAATATCTTCAGTGCAATAGCCATTCTCTCTGAGAGCTTCGGTCAGTTTCGATGTTTCCGATGTTAAACAATCTTGATCAGAAATCGAAGTAGCTCTGAATACTATTGAGTTAATAACCGATTTCTTTTGTGCTGGATGTGATGAGAATTTGCGTTTAAGTAGCTATTTGTATGCGTCGATTTTCTATACACAGAATGTCCTAATGTACCATTTTCCTTCCTTTAAACACACACATCCAGAAAGGGAATTGTTCCATTAGATTCAATTTCCATCGTGAATTTGATATTGTGGTGTTGCTGATTAAGGTGGTCCAGAAATATGAGGAGATTATCCTGTCCATGAGGCTAAACAACAAAAGTATCGTCTACATATCTAAACCAGTGCTTGGGTTTTAGTGGAGCGGATGTTAGAGCAATATCCTCAAAGGCTTTCATAAAGATATTCGCTACCACAGGCGATAGAGGAGATCCCATAGCTGCCCCTGAAGTTTGTTCATAAAAAGTTCCTTGAAAAATGAAATAAGTAGATGTAAGACAAGCTTCCACTAGGTCTATTAAGTTCTTGTCAAGATTATTGTTATCCAGTATGTCTGATTCTACATCGAAACTGACCAAAATATCTTCGGGATTCAACTGGATTGTCTTGAGTTTTTCCACGAAATGTGCAGAGTTTTTAATAAAAGAATCTGTTTTCCAGTAAATGGATTAAGAAAATTTGAAAGATATTTACCTAGTTTGTATGTGGGCGAGTCTATTGCACTGACGATCGGTCGAAGTGGTACGTTGTCCTTGTGTATCTTTGGAAGACCGTAGAACCTGGGAGTCTTGGAGCTGCATGGTTTTAGTGATTTTTTCTCCGCTGCTGGTAGAATGGATGTGTTGATCAAATTGGTAATGCGTCTTTCTATTCTACTTGTGGGATATGCCTGCATAACCTTATAGGTGTTGTTGTCCAAAAGTCGAGTAACCTTTTCCACATATTCTGTTCTGTCCATGACGACTGTGGCGTTGCCTTTATCTGCTGGAAGTACCAGAATGTTTGCGTCTTCGTTTAAGGTCTTCATTGCTGTTTTTTCGGCTGCGGAGAGGTTCGGCTTTCGGTTTGGCAAGTCGGGTATAAAAGCCCGCCTGAATCTCTTCGAGCTTATTCAGTGTTCAGATCTCGTGGAGTAAAGATCCCTGAAGATGCCTCGTGCAATCGAAGGCGAAACGTAGGATAGTAATTCCAATTTGACACGGTCTAATTCCAAGAACCATGATTTCTTAATTGACCAAAGCCGTGAAAGCTCCGTTCAATATTCTATTCTATGTTATAATTAACAACAAATTGTTTTTTAACCCCAAGTTCGGGACATTATTGGATATTGACTACTTCCCGTTAAACGGACCGTCAATGTCGTAATTATAGGATAGATAGAATTCTTAGGTAATAAAACTCCATGCTTTAGTTTCCCTGTATCTTCTCTAAGAAAGATGAAAATGCTCGGCCCCAGAAGGCGCGCATTGTTAATTTAACAACAACATTGAGAGAATGGAACCATCCTGAATTCAATGGAACAGATTAATGCACTTTAAACAAGAAGAACAAACAGCATGCCTTATTATGATTATTTTATATACAGTGTTCCAAATGAAGTTTAGTCTCGGTAAAATTGAGTAGAAAAACGGAACTTTGGTTTTCAATGGTTCTTCGCAATTGTTGAGGACATCCTGTTTAACGTAAACATGCGGACACTTGTGGTAATGTGGTAAACGTAATAACAATTGGATCGAATAGTCAAGAAAAAAAAATACAAGGTCGTGTTTAAAAACATTCAATTAATCGCAGGTCTGAAAAAAGAAGGAAATTTAAAAAGTCGGTGAAATTATTTTTGGATGTTCATCCTAGACCATGACATTTACCTAATCTGAAATCGTCAGACATTTTAGGTCATTTTACGTGATGTAAATGTGTTTTAATTCATTTTGAACCCTGTATATCCCTATCATCTGATACTACACATTAAATTGATACCTCAATTAAAAGCCAGTCAATCAATCATTCTAAAAAGTTCAACTTCATCAAAATCCGCGTGATACTTTTTAGAATAGACAACTTTGAAAGGGGGTAAAAACCTAGGGTGGATGCTTTGAGTGTTGATTGACCAGTTTAAGTTTGAGTCTTATTTTTAAATAGAAGAACATGTTGAAGTTTTTGTGTCAGAACATAAAAAATCATAAAGCAATTGAATATATTCTGACAGAATATATACAGGGTGATAAAATCTTAGGCTGACATAGATAAAATTTCCATAGTTTCTAATTAATGCGATAATTTGCATTTTAAAACCTCCCCCGTCTTAGGTCAGATCCAACATGACTAGGTAGAAGGTGGGGTAAAAAGTCAAAATATAGAGAAGGCCTATGTAGAAAAAGTGCTTAAAAACTGATCTAAATGCCTCTTGTAAAATGTGAAACTAAAAAATTCCAACAAATATGAAATACCATATATAGCTGTTAAATAATTATTAATGCTTTATTAGAATAATTTCTAGTGACTTAAATAAGAATTATTGGTGCGCACATGGAACTCAACTGTTCGGTACTTTAAACACTTGAGATGTTTCTAATAATTTAAAATTATTATTTAATATACATTATTGTAAGTATATTTTATGAATACTTAATTTAAGAAATGTCATTTTTATTTTGCGAATAATATATTTTGATATTAATTTTACCTATGTCAGCCTAGAAACTTACCATCCTTTATATTTTTATGTTCTTTTTCAAAAAACTTCAATATGTCTCTATAACTAAAAAGAACCACTCAAAATTATCATAAATTATGCTCATAATTTTTTAAATTTTAAGAAAACTCGGTAGGTTGAAAATTATAAAAACTTTTGGAGGTAATCATGTAAGGCATACGTTAAATATGTAGATTTACTTAAATATCAGAATTTGCAAAAAAGGGAGGGCTGTGTATTATATTGATTTTATAAGGTGTTTGTTTAACGCCCTGTATAATAAGCATGTGACATTTTTCAAATAGCTATGTTATTTACAACAAAATTATTTATCGATCTGAATAAGGTATTTTGATTTATGATCTTTTGAAAATATACAACATTTTAGAGTGGCTACATTCATCGGTTGGAAAGTTAATTTAGATGTAGGGGAGAGACTGAAAACTCGACTCTGTGCACTCGTGTGCATATAAAAGTCGTTCAAGATTTGCTTGTTGTAAACCTGCATGGAACGTTCCATATTTCAAAAAAAAGTAGTACACATAATCGTTGTTTGATATTATTCAAACAAGAGCATAATATAAATTAAGAATATGCCTACAAATAACGAGATACTAACTTGCGAACTTTGTAATAAGTTTCAGAAAATTTACACTTTACGTCTTTTGCATTTTTTTTGTTAAGAAAAAATTTAAACTATATTTGGGTAATGTTAATATTTCGTCATACCTAGATTGCATTCTATTATTTTGTTAAGTCTATTCAGAACAGATGCATAAACGTTTCTTTTAACATCAGGTTTATCAGATAGATCAATCCATGTTTCTTAGATGAATTCAATCAACTCGTCTCTATTGTTATGTCGGAAGTTCACTAGGTATAATCTTCTCGTCATAAGACCCCAAATATGTTCTAGTATATTTATGTCGGGACTCTTAGCCGGCCATACTAGAGGTTCTAAATTGTTCTAGTTAAACCATTCCGTTATTATAGCTGCATTATGGACCGAGCAGTCAATCACTATGTTCAAACTGACAAGGTTGATTTACAATACCCTCTAATCGACATATCACTTTAATATGCACACAACTGTACGTTAAAAAACCAGTGAAACTAATTATGATCAATACTGTCAGCTAATAAAGAAGATGTTGATGGACTTTATCTTGATAAATAGCTGTAATATTACATACTTATAAAAACTTCAAATTTAATTAGGTAAATTAAATTAAGTATTCAAAAATTAATTTGGCCAAGTGAACTGACATTAAGATATATACAAATAATTAAACAATAAGAAATATAATGCAGCAACTTTACGATCCCTTTAAAAGCTTGGTGCATTTCCCACTTGTGAACTACTTACTGATGGATTGTCAGATTTGGGATGCCATTTGATAGTTTTGGTATCTAGCAGTACATCGATATTGCGGGAAACTGGATTCTTAAAAAAATAAACAAACAAATTAAAATAGAAGAAAACGATTTTTTTTTAAAATTTTGGTGTTTTCATTTTAAAAATGCTCTAGAGCGTGATTCATAAATAAGTACGGAAAACTTAATGACAGCTCTCTCCCTTAGAGTAAAACGTGGCAGCAAGAATACCAGGTTGTAAATATGCCTGAAGCAATATGATCGCACTACATGTTATCAGAACAAGTATGATTGTTAGGTCGCAAAAAAATATCCTCGAATTCCGTTAAGTTTGTCAGTTTTTTTTTAAGTTAATTTTTAAATTTGAAGTTTTAAACTCTTTTATGTAGCATAACCTTAACGGCTGTGATATGATTATAATAGAGATAATGTCAAATTCACTAAAAAAAATATTTTATCAGATCATCTGGCAATATTACCTATTACCAAAATACGAATAAGAACGCCAATATTATTATTATTACAAAAAAATCCAAAATATTCTTAAATGTATCTAAAATATGCAGTCTAAACAAAAAATATACACAAATCTGCCCTACCCATATTAAGCCGTTAACAAACTAGAAATTAAGTACTTTTTAATATTATATTACACTTAACATAATAAGTATTTTAAACAGAGCTGTAGAGTAATTTAAAAGGTTATACATACAGTGTTAATTTTCTTTTGCAGCAGTTTCAAACGGCCATATCTTCTTTATTTTTAAAGTAAGAAACGTGATTAAAAAACATTTTTTCTAATTTTCCTTTTTTGTTTTTTGTGTTTTATTTTAGATTAAAACCTAACCTCATTTTTTAAATTGAAAAGCACATTCTATTATAGCTCATTTTGAAGTTCATTTTTTTGTGATTACAATGATATAAAATACCTTTACTTCAGTTGTTTCTTAATTATTAAATCCAATAAAATATCTGATACTGATGTCATTAAATATCTTGACAAACAAAAATCTTTTTTGGCTTTTTCGGAACTGAATAAAAATATTTAACTTTAAATTAATTAAGGCAAATATTTGATAAAATTACATGTCTCAATATATAGACTAGTCTGTCTACGGAATGTTTCGATACATAATATAAACAATATTAATTAAGCAAGCATAAGATATTATGTCATTTACCTTAAGTTTTTATGGACACATAGTAGTTGTACAAATACTTTCATCCTATCGGGACTCATCAGATTTTTATATTATAACATTCCGTAGACAGACTAATCTACATGTTGAGATATTTAATTTTATTACATATTTGCTTTAATTAATTTAAAGTTAAATATTTTTATTCAGTTGCGAAAAAGCTAAAAAAGATTTTTGTTTGTAAATCTAAACGCAACAAATAATCTGAATACATTTAAAAATAACATTATAGATGGCTGCAAACTATCATTTTTTTTTCATATCTAGATTACATGTCAAAAAAACTGACAAATTTTAAAATTTTGAAATCCATTTTTTTTATTATTTAATGTTTCTGTCTTACGATCGGCGCACTGATAAGTGCCGATAGGATGAAAGTATTTGTACAACTACTATGTGTCTATAAAAACTTAAGGTAAATGATATACTTTCTTATGCTTGCTTAAATAATATTGTTTATATTATGTATCGAAACATTCCGTAGACAGACTAGTCTACATGTTGAGATATGTAGTTTTATTAAATATTTGCCTTAATTAAATTAAAGTTAAATATTTTTATTCAGTTGCGAAAAAGCCAAAAAAGATTTTTGTTTGTCAATCTAAACGCAACAAATAATCTGAACACATTTAAAAATTAAATATCCTAGTATGCGATGAGGATACACATAACACGATAACAATGAGGAACCTGAATTTTTTCTCTATTTCTTCTACATATTTGTCCAACTATAGAAACAGCAGATAACAAAATATCAGCCCTCAAATGGCAATATTTAATTTGCAATAAACAATTAAAGTTATGACAGCAAGCTATTCATTTTAAACTACATGAAACTCGTGGGAATAATTGTGACGTCACGCGGCTTGTTGCGGACATTATTGTCCAATGACGTTTTAGGACTTTGACGACTAATGAGCTGCATGTCGTAACATCCGGTCACAGTCAAGGACGGCGTGTTACAAGAATGATTTGAATTATGCAATTTTCTATTATAATTAAAAGAATTGTGGTTCTTGTAAGCTTACGTTTTTGAATAATATTTTTATTTTTCAAATTTAATATTGTTTCAATAACAATGGCTATTTTCTCGGAGTCAATCCACAACGCATTTAAAACAGAATCATACTCATAACTAAACGTGCGCTGTGAAGAAACTTCCTTTAATGTGGATCGACTTCTCGAAAATGTCTAACGATTAACGAAAGCAAGGAAGAAAATAACATTTTATTGACTTAAGACAGTAATGCATTTAACACAATAATAGATTTTATAGGAAATTTA
The DNA here is from genome assembly GCA_030620095.1 of Kuschelorhynchus macadamiae. Classification (NCBI taxonomy): domain Eukaryota; kingdom Metazoa; phylum Arthropoda; class Insecta; order Coleoptera; family Curculionidae; genus Kuschelorhynchus; species Kuschelorhynchus macadamiae. Next base: position 1,268,545 of record JAUTXW010000144.1, read on the forward strand.
ACTTGCGGCTCACAGCTAACCTTATTATTTATATTACATTGTTCTACATGTCTTCCTTCATTTTATATACACTTATTGTATACCCTTCTTACACACACAGGCAGTTTTTCTAAAATGTTAGGGCTATTTCGAAGTTCATTCGCCGCTCTTCCTATTCTTATTCTTAGCTCCCCAATATCATAGCAGGGAGTTGTATAAACTAAAGCTTTTATTTGTCTCTAGAAAAACAAGCCCATCACAGTTAAATCGGGGCTATGCGGTGGCCAATAAATATACTTCCCGATCCATTCAGTGTAGCGAGCACTTAGAAAATGTCTTACAGTATTGACGTTATGAGGAGGTCCAGGAGCAATATTGTCAGCATAACGTCAATATTGTTTCTTAAGAAATTAAGGTATCTTTTACTCGATAAAGCGCCATTATGTATTATAGGACCTAATACATAGTTTCCGACCACACCGCACCAAACACTTAAAAATTGTCTTTCTTGATGTTGGATTTCCTCAATCTATCTTGGGTTTTGATTTGACCAAAAATGCGTGTTAACCCTGTGACATCCCCTGCTCGTTGAAAGCAATGATTCATCGGTTCACAATATGCGATTTATGAAATTTTCGAGCAGTTCGCTTGCCATTATTCTTCAACACGACTCAAAACGTTTATTGAAGTCATGTTCTCTTTGAACCCTTTTGAATTTGTAAGGTTGTCATTTATATTTTCTTAACACTTTCTTAATGGACCCTATGCTAATTGGTATCTTTCTAAAAAAACTTTTTCAAACAACCGTTCATTTTTGTTACATTTTTATATATATATATATATATATATATATATATATATATATATATATATATATATATATATATATATATCAGGAACATATGACGTCTTTAAACGTATTTAAAAACCATTACACATAATCAAATTTTGACATAACATTGATAAATAAAACAATTGATATAATGCCACCTTAGACACCATCGCCTGCCAAGATATTTAAATCGAGCTCATATGAGCTTTTTTCGAATAATATGGTCTGTTTTCGTCAATAATAAAAAAAATTGCTTTAAAATTAGCTATACATGAAATTGAATATTCCTTTTCAACGGCGGTTTGAAGGAGTTGTTAAACAATCATCAACGTGTCTGTAGAAGAATGGAAGTTTAAAATTTAAGTTTTTAATAACGTTGTTTTCTAATTCTTCCATCACTAATTGTGACTGTCGGCAAAAAACTGGTTCCACAGCGTTTCAAAAAACACACAAAAAATGATCGGACCAAGTTTGTGTACTGAACCAGGAAATGGAAATAGTATTAGTATTTTCCGTTGCTTACCCGAGCAAGTCAGTAAGAGATTAAGCTAGTGAGATACGTTAGTATAGGGTTGATCGAAAAAGTGCAACTTAATAAATTCAAAAAGCTGCAAAAATTAAAAGAAAATGACTGCAATTTTGAATTCTGTAGTTTTGAAGTGAGCATGCGATTAGATCCTGAATGCGTTCTGAAAGCTATTATCAGTGAAACAATTATTAATATGCCACTTTAGCGGTCGGCGGCCTACTAATATATTTAAATGAAATCCATATGAGTTACTTTTCAATAATATGATCGATTTTCATTATAACTAAAAAACGACTGTAGTAAAGGTATATGTATTTTATATCATTGTAATCCGGAAAAAAAATGAGCTGTAAATGAATGCGACTTTCAATTTAAAAAAAAATGAGGTTATGATAATATTTCGAAAAATTGATTTTTTTTCAAAAAACCTCAAAAAAAACTATAAGGAAATTGAAAAAAAAATTTTTAATCACATTTTTAAGTTTAAAAATAAAGAAGGTATGGTCGTTTGAAGTTATTGCAAAACACAATGAACACACTGCACACTCCAAACGAACAACAATTTAAGTAAAACCGATTATTTGAAAAATACTACTTGCTAAAATTATTTAGTACAGTAGAATATTTATAGTAAGTATTTGTAAAAATAAATAACAATACATTTCTTTATATTACTTTAAATTCTGCTCAAAAAACTCCTAGATACAATTTAGAAACCAATAAAAATTGGATCGAAAATCACCCAAAATCAGGCAGAAATTAATTTGAAACTCTTCCGTTTATATTTTGACACCTATCTAGAGCTTCAACTATAGGATATAGACAAGTACTTATATACCAAATTTGTAGGATTTTTCTTGTGTCATCTTTTAAGAATATTAAAACATTTTAGAAAGCATTAACGAGTTGAAAAATATACATAACCTATACATTTTTAAAATGGGACACCGTGTATATTATTATGTCATTAAATGGATCTTTTCTTATAGATACCAGGTTTGATAACTTTATCTTTAGAGGTAACTGAGAAAATTAACAAAACGCTGCTATAAGATGCAACGCGGTAGAGAGAGTTACCTGTGCCATCCTCATGGAAAGCACTGATATAGAAGAATCTCACACTGTCAATTTCGAGAACTGATACCGTTTTTGCTGAAGCATATTCCCAGGCCTGAAGGTTTTAAAATAATTGTATAATGCATTTTCTTTCTTAACTTCTTACTGTGAAAACGTATATTTGAAATAAAATTGTTTTTATTTCAAAGTACTTATGTGGCGCAGTCGGTAGGATAGAGCAATGGTAATTATTTCAAATCATCCGGAAAAAGTGACGACGTGTGGTTTCAACCTATCCAATAAACCTACAGTGAGCTGCACAAGAAGAGGATCGGAAAGGGAGAAAAAATACAATATTGTAAGTGCCCTTCCTAAACCCTCCGTATAAGGATTTTTGGTTAGGAATAATTTTAGGAACAGTGCATCGGACACACTAGTTTTTCTGTCTATTGAAGGTTTGAATAAACTTTTTTCTCAATTTTGCCTTATATTTTTAAGAATGAAATTAAAAAAGTGTATGATATACCAAATACAAAACTTATTTTTATAGATTTACTAATATTTTTAACGCAGAAATGGGGAATCAGTAGGAATACATTGCATGGTTTTTGTCAATTTTCTCAGTTGTCTTTAAAGATAAAGGTATTAAAGCTGGTTTATTTATGATTGGGATGGTGAAACCCATTTAAAGAAACAATTACATACAGGATATCCAGTTTAAAAATATAGATTATATATATTTATAAAATGTAATAAAACGGTGGCTAAATAAAATATTTAGAATCCTGAAAAAATCACCCTTTCAGGTTTTACATATCTTCACGTTTTAACGTCTCTAAATGCCAAAAAATATGTTTTATCAATTCCATCGATCCGTCTGTCGGCCTGTCTGTCAGTTAGCTTAAAAACCACTTGCCAGATTGACTTCAAATTTTAGTCAAATGTAATATTTTGGTAAAACTACAATATGCCAACAAGACAACGACTTAGTGAACGTTAAAAGAATTTTTACTAAAAAAAACTAATTATCTAATTTACCTCAAATTTTGCACAAATATCAAGGAATGAACCGGTACGAATTCAACATGACGTAACCAAATAGCGGTATGTGTCAATGTATAAACTACTTATTGAATTTATTTTAAATTATGCCCAAAAATCAAGCGTAGCATAAGTAGAAAGAAACTGGTAAAATATTGGTAGGAATCCAATATGATGGAGCAAAAGGGCGCCCAATAAAAATGTATATGTAACATATATATACTGTGACTATGTACTGAACTAAATTGGGTCACACTTCACTATTCCTAATAAATGGAAATAATCATTAGAAAGAAAGTTCTGATAAAGGAAATTTACCCTTTTTTTTAGCAAAGTTTATATAAAATCATATTTTATTAAACCAATATGAAAAAAAAACAACCCTTAATAAATATCTTTTGTCTGTCTGTTAGATATATAACATGAATTATTTAGTAAACCAGGAATACGTGTAAAGATAATTTCCAACTGTAAACTTTGGCAGCGTTTCACCCGACCACGCATTATGCGAACTATATTCGTTGGGATAAGCCCTAAACGGTGTAAAATGGTTTGTTACGTATGTTTGCGTGCATGCGATTTGCTATTTAAGACCACTTTCCACATGCCACGCTTGTTGTCTCACTGATCTGGAAATTCTAAACATTTACCACCGAAATTGATTTATTAGTGGTATCCTATTAGGATAAATGGATGATTTATACATTATCCCATTCATTCGGAAATCTCAAATATTAAAGATTTAATACGCTAAGTTTGTCAATTTAGGCCGCAAGGTATGCCGATTAGACATAAGCGATTATTAGTGATTTAGTTTGACACAAATCAGTCAGGGGAGAAACACAAAGGCAGTTTGAAGCTCTAAGGAATATTGAGTAATTACGTTACGAGTATAGGGTACATTTTTGTTTGTATGACAGGTATTGTATCTGTTATTTACTTCTACAGGATGATCTAAACTGACCTTTAAGATTTGTTTAATTAGGAAATTATATTAGAATTTTATTCTTAACAATAAAAAGTGGTAGAATAATCCTTTCTACACCTTTGACATGGTATCATCATTTGGTAATGTTTTTATACATTTTTCACCAGTGTTGGAAATTTATTTTTTTACTAACCAGAACGGCAAGTTTGTATTTGGACTTTGGCGTTCTATTATAGTAAAAGTAGCATCAAGAATGCAAAAATTGATAAGTAATAAACCGGGACGAATTGATTTAATTTTTTCATGAACCAGGACCCTCTTCCGGTCCGTTTCCAGGCTTGGTCCTATTTTAGCAATAGCAGGACGAGTACTCACTAAAGCTTATGAGTCGTTGAGGGGTTGGTTAGCATTAACCCTGCCTTTTAAATAGGCCCAAGAGAAAAATAATGTGATGAATAATATCGCATGATCATGGTGGCCAACTAATATTGTATCAGAAAATTTCATACGCATTAGTTTTACATGCTGCTTGATGTGTGGCTTCGTTCTGCTGCAATCAAAATTTCTCCAATTCCATCAATTTAGTTAATGAAAAAATGGTTTGCACTACTCCCTGTTGAAATTCTGTTCTTTAACGCATCCCCTGAGTTCTTGTAATATGAAAAAAATGTATATCATTAGAACCACAGAGCACATACATCTTCATTAAAAAGTTCACTTATTTTTGGACACCAACCAGCCTATTATTATAAAATAACACAACTTCCTTTAATCTAGCGATGGTAATTTAAATTTAAATAAAATAATAAACTAGTCCCGGTATCAGTCAGATATATAATCTTTTTTTACTTTAAAATGTATACCGTGACACGTGTTTCGACCTTACGGTCATCATCAGGTCTTATAACTGGATGGCCACTACAAATTAAAACATACAACGACTATACAGTACACATATTAAACGAACACTGAAGTAGAAATTTTAAAAAGTATAGGCCTACTATCTACACTTATGTCGAACCAAATGCATTTTTTTATGATCAGTGACTCTGACAAATTAGTCGAGTTTGAGCCAGATTAAATATTTTTATTCTATTCGCCCTAACTTGCTGTCATCCCCTTAGTGTATAATATAGTCTTGTATTAAGTAATTTTCAAAAACATTTTTTCCTACCTCTCCTTATTTATAGTCTATGTCATCGCATATAAATTAGGCTTTTCAAATTGGTTTCACATAAAAATTAGGCTTTACAAATTGGTTGTGTAATTTTCAAAATACAACCAACGTGCACTTTTTAGATTTTTGTACCTCTCTGCAGCCCAGCCTGCTTCTTTTTCTTTGCAGCAAAATGCAGGGTCCCCATAAATAACTCAAATTGGTGCGCATACTATGCTTTGTCAGTAAATTATGGGAAGACATAGATGGTCCTCTTTTCTACGAAAACGGTATGGAACCAATAAGGGCGGCTAGTCTCATTTATTTCTTTGTTATTGAGTAGAATAACTTATTGATTACAAAAATTACTTTTTTCCAAAGCCAGCATACATTAGGTCTACATCAGAACTTAACAACTAACCACATAATTAAAACATAGCATTTACAAAGTAAAATTACTAGAGCATTTATATGTACACCTTCGAACTGTTTGCTAAGATGGGATAATCCGCATTTAACAGAACTCCATTTGCATTAACCCTAATAACAGGTTGGCCGGCTACTACTCAGTTTACCCGACAAGCAAAAATATCTACATAACAAATACTGTCGAAAAGCAAATATAATTCTATCCAAAACGCAAACTTTGCTTTTGTTTTTGTTGTACAATACTTGGATAAGTAAGTGAAGACTGTAAAATGGCGTAAAAAAGCACTTGTTATTTTATCGGGCAAAAACACTTTCTTTACACTCCACTAAAACTTTTTAATATGCTTCCAATGGAACTTAAAGAAGAAACTTACACTAAAAAATATAAAAATTTACAAGATATATGACAATATTTTTAAATAGGATTAAAAAATATATTTACCAAAGTTTTGTCAAGTTTGTATATAATGAGTAATTGATGATTTTAAACTGGGGTTTAAGTTAATTATGTTATCAAGAATGGTGGAGTCTTTGCGTTGTTATTTAATCGTAGTATATAGGATACGTTTCTATTTCTGAATGTTAGGGAATTTGTTGGGGATGTATTGTGTAAGAATACTATATTAAGAGACACATTCTGCAGCTCACAAATTTTGATCTAAACTTAAGGAGAATGCCATGTAAATAATACACAAAATGTAACTATGTAATATATCTATCTATCTCTAGGAGTAAAAATGCATTTTACAATTGCAAGGAGAAGAGTGGAAAATTCTAACATTTCTTGTTATTTAAGATTTTTTTTTAATTTTAAAATAAATAAACATGTGTTGAAGTTATTCGTGTTAATATCGAGAGGAATTTATTTTCTATCTTCAATTATCGTATCTAGTCAGGAAATAAATTTAAAATCAAAAGTGGAGATTAAGGGGAGAGGACAATTTAATTAAAATAGATTAGGTTACGTCAGAAAAATACATTGTACATACATGGTAAATTCCCAGCTAGCACTAAAGTAGCTACAACTGCTTCCACTACTACTCTTTAAGAGTTTTTACGTCTTTATTACTAATAATCCTACTATATATCAACAAACATTTTGGGTTACACGTTTTTAAGTATTATATATGTATTTGTTACTGCAAATAATACTTTATAGTAATTTTCCATGTAAAGTAATTATATAATAACTACTGAAAGCAACTACTTAAGGAATTGACTCCAAAGTCGTCATTTCTTTTTCGTTGCATAATAGTAATAATTATTCCAATTTACTGTTTCTAATCTCTTTACTAAATTACAACTCTTAAGTATCAGTACCTTCTTGAACTTTACAGAGACTACTCCATTACGTTCAAATGTACTCCTATAACGTATTACTATAAAGTAAAACGAGTCGTTGCAGAGTAGAAAAAGTTATCGTCTACTGCTTTAATTTGGCTGTTACCAGTCGTTATTCTTCTGTTGCAACTTAGAGGTAAGAATTACAGTAATTATTTACTTTTTACTTAACTTTTACCTCTTGTACTTGAGGATACTGGTACGAGATTCGGTCGATAATTTTATAAGGACAGTGGCAACAGTCGAGTAACCAATTTTTGATTATTATTTAGCTATGAGATTGAAAACGCATAGAAAGTAAACATTGCGTTAAAAAAGAATCACTCTTTATAATAAGATATTTAATGATAATTACTATTTAAACGAAAGTTCAAAATTACATTTTCGAGATTTAAATCGGCCAATATATTTAACCAAAATTTATTGAAAATAAACAAATTTTTAAAGGCGCGTAATTTTTTTACGACTATCATCAGCTTATTCACCAGAGAAATTGCCTGCGTTTTGATTTTAGGTCCTTAACAAAGCCAGAAAACTACGTGAAACGCATGTATCCTACCTCAAATACCAATAACGTTTCTATACTTTCTACACCATATTCCCAATATGAGTGTTTGTAGTCGCCATAACTGTTTTGTTTGTAGTAAAACGAACCATACATATTTTTAAAACGGATTAAATAAAGACAGAAATAAAGAAGTGAAGAATAGGGTGAATTATTACCATTCGGCTACTTAAATGGAACTACACAATTCAGTACTATCTACGTAATAGTCAAAGTCACAGTTACATGTTATTCACGAAAAAGTTACCCTAAAATTGTTCCCCATTTTGGTAATAACTACGTAATATCAGCTTAAACAGAACGTGGCGATACCAAGTTCCGGTTACTTCAATGAAAATACTTGTGATAACAATGAAGTATTCATGACTAAAAGTGCTACTTGGGTTTGTCTCTGGGGTAACAAACAAGCCTTTAATTATCTAAATTGAGAACGAAACATTTAAACAATATAGCCACACATCTCGTCGCTGTTGAAAATTGTATAGAGGAATGATTGGTATTCTGCAAGTTTGTTGCTTACAAGCAGACATTTTCGTATTTTTAAGTTGAAATTAAAAGTTTCAGATCATATCTTCGAAGGTTAAAAATCGTCTAGCCCTTCTTACAAGACTGAGTGAATAAATTCATTATATAAATGGAGTTGCTTGACTTTAAATAATAGGGATACTTAACATCTCTTAAATACGCTACTGATATAATGCAATAACTGTGAATGGGCTGGAAAATTTCATTTGAAGTAAAGTTCTTAATTTTGGGACCGAAAAAAATTGACCGGAATAATTTTATTCCAACGAAATCTTTGGTTGTCATAATACGACCAGAGAGTATGTTTGGTTTATTGTTATGTTATGAAGTGTACGAAGTGGTTTCTGATCAGAATCCATTATAATGCAGTTGTGTCTTATGTCTGTTTAAGAACAGCAAAAAGTTTTTTGATTGGCATGAAGAGGACATGAAAGTTATTGCATAATATGTCTGTTATTTTAAATAATTTTACAAATAAAAATTACTTAATACTAAATCGACATAAAAAGAATAATTTAGAATCATCAGGCAAAAAGCAAAACATTATGAGATTCTATTATCTCTTACTCGTCATACATACGCGCAATAGTTTAGAAGTATTTATTACTTTGGTAAAATGTAAATAAATAGAGAGAACAAATTAAAAAGCCGGCTATGTTTCTGAGAGATACCCAAGCACATCACGGTTGACACAGACAGCTTAAGCACATTTTATTGTGCAAGTGGCAAGAAGAAATTCCTCAATAGGTGTTTCAGAAATAATGAAACGTGTACTTGAAATTTACAATTTCTCATTCTAAAATAATTTTGTTATAAACTTCATTTCAAAGAAAATCGCATTATTTGTTTAGTTTGAGCAACAGAATACGAAGATTTAAATATGAATGAATCTTAGTTTGTTTTCTAATTATTTTAAATTTGGGTTACATACAGCTTGAAGCAAACTAGAGGAATAAAGAAAATTTTGCCTAATAACACTTTCTGGAATATTGAGAATTTCCATATCTATAGAGTTTGTACAAAATATATCTAGTTTTGGTTAATTTTTTAATGATTTGACGGTTTATGAAGGAAATTTTTCAGTCAGTTCAGTTTTTGCAAAAACTATCGCCAGCCATGTCAGATAGTTTTTGCAAAAAATGGTGTTACCACTTTGCGTTGGCCTGCTCAATCGCCGGACTTAGATCCGATAAAGCACAAACGGTAAGTGCTCCATAGAACAGTTATACGTGGCGTCGTTAATGTCACAACAGAGAAAAGTTGTTTGTTATATTAAATTCTGCTTGAGGGGCCACTTCTCAGGAAGAGTATGATAAATTCATTTTGAGTATGATGAGACAGCCTAGTGCTATAATTAACTCAACATTATTTAGGAAAAATGTTAAATATTTTAAAATTTTGTTTGTTTTATTAACGGTGTCTTCTGTCGTGATATTAACTCGATCAATATATTATGTTTATTGTGAATGTGTTTTTAAATTGCTCCGATATTTAACCGATTAACGCCCAGTGTCCTCATTTGAGAACAGCTGAATAGGAGGGGATGGCGTAGACACCGTCGTACAAACAACAGGTAGTGATGCTAACCGCACGTTTCCAAGCGTCGAAGTTACGTATTGGCTCTGAAGTATTATCTGATTTATTGCATTTTTTTTATCACGTGGTTTCATGTTAAAATTTTTGCTGGCATTTTGTTATATAATAAAACAAAGGTATGTATTAGAAGTTATTTTTTCTGCTAGTTATATTGTTAGGTTTTATAAATATAATACGTAATAAGGCCCAGAAGAAATGGTTTGTATACAGGGTGTAACAAAATCCTACTGTCCTCAAATGAGGACGCTGGGCGTTTAGGTATAAAAATGTCCTATTTTTGTTCTAACTGGACTTTATAGGTAAAATTGAATACTAAAAAAATATTTTATTTGGAGAAATTCCGATTTTATTGAATTATGTCCAGAAAATTCTTCAAGGCACTGGATGATGCTGTTGAATATTTATATTCAGAGCAGATTGATGCTAGTATAGCAGCATTACCCCCAGAAGTTGACGAATTGAGTGATGAAGATGATATCAACGATGAAGATATTGGTACAGCTACCGTACGAGATATTCCAGGGGGCACTGAAATATTTCTCACTGAAGAAAATACTCCAGATGAACCGTCATCGTCTGACGAAGAAAATAATTTACCGCTTTCATCATTTTCTAAGAGAAAAAGAAGTGAATCTATTTTTTTGCCGCCAAAGTGGGAGAGATCTGAACCAAACTATGAGACAATGGACTTTGAAAACTGTCAACAGGTATTTGAAGTCATAAGAGAACAATTATCGAATGCTACACCTTTAGAAATTTTTGAATATTTTTTTGACGATGCCGTTTATGATTTATTGGTTACAGAGACAATACGATATGCAAGGACACAAAAAAATAAACACGAATATTCAACAAACAAAGAACAGATCAAAATTTTTATTGGTTTTTTAATTTTTACTGGATATCACTCGTTGCCCAGTGAGAGGGATTATTGGTCCGAACGAGAAGACCTTGGAGTTTTATTAGTAAAAAACGCATTTAGCCGTAATACATTTACAGAACTAAAATCCTTGATTCACTTCGTTGATAACTCTCAAGCAAATGAAAACAAACACGACAGATCACTCAAAATTAGACCTTTGATGGAAATGGTAAATGAACGTTTTAGACAACGGGGTAATTTCCATGAGCATTTATCAATTGATGAGATGATTGTGAGGTATTACGGACATCACCCAATAAAACAGTTTATAAAAGCAAAACCAATAATATTCGGTTTCAAACTATGGGCTCTATGTGGCGACAATGGATATTGCTATAATTTTACATTTTATTGTGGTAAAGAGCCTACAGATCAATCTAATAAACACAAAGAACCTTTAAGAACCAGAGTTGTCACCAATATGTTAGAAGTAATTGAAAACCCTAAGAGACATAAAGTAATCTCCTGTGTAATCTAAAAAAGAAAGACTTTCGTGCTACTGGTACAGTCCGGGAGAACAGAACAGCAAAATGTCCTACGATGACATCAAAGATTTTGGAAAAAGAACCTCGGGGAACATATGATTGGCGATTTGACCATAACAATAAAATCCTTGTTTACAAATGGAATGACAATAAATGTGTCTCACTTGCTACCAATTATGATACAATCACTCCTGTAACCCAAGTTCAAAGATGGAAAAAGCAGGAACAGAAAAAATTGCCAATACCACAGCCACAACTAGTAACAAATTACAATAAATTTATGGGTGGTGTTGACCACCATGGCTTCTAGAGAAACATCACATTTCTGTAAGAGGGAAGAAATGGTACTGGTGTCTTTTCACAAGGATGATAGACATGGCTATTGTAAATGGTTGCGTACTTTACAATATGGTGCATAAAGGACAAAAGAGGATGTCAATCAAGAAATTTCGTATGGAGATTGCCTATGCATATTTGAAAAGTGGTCATGGCTTGAGGATTGATCGTGGAAGACCGTTCAGTCTTCCAAGTACACCCGAAACAGTCGTGCCAAATGACATACAATTTGACGGGAAAAACCACTCCATTGGCAAAAGGGAAAAACAAAGAAGATGCCAAATGAATGAGAAGGGAAACCACGGACATTTTGCCAAAAATGTAATATTACGCTTTGCATGCCTAGTGGTTTCAACGATTTTCATAAAAAAAATTAACTTATAAACTCTTATTTTCAAATAAATCAAAATAAACTTATACAATATTTTGTTTTTTTTTTATATTATATTATCCCAGCGTCCTCATACGAGGACGGCAGTTTTTTGAAGAACCATATTTTCAAAATAATATTTTTCTACGCTTGCTTATTAAAAACATAGTAGGAATCTCTAAAGAAAATAGTTAATTTCGGAAAAAAAATAATTTGGGCATTAATAGGTTAAATGTAAAAAAATATCCCTAGGCAAATATGGTGTGTGTATGACGTAAGAAGTAAAATTTGTAACTACTGTCATATTTTCATATGTAAACAATAAAAGTTATTAACACTGGAAGTCTATAGATCTCTAGCCAGAAATGATTGAAAATCCAAGCAGCATCATTTGGTGATCAAAACTATTTGGTGACTTGTTTTTAAATAATCTCATATGATCATTCAATTAATCTGTATAATATCATCTTATCATTTAATATAAAATTAAATACATGTGTGTTATTGAGGTGAAGCCAGTTTATTATTTTTCATCCCTTAACTGTGCTCTTTAATATGTAGCTATAGAAATCTTTGAAAGCCTTTACATTTACACAGATTAAAAATGTTTGTAGTTACCCGCGCCCAGAAAGTTACAGTAGGTTACAAACACTGTGATACAAGTAACAATTTATCACAAACCTACTAAAATACGGATAACTTCTGTCTAATCTAGGTATCGCAAGTAAGAAAGGTAAGTCAGTGCTTCGTCTGAAGTCTTCTAATTTAGGTTCCATCGACTTTAATTTAGGTACACATTATGTGTAGGTAAGAATTTAATAAAATCAATATCAATTAATTCTATGCATGTATATATATTACATATTCATTACATTAATTATCAATCAGACATTGAATTGATTTGTTCCTTGCACTATTATCAAGCAACGTCCATCATTATTAAAATTTGGTTGGGTAACCTCTTGGAGAAATAAGCTGACGCCCTCCAACCATTTGTCTAAAAGACAGCTTGAAATACGATTGAACATGTTGGTATTGAACAATGTTTTCCTGCTATACGATGTGAGGGAACATTACAACTATGATGGTGCACATATTTCAGGGTTTTATGGTTGGTCCAAAGATGAAAAATATCACATTTCAGATATGAAGTGTTACATTAACCACCAGGGTAATTAGTATCCAGTAAAATAAAATTACATTAGTTTAGATATGCTTGAACAAGTTAAAGTCCTTGAAAAATCAATTCAATTTCCCACATTATTTAGAATATCACTAGAACCGAAAATGTTTGCACTAGGCGTAACTGCAGTTTCGTACTAGTAGTACATTTTCAAATGCAATGAAGATATTTACAATAAAGTTAGGTATATATATATACAGACAAATATGATTAAAAGTTTTAAAAGGGTGGTATTTCCAACATCTGTTTGTGAATTTAAAAGGTTGACATTTGGGTGTTATAAATTTCTATTGCGTCTAAACATTACAATTTGCTACTTTTTTGTTCATAATATAACACATCCAAATTATTTATGTCAGAGAATTTCTGTGAGGTTCCTAGGAAATGGTTAGCAAAATGAAAGTTCTGGGTTTTTAATCCATATAAGACGTTATGCCCTTGGAATCTAACTAATCTATATAGCAGCTATTGCATTCTTTGCATTTTAACCTATAAGCCTATAAACTCCAGACTTTTTATACTTATCTATTTGTGTTTTGACGTTAAAAATTAAATTAGAGAGTTTCTATGACGGTCGAAAGGTAACTTTCGTATTTTGATTCCTTTTTAAAATATTTGCAATTTTGTTAGATATTGGTCCAAAATATGTTATTGTTGTATATTTTATATGGGAATCTTTAACCTTAGGATATATTTGTTGGATGGTTAAAAATTTACGTTTTTTAAAAACAGATAATTTATATCCATTATTTGTTGCAATAGATCTAATAACGTCAAGTTCCCTTTCTAGGCAATGTTTGTCTAATCATAGACCTATATGCTGAAAGTTTATAGTCTACGGGATGAAGAGAGTCGTTTTTACATAGTTACATCTGTATAAGTGGGTTTTCTGTAAATATTGAATTTTAATTTATTAAGTGATCTTTTTAATGTGATGTCTATAAAATATATTGCCTTGTTTTCTACCATTTCGACTCTAAATTTGATTTTGTTATGGATTAAATTGAAGTGATTTAAAACTGAGTGTAGTTGTTCTTTATTTCCTTTGAAGCAAACCAATATGTTACCCTATTCCAAAAGAAGATATCCTCTGCAAAGGGTGTATTTCATTTTTTTCTTCGAAATCTGCCATACAAAGGTCTACTAGTAATGGGCTTAGGGGAGAGCCCATTCCTAAATGCGACGAATAAAATAGCTGCTATAGGCCTCATATAGGTTACAATATTTCACCAACCATTTCTTAGAAACTTTACATAAATTCCCCGGCATAAATAAATTAGATGTATTACATTATTACAAAAAAGTCGCAAATTGGATTGTTTAGAATTAGTATAGAATAGTTTAAAATGTACAGTTGGTTCTCCCTAATCATACTCTTAGGAATTTTTGTCTGTATATATATACTTAACTTTATTATAAAAAACCTTCGTTGCGTTTGAAACTATACTAGTAGTACGAAACTGCAGTCACGCCTAGTGCAAAAATAAAATAAGTGACAGTTAACAAAGTAAAACTTGTGCTTTCATTTATTTGAATAGATATGTATCTTTTCTAATTAGAAAAATGGCAAGAAAAAGAATGGAATGGATGATAATATAGCTGCCGTTTAAGAAGATTATATATGTTAAAATTAATGACAAATGTGTGTAATAATATATAAGCTTCCCCAATTTGGCAATTTATTTCCGTGTCTTATGGTAATCATTCACTCTATTCATTTTCTGCAGTCTGTGATATTACATCGGAAACGACAGTTTTGTTTAGTAGTGTGTTCGTGGGATAGTTTTGTGTGTCAGATGTTCAGTCACTATCTTTCTCTCGCTAATGAATCCACCTCGATTTGTTTTGAATTTGAATAATTGTTAGTTTAGTAATAATCATAATTTACAGTACATTATTAAACTAAATTCAAGTTACATATGTATTTCAATTAATACGAAAATGGCCTAAAAATACATTTCCGAGTTTCATGCCATAATATAGCTGCCGTTTAAGAAGATTATATACAATTTGGCAATTTATTTCCGTTAATTTTTTAATCATTCACTCTATTCATTTTCTGCAGTCTGTGATATTACATCGGAAACGACAGTTTTGTTTAGTAGTGTGTTCGTGGGATAGTTTTGTTCAGTCACTATCTTTCTCTCGCTAATGAATCCACCTCGATTTGTTTTGAATTTGAATAATTGTTAGTTTAGTAATAATCATAATTTACAGTACATTATTAAACTAAATTCAAGTTACATATGTATTTCAATTAATACGAAAATGGCCTAAAAATACATTTCCGAGTTTCATGTACAGTACCTTTTTTAATTTTGGAGTGATTTAAATGAAATTTTTGGTAAATTGCAGATGCATGTATGGAGATTATTCCCTGATTTGCGAGTTGTAGAAAATATGATAGAGCGTGGATTTATACAAGAAGGCGCAAAGTTGTACTTTTATCTCCTAACTCGGACAAATTGAAACAATGTATAACATTTTAGCGTATTTCAAGTCTTGTTTGTTTTTAACGTTTTATTTTCATTTCAATATCTGTTTGGTGAGAGGCGATTTAAATTTTATAAAAAAGCTATACATTTGTGCGATAGATAAGATTGTTATTGCGTTGTGAGGCACAGCTATAAAATGAAACTAGAAATTTGTTTTTTTTTATTAAACGGATTTTTCAATCTTTCAATAGAACAGAGGCACAAACCTCGCTATGTAAAAATATGTGAATATACTGCGTTTTTTGCAACATTGCATCACATTTGAGCCTTTTATTTGATTGAGTAACGTAAGTTTGCTGCGAAAAACGAGCGCATTTGATTAGGCATTAATCACACTCTACACTAATTTTGCGATTGTGGCGTAAAAGGCAATTTTTTGTTAATTGTTGGTCGCTAAATGCGAAAAGGGTTGTAAAAAAATTTTTGGGTTATGATTTTTTTCAGCAAAAATACATAAATATTTTAAAAAGTAATGTTTGTTGGAATTAAAAAAACTTAAATTCGGGTTCCGGTATAAAAAACTTACACATTGTTTAATATTTGCGTGTTGTTCAGTCATGTAGGCAGGGGCGTCGCCTTAGCCTTGCTCTCCCTCAGACGTTAAATATTATTTATAATTGCGGTATGCGTCAATACGCACGTGGATGTATCACATATTTAAGTTGTTAAAGGGAACTGCACTGTTATAGCATACTGGACGTTGCCAAATTTACGTTTTCCCTAAGTTAGGGAAATTGTGCACAATATGGCAACACTTTCAAGAGGGGTGTCTAGGTTCGGATCGATACTCGAAATATCAATACATTTTCGATCCAAAGTATTGTAATCTTTTAAATAATGCAGAATACTTATACCAGAAGATATTCTTTTGATACAAATAATTTATTTGTCATTAAATAGTTACAAAATAAATGCATTGCAATATTAGTCAATACATTTTTATCTTTATGTATTATGTATTATGCCTTATATTTGCGTAGTTTTAGTGTATAAGGAGACAAAGAGCTTCAAAAGAAATTCACCAACATATAAACATTCTATTTGCAAAAATTCTCTGACAGTAGAGCTTTCTCAGTCAAAAATGTTTTTAATATTTTTGACAAAGAACTTATCATCCGGTACATGCTCAATCATCTTATTTTATAACTTTATGACCATGTATTTTGGGGAATTTTATAATATTCTTAGGAGTGAATATGGTAGGTATAAAAAGTAGGCTTTCTGGTACCATAAGGGTGAATATCTGAACTTTTTTAAATTTTTTTACTATTGTTATAAATATGCTTAATCAGCTGATAGATGTAAAGGCTGGGTAGTGTCATCAAATTAACATTTAAAAAGAAGTTTGCAAGGTGTTGCAGGTCTTGCATTCATCATGCGCCTAATTATATTTTTTTGGCATACAAAAATTCTTCGTAAGTACGCCGATCCTCCCCAGAATATAAAACCATACTGAAACCTTGAAAAAACTAGGCCATAGTAAAGCTTCATTATGACGTCCGAAGACGCAGATCATCTTAAATTTCTTATTATATAACACATAGAGCTAAGTTTACTACAGAGAAAGTCAATATGACATTCCAATTTCAATTTCTGATCAATGAAGAGGCTAAAAAGTTTTTAATGAATCCGTGCTGACAACGCTCTTAGTACCAAGCCTGATTGAAGGTTCACAATCGAATGAAATTTTTTTTGATAAGTAATGTATAAACATGCTTTTGTCAGGATTAACCAACAACGCAGTATTATGAACCATATGCAGAAAATTGCCGGTGTTTGCAAGTCTTACGGAGAATTTTAAGATCTGCATTACTAATAAGAATACTTGCATCGTCAGTAATGTGTTTTATTTTGTCTGTGTGTGTTAGTCTTTTGAGAGCTGTTTTAAGTCACTTAAAAATTAAGCACTTCTAAGGGGGTAAGTAATTTTAAGAACATAGTAATTTATTATTGTCTACCCTGTTTCAAAAGGCACTACACGACACTGCTATTTTGCAATAGAATTAGAAAAGAGTTACCCTAGCTCGAATAATAGGTAAGGTCCTATTGACAAGAAACTTATAATTTTGTAACGAGTTCCTCTCAGAAAAGCTCTTTATTAAATAATTAACCCCAGGAGCATGATCGTAGATGGTCTGACAGTATAGCTGATTTTTCTTGAGCAAATGATATAAAAAGTGTCAAATTGTCTAATTATGTTTATTCTGAAATTTCTTATCAAGTTTCGCAGTACTGTACAAACTTTAAGGGGTGATTCGTCCACTAATTTTAAGATTAAAAGTTCATGTGAACATGGGTCGGAAACGGCTTTGTTTCTGAGATACAGGACGTCCAAAATAACAATTTTATTTGGTTTTTTGCTTACATTTTTGTTAAGGAACATGACAATTGGACAAAATTTGGGATTCTGGGTATATTGGTGACGAGAAATTAAAATATTAGCTTAGTTTTTTATTTAATGTTAGAGGGCGCCACATACAGTGTTGTTCCTGAATTTAATTAACCATAAATTTGTTGTGAAGCCTTTTATGTCATTTTCTCCATTCAATTTTACATAAAAAAGCTACTCTTAGTATTTGTCGCTAAAAGCAGCCGTTTTGGATAAAAAACGGTTTGAAGTTAAATCTGCGTTGAAATTTTTTAAATTGAATCATTTCCGAGATTTTGAAAAATAAGCGAAAAAATACTTTTTCAAAATCATGTGCTATGTTACTTTATCACATTAACATACCACAATTACCAAATTAGCGAAAATTTTGATCTTTCCTCTGCAGCCGCAGTACACAAGAAAATAGTATAGGTGAATCCATAGCAGGCCTTGGAAAACAATTGAGATGTTTCGATGGTAGCAGAATAAAACAAGTAGTTTTCTATCATTAGGCATTATAAGTAATAATTTATTTGTCCAAAATGTACCAATATACCAACGCAGAAATGGCAGACATTCATTTTACTATGGAATGTGTATCATCAATGTATCAGGCGCGATTTCCTCAACGAGTGGTGCCATACGTCCAAACTTTTATTAACATTCACGCAAGACTTTGTGAAACTGGCAGCTTTAAAAGGACAACAGATGTTCCAGGAAGGCCTGCAACAGTTCGAACAGTTGAGATTGAAGAAGCTGTGTTAAACAGAATTGAAGAAGACCCGCAAACTAGTACACGGAAAATAACTCTTGAATTGAATATTACACACACACTTTGTTTGAAAAATTTTAAGGTCCCAACAACTTTATCCTTATCATATGCAACGTGTGCAGGCTCTATTACCTAGAGATTTTCCCCTCAGACACGATTTTTGTACTTGGTTGTGTAACAGATTAGTACGAACCCCGGATTTCTTAAGCCATGTGCTTTTCACAGCCACACAAGCCTCTTTTCTCGAAATTCCATAATTAACTTTCAAAACAACCAACAGCAAAACGTATCTGGGCTGAGGATAATCCGAATGCTATCAGAGAAAATCATTTTCAGGTGCTATTTTCTCTCAATATTTGGGTAGGAATTATCGGTGATCATCTTATTGGACTTTGCGTTCTTCCGCAAAGGCTTAATGGCGAGGAATATCGAAGGTTTTTGGAACACGAACTTCCCAACCATTTAGAAGTAGTTGATTTAGAAACCATGTGGTTAATGCACGACGGAGCTCCGCCACACTTTGGTGTCGTTGCGCGTCAATTTCTGGACGAGAATTACCCTAACCGTTGGATAGGAAAAGCTGGACCACAAGCCTGGCCTTCCAGATCACCGGATTTGAATCCTTTGGATTATATTCTGTGGGGTCACTTGAAATCTTTGGTTTATAAAAATCCAGTCCAAAATGAACAAGATCTAAGAAATAGGATATTTGAATCTTGTGCCATTATTAACCGGACGCCAGGTATATTTAAAAGAGTTCGACAATCAATGTTAAGCGACTTATTGCATGCTTTGAAGTAGGCGGTGGTCATTTTCAACAATTATTGTAAAATAATGTTATTAACTAGTTTAGTTTTAGTCTTGTAAATGATTTAAGTTTTTTACCTGATAATACAATCAATATAAGATATTTTTTTTTTGCTTTTTTTTCGAAATCTCGAAAATGATCCAATTAAAAAAATTTCAACGCAGACTTAACTTCAAACCCTTTTTTATCCAAAATGGCTGCTTTTAGCGACAAATACTAAGAGCACCTTTTTTATGTAGAATTAAATGGAGAATAGGTCTGCCTAGTCAAAAATGACATAAAAGGCTTCACAAAAAAGTTATGGTTAATTAAATTTAGGAACAACACTGTATGTGGCGCCCTCTAACATTAAATAAAAAACTAAGTTAATATTTGAATTTCTCGTCATCAATATATCCAGAATCCCAAATTTTGTCCAATTGTCATGTTCCTTAAGAAAAATATAAGCAAAAAACCAAATAAACTGGTTTTTTTGGACGCCCTGTATCTCAGAAACAAAGCCGTTTCAGATTCATGTTCATACGAACTTTTCATCCTAAAATTAGTCAAAGAATCACCCCTTAAAGTTTGTACAAGTACTTAATTGACACCCTGTATATTGCTCTACTATATCAAACAAAATACGTGCAGACGTTTTCAGTCTATCTAGCTTCTTAAAAATTTGCAATAAAGCAAAATATTAATAAACCCCTTTATTTTTATGCGAAAAAGTACATTACGACCTTTCCCTCAATAAGAACGTACCCACTAAACGTTTATTTCCTATTCATAATTCATCTTTTATGTATAACGCGTATAGTTTTCAAAAACTCATTCTTATGAAAAATATTAAAATTGGCGTGGTCATAAAAGCGTTTAGGCATGTAATTTTTATGTGTTATTCAAATGTCTTTCTGGCTTTGCCGTTCGCCCTCATTTTTTGCCCCACTAGTTTGTATTATACATATTCATACCCTATTCAACAGGTTTTCTCATTAATCCAAACTGCTTGGCAAAACAGAATTTGTTTTCAGCGAAAATAATTATTTGAATGTACACAATTTTGTAATTACGCTATGCGATTATTTTTGAATTAGTATGCTAATTTATGTATTAAAACATTCCCTTAGAGTTGTCTTTTGAAGCCATGAAAATCTTATTTCATTAATTCTAAATACATTTTATGGAATGGCAGAAACTAAATCAAATTTTCGATAAAGCCTCTAATTTACCGTGTTTATGAGTCAATTTAACACCATTAAATAAATCAGGAAATAAATATTTCATTATGAATAAGCATTTCGAAATATTTTGCAGCATTTTCTGAATATGCATGCTGTAAGAGTATTCTGTATTCTGTAATGGGGAATCGGGTACCCTTACTGGTTAAAGCTACAGAACCATAAGAATTTAAACAGACCAATTCTACTTTGGCTTCGAAGCTTCCGCATGGGCCATACGAGTGAAAATATGGTTTTAATGATGGTTTATGGCTTTAATGTTGGTTTTATCGACGAACCTGGAGCTAACCTAACGGGACGGATCCACCTAACAATATCGGTTTTGTTAAAAAAAGATCCGTGTTTTAATATAGGTAAATTTTTTACATCACCTCAGAAAAAGGCCTAACCAGGGCTAACCAAAACGCAATCTGATTTTTAAAACACAAACTACATATAAAATGATGTTTTCTTAACAAAAACTACAGAAAAGTTATCGCCTCAATTAAATTCAATTAGGATTGAACCATTGCAATGCAACCGTACCACCACATCTGGAGCCACTAGGCTCATCCCGAAAATTTACCTAAACTTGTTTATACTCAGCCGAATGACGTAACTTAACCAATAGCGCATGCGGAAGTTTCGAAGCCAAAACAAAAATGGTCGGTCTAGATGCTTCTGACAGAACCTGCACCCCTTGTACAGGGTGCGAACAACTTAGAAAGGACGTCGGCTATATTTCCGAAACCGGTCATCGCACAGCTTGGGGAAAAATTTAGCACACGGATATTGCTAAAATTATGGTATAAATTCTTTTGTATTGCAATTCTGATGATAATGGTAATATCTTTGGTTAAAAAAGAGATATCAGCGTGAGGTTTTCCCTAACGTTTTCACTAATGTATTTCGTATGTCTTCTTCTCTTTTAAACCGTCTAAAAATATATGTAACATCGTATTTGAAAATTTAGAGAAATTTGTTTTTTCAAACAGCGCTCCCTGGCAACCACAACCAATACCAGAAACACAAATTTATAAACCAAATTACAAACCAATAAAGAATATTCGTAACGAGACAAAAGGACCTTTTACATTTCTTATGGAAAAAGGCTTGCACTGCCGGTTGTCCTGATTAAAAGTTCTTATGGGCAGAATGTAACCTTGTGATTAGTTTTTAAGATACAAGTGGTTCAACTTTGCCCAAATCCTATATAAAAATATGAGGAGAAAAGGATTCCCATTCGCGGAATAGCTAAAAAACTATTTAACCCCACTGATTTCAAATTTTGGTCAAAAATATGGCATTCACCTGGTAACATTTTGGTAAAAATCCAATAAGGCGAAACAAAATGGAGGCCTAGTGAAATATATAAAAAAAATATTACTAAAAAATTACTCTTTTAATTTAACTTAAATTTTGCAGAAAAATCAAATATTACGTGGAAAACAACTGGTAAACTTTTGGTACGAATTCAAGATGGCGAAACAAAATGGAGGCTAAATAAAACTACTTATTCAATTTATTTTAATTATGCACAAAAATAAAGTATGGCAGAGGTAGAAACTGTGAAATATTGGTGCGAAGAAAATATGGTGGAACAAAATGGCGTCAAATATAAAAAATGAGAAGGAAAGCAAAAAGAAGCATATCGATATGTATTACTAAATGACCAGAGGAACTAAATTGGGTCACAATTCCCTATTTATAATGAAAGGAAAGATTCATAACGAGGGAAAAAACACATAGTTATCTTATCCATTCCATGGCTTCCTATAGTTTTTTTGAGTATGTGGCACCACAATATTGAAGAAATAGCTAATGAGATTTTCTGTTAAATTGCGATTTTCTCTGTATTGAATTTAGGTATAGAACATATATATATGAAAAAATAGGTATTTTTATGATAATTTCCATAAAAAAAAACAAAGTGTTCTACTTAAGCAAAATCGATTTTTTTCACTTTAAAAAGGTGCAAAATTGATTTCGTAGTCTGTCCACCATGTATAGGTTTGGACAAAAATGTTATATTCCGTATACGCATTGATGCTTTATAAACCGGATATTACCACCCAGATATCCAATTTAAGATTTTCGCTATTTTTTTATAATGATTTGAAAAATAGCTCCAGTTTTCAAGAAATCACACATAATCTTAATTATCTCGGAAACAACGCAGAAATCGACTATAGTTTAAATTGGTAACTTATGTTTATTTTTTATTGGGAATCAAATAATGGACATAAATACTGGGTGCCTCATTTAAAATTTTATATTTGATGTCGTCCCAGCAAAATTGGAGCACCTTGTATACATGGAAACATTACATTTAAAAGAACTTCAAATTTAAAGAAATTTTTTTTCGTATCTATTACGTATTTCCAGATAGTATAGTGGATACTTTTATGTGGAACACGGTGTATAGATTATTTAATAAGGAATTCCGTAATTTGGACAAAGAACAATAGTCCGAAAAATTAATTTTCCAAAAAACAAATTAGTCGAAACCCAAGTTTGCCTAAATGTAAATAGGTCGAACTTCATTTGCTATTTTAAATAGGAAATGTTTCTATTTAAAGAAACTTTTTTTCGTATCTATTACGTATTTCCAGATAGTATAGTGGATACTTTTATGTGGAACACGGTGTATAGATTATTTAATAAGGAATTCCGTCAATTGGCCAAAGAACAATAGTCCGAAAAATTTTCCAAAAAACCAATTAGTCGAAACCCAAGTTGGCCTAAATGTAAATAGGTCGAACTTCATTTGCTATTTTAAATAGGAAATGTTTCTTGTTATTGTATTTGTTGTTGGTCAAAATTGTCATTCGATGAAAAAGGCGTTAAAATTTTAAATTTGGCGAATTTTATCAACGTTACGGTTTTAGTACAGTTTTTGATGGATAGTTTGTTACATAGGTGGATCGAACCGGGTGAGCACAAGGTTGGTACGGAGTACCGCAGCGTGGCGACAGCATTCTACTAAAATTCTTTTATTTTGTTTTTAACTATGGGGTCTCCACGCTGCCACGCTCCAGCGCTTAACCAGGTGCTAACCGTTACCGATCCACCTAGTTTGTTCGGATAAGCTTGGATTAGTTGGGTTAACCCAAACTAAACCAGGCCAACTTCTTTTTTGGATATCTTGCTTTTCGGTCAATTTGTTTTTCGGCCAATTGTTTTTCTGTCAGTTACCTTTGACCAATTGACATAGATTCGCTAAATATGTACCTGCTGAACTAAACTGGGACATACTTCCTTGATAAAAGTAAATATTCATAACAAGAGTAGTTCCGTTAATTTACCGATTTTTAATACCAGGTTAATAGTGTCGGTCTAAATTTAATGTGTAATATTAATGTGTAATAGAGAAAATGCTTTATAAAAACTAACCAATATAGTATAGTGCTACCTTAACTATAAATTTCACTTTTATCAGAAAATTTTAAAATAATAGCTTTGCTCAATAATCTCGTTTCTCAAAAGAGCGAGAAGTAAAAATTTGTTCTTAACCATAATTGAGGCAGACATTCTAGCTAAAGCGCATTGGTTTCCTTCAAAAGACTTTTACAGCACGTCGATGTTTGATAATGCATGCAAGTTTAAATCATAGTTGACGAACTTTTTCCATTACACTGAACAGACAGACAATAAAGAACGGTTTAAAAATACACCGTGCGTCTTTTTACAATTTATCGCCTCTTGGGGCCTTTACTTTTTCAACTTAAATTCTTACTTCCCTGAATCAGCTATTATTTTTCTATTGGTTTGGTGACAAAATTAACATTTTGCAAGTAAGGCAATGAATGTTAAATCATTCGCGAATTTCTTAAGAACATATTAGAACAAGATTATATTGGTAAGAGGAATATATATATATATATATATATATATAAAACAAAACCAGTAACGGTAAGAATTACTCCTTCACCATTTTGTCGAGAATCGACCAAAACATGACGCTATGTTTCGTCAATTGGCCGAATATCAAAAAAATAAACCCACAGGGTATTTCGGTTTTAATACCGATACCCCCCAAGGAAACTGCCTGATGAGCCTTGCCGGGGCAGATACCCCGGTAGCAGATGGCACCTTGGCCCTGAAAACAAACATAGCGTCATGTTTTGGTCGATTCTCGACAAAATGGTGAAGGAGTAATCCTTACCGTTACTGGTTTCGTTTTGTATAACTTTTTACGACCAAGAACCGCACAGAAATTGAAATTTCTGTTTCTCTTATATATATATATATATATATATATATATATATATATATATATATATATATATATATATATATATATATAGGGTGTTTCATTAAAAACTCCAAACGTCAACATCTCAAGAACTACCCAACATATTAAAATTGGCCAAAAATAACTATTTGATGAGGTAAAATGAAATTATTGAATGCTAAAAGCAAATCGATGCTTTCACAATAATATGGAATACAATACAAAGTTGGGATCCATTTAGGGGTATTTTATTTTACATTAGATGAATCGTCTATCCAAAGTATTATCTGTCTTTAATTACAGTAATGATTTTTTTTATTTGTTTGTTTCTGAAGATGTTTTTGAGAATAGTTACCGCCCTTTTGAGATACTTTTGGCCAGTATCTCTTTCTTTCAAAAAATAAAAATGTATTTGTTTTGGAGGGTTCGAAATAAAACCGAAAAATGGAAAAAAACGCGCAAAATAAACCAAATGGTATAAAACAAGCAACAAAATATAATGCTCTTGATAATTAATACTCTAGTATTAAACGAGAAATAAAATAGAACTACTAAAACAAAACAATAGTATAAAAACAAGACAAAATGACTTGGGAAAACTTATTAAGAATTATCATTCAAAAATATAAATAGTGAGAAGTCACGTCCAGCAATTTTTAAATATAGGAAGAATATTCACGAGCTTTTTGGACTACTTTTTATTGCTAATTGTTTTTTCAATTAATGCCGACGTTTCGGTAGTTAGGTTTTCTACCTTTTTCAGGGCTACAATAATTTTTTTTTAATAGACACATATAGACGAAACATACAAAACTAGACACGAACATTTTGTTTTTTAAAAAAATATAAGAAAATATAAACACACCATGTAAAATTGAACATTTTTTAAAACACTTATTCTGTAGTTAAACAGATTACAGCCTAGAATTACATTCTATTTAAAAGTTATTTATTTTACGTTTTTTAATGGGTTTTAAGGAAAACCGTAACGTATTCAGGCATGTTTTCCAGTTTGTACTTATTTTTATTTGGATACCAATTTACACTGCTTTGGTTGATTTTACTTTCTCCTTTTTTAGGCTGTAACTGTTTAACTGCAGAATAAGTGTTGTAAAAAATGTTCATATATATATTTTTTTAAAAAACATTTTGGTACCTAGTTTTGTATGTTTCGTCTATTTGTCTATTAGAAAAAAATATTAATAGTAGGTTAAAGTAGGGTAGAAAATCTAACTACCGAAACGTCCGCATTAGTTGAAGAATAAGCAATAAAAAGTAGTCTAAAATGCTCGTGAATTTTCTTCCTATATTCAAAAATATAAATTTATGTTCTAACATATGACAAAACAATCCACCACTTATCGAAAAATATATGCATGTCAATATTTAAAAAATATGTAAAGGTTTTTTCATGAAATAACTCAATAAAATATTTAGAAGTTATATTTGGTACGGAAGTGGGGTTTATCCCCACAGGTCCTCCACTGGCTCTATACTGCAGTCATCCACCCGAGGATTACCTACGTATCCGTGATCTGGTGGCCGGAGGAAGAAAAGGTTATATATTGCCAAAGACTGGCCGGACTTCAAAAGGCTAGCCTGCTTAGGAATGCCTGGAGCAATGACGACTACATCAGGCGCCGCATTCAACGTTCTCTTGGGTTTTCCGGAGCTTTCGATATGGATTAAGAGGGAAGCCTCGTGCAAAAGGACGGACGACTGCGGAATTTGGAATACCAATGAGTCCTCCAGAAGCGGATCGACGCTCCAATTTTCGGGCCCAGAACCCTACCTGGGTCTAAGTAAAAACTACTACTCGCAGCTCCTGAATAGATGGGCCAGGAAGATGACAAAGGAGAATTGATCAAGGACGAACTACTGCAGTCAGGTAAAAGAAATGCTACACAACCCATGAGGGTCATTAGGGACCTAATTTGCATTTTGTAGGGATACTATAAACTTAACAGGCACATGTACTAGCTGGGGGTTAGCTCTATCATCTTGTTCGCACGAGTGAAAGGTGGACAAGACTACGCTGAAATATCATCGGCTTCGAGTTCCTCTCCAAGGAAGAATTACAACACGTCGACTGAGGCGAGTGGATTGAGGCTGATGATCCAGGGTCAGCGAAAAAAAGTTCTTGCCATAATTCAATTCTATTAATATATAAACAATTATTTTATTTCATTTTAAACAACCTGAGTTAAAATAACTTATTTTTATGGATTATAATACGAGAAGTAAACTAGATCTAGATGTAGCGTTCCATTAAAGATAAACACTATCCTACACAAGCTTTTTAATATTATTTGAACCCAGATTTCTTTCAGCTTGAAACTGGATAAAAATAAATATTACCAGTCTTTTCGCCAAAAAAAAACCTTATTTTTTAAAAATAATGTTCAACATTTTTATAAGATTCTATGTACTTAAATAACAAACCCCTTAGAATTAAAACAAACGGTAAATTTCCTTTACCCGGAACTTCCCTCGTTATGAATATTTCCTTTTATTAGGAATAGTGAAGTGTGACCTAATTTAGTTCAGTACATAGTCACAGTATATATGTGTTACATATACAATTTTATTGGGTGCCATTTTGTTCCATCATATTGGATTCCTACCAATATTTTATCAGTTTTTTACTATCTATTGTACGCTTGATTTTTGGGAATAATTTAATATAAATTCAATAAGTAGTTTATACATTGGCACGCCGCCATTTTGTTACGTCATTCGTTGAATTCGTACCAGTTTATCCCATTTTTCTGCAAAATTTAAGGTCAATTGAATAAAATTTTTTTACGTTGATTTTTTTAAAATTTTATTTGAGCGCCACCTTAAATTCATGCCACAATTTTATCACTTTACCTCTATATCACACTTAATGCTTGCACAGAAACTGAAAAGTAGTTTTTTTTTTCAGGTTGATTTTTTAAATAATTTATTAATTCGCCATTTTATTTTGATATTTTGGATTCATACCAAAATGTTGCCAGTTCATTCCTTGATATTTGTGCAAAATTTGAGGTAAATTGGATAATTAGTTTTTTTAGTAATAATTCTTTTAATGTTCACTAAGTCGTCATCTTGTTGGCACATAGTTATTTCGGAACACATATATACTGTCTTTAAACATTTTTTAATAATAATACCAATATTTTACCATTTTCTACCTATGCCACACTTAGTTTTTGGGCATAATTTAAAATAAATTCAATGATATTTAATGTTTCTCCAAAATTCAAAGTCAATTGAATAAGAAGATTTTTTTAAGTTGATTTTTTTAAACATTGTATTTGGTCGCCATTTTGTTCCGCTATCTTGTATTCGTAACACAACTTTACCATTTTTTCTAATTCGAAATTAATCTAATAACTAGTTTTTCAGGCTCATTTTTTAAATATCTTGTTAAGCCGCTATTTTGTTTCATCCTCTTCGATTCTTACGAAAATTTTTCCAGTTGATTGTTATATAACACTTGATTTTTGTTCAAAATTTGAGATAAATTAGATAAGCACTCTAGTAATAATTTTTTTAACACTTCACTAGGCCGCCATTTTGTTTTACCGTATTGGATTTTTACGAAAATATTACCAGGTTTTCCCCACATGACTCTTAATTTTTGACCAAAATCTGAAGTGAATAGGGTACGTAGTTTTTTAGCTATGCCGCGAACAGACAGACCGACGGAATCGAGAAAACATTTTTTCGTCATCTAGGGACCCTGAAACGTAAAGATCTGAAAACAACTCGAAGGATGATTTCTTCACGATTATAAAAGACAATATTAAAAAGATATATTTATCTTGTTTTTTATGTTAAGCTTATGATTGGTATGTTTTTTTCTCAAAATTGTTAATTTAAAGAAACATTTTATATTTTTATACTTTAATCTCATGGATTTTGTAATGCATAGACGGACATTTTTGTTTAGATGCACTTTAACACAATAATGTAATGTAATATGTAAAACATATTAAGTAATATATTTGATTTAATTTGATATTATTAGCATTGCTAATATATTTTCAATAATGCACATAAATGCTCTGTCAAAACTGTATTCTTAAAACTATTTATTTTTTATTAAACCGTAATAAAATGTAATTCTTAATAATAATAGTAAATAAATTTTAGTGTTTGTTAATGTGGAAAAATGGAAAGCTCT
Source organism: Kuschelorhynchus macadamiae (assembly GCA_030620095.1). Taxonomy (NCBI): domain Eukaryota; kingdom Metazoa; phylum Arthropoda; class Insecta; order Coleoptera; family Curculionidae; genus Kuschelorhynchus; species Kuschelorhynchus macadamiae. Next base: position 1,297,865 of record JAUTXW010000144.1, read on the forward strand.
TAGGGGTCTAATTTTGCATATGATTTTCTGCAACAGGAAAGTAGAAAAGCTCGGAAAAGATTAGTCTAATCCATAATGATGATAATCTAAATCTGAGACGTTTTAAAATATTAATCCAAGGACTGGATTAATCACTGTGGAAGAAATATGATATGGAAAAGGACAGTGTTCGGATTTAAAAATGATAAAACAAAGACGGAAAAACCTCAGTGAGACGAGACGGGACAGAAAATCAACGGTCGAGAAAATGAGGTTGAGATGCTTTGGAGCGAGTAATAGAGGATGCTAAAAGTCGGTTAGCCGCCAGCCTATAGTTTCACTTGTTTTTATACTGTAATTACTTTTTCTGCAAATCAATCGAAATATTAAACGAACATCAGAAACGCAATATTGAGTAAAAAATAATTAGAGAGTTTTTATTAATTTCTTTTATGAGAGTAAATATCGCATAAATTACATTCTATTGGAACCCCCAGAAATCGTCTCTTTTTAAATAAAGAAGAGAAACTTTAAACTGAACTTGTTGGTTTCGAAAACTCATGCTTCTAACCTTTAACCTACTAAACAATAAAAATCCATGCGTTTTGAAATTACGTTTTGTTGTGAGAAATGTACAGGTTGTTTAAAATAAAACGCCCTACCCCCTTCCTTGGAGGGCCATAAAAAATGGAGGAACCATTTACAGACAAATATTTACTTGTTTTATTTGAAATTTTAATTTATTTTATTTACACATGGAGTTGCTTTTTTCCTGGGATGATATAAACTTTCTCATTTTAAATAGGATACCCTATATATATATATATTATTATAGCTTATGATAGTATGCATAAAGACGTTCAACAATATAGGTATGTTAGTATGGGTCTGTAATATGACGTTTCGGATGTATTCAGTTTTCATCTATTTTTAAATTAACGGAATAAAAGTAGTTCCACTCTTTATAAATTCTGCGAGAGCCAAAAACAGATAGGAGTTCATTATATGTACGCTCTAATATTCAAGTTCTTTAAACTTAACACTAACTAACTACAACATTGCAATATTTCGCGCCTTGTATTTTTTTAGATGCAACCCCTTGTATATTATATAAAATTTAAACAGGACATTAAACAACATAATATTATGGGTCTACGACTCACCGTTATTTTTTCATGAAACAGCTTTAAAATTTGGCAATTAAAAAAACTAATATTTACGCATTAATAATTATTTCAGAAAATAGGGGAAAATAGTCCACAGTGAGACGGTTTGTACAGTGAGACATTATTATTTTCACTAAACTACTAAAACTAAAAAACTAAAATGCACATGTGTGTTTGTGAACGCGCTAAAGTAACTTCTTATCCGTTTTCATCGGATTATATTTATTTGTTATTACAACTAATAACTTTTGTATATATGTATTTTTAGAAATACAGTATTTAGCTACAAATTTATACTTCGTGTAACAAATAAAACTTAGTTTTTCTTAAACTAAGTGCATTTTATTTCGATCTTGTTGTGGTGCACAGTGAGACAGCATATGGTAGTACACAGGAAGATACTGTCTCATTGTTTGCCACAAATGTAATCTGTAAGACGGAATACCAAGTGAGCTACATTTTTTGCCATAGTGGAAGTGTTAAACCCTACTAAAGATGGTGAGACAAACCTAAGGGAAAACCCAGAAAATAATAGGAAAAACTTCTGAAAGAATATGGCGGCACCAATTAAGTTGTTAAGTGAAGCAGCTAAATCAACTGGAATTCCATTTAGAGCTTCACTATCTGAAAAGAGTTAAACTGAATCCGAATGATGAAATAAGAACTCATCCACTTTACGAAATTCGACAAATATTCACTAAAGAACAAGAAATTAATCTTGCAGAATATTTAAAGCAATATAGCAAGATGACTTATGGATTATCAACTATATCCTTGAGAAAAGTAGCTTTTACAAGTTACTGAAATTAATGCTCCACAATCATGAGATAAATAAAGATGTGCTGACAAGGAATGGATGATTTGTTAAACAACACATGCACATTGGAGCGCCTACTGGACCCCTTGGGCTTGCGAGTTCGTCCGGATGGATGACAATAGAGTTGTGATTCTGTAATTGAACATTTTGTGTAATATACAAACAGCTCAAAAAATAACCCTGCGTTGCTGATATGTGACAATCATAAGTCTCATATGGGTTTCAAGTTCTTGGACCCTGCAAAAGAAAATGAGGTCGTAATGGTTACTTTACCTCTACATTGCAGTTATAAAATGCAGCCCTTAGACTTAACCGTATTTGAACCACTTAAAGCATATTACAATGCAGAAAATGATTCATGATGCTTAGATACCCTGCCATACCCATTACTATATATCAAATTGTGGAATGTATTGGAAGACCACTGCCAAAGGCTTTAACACCATCTAATATTATTGCTGCTTTTCGACCCTGGATTTTTGTGGTTCCTCAGTAACCGATAGGACTCTTAAAGTTTCCACTATTGCACAAAAAAACGTGACTTTTTTTCGTATCTTACGACTCTTAGTCCATTAGATTTCTTGTAAAGTCCATCCGCGAACATACTGTATATAGGAAAAATATTTGGTTTTTTGAAATCCTCGAAAACGCTTTCGGGTGCGCTATTTACAGTTGGTGGACATACATAAGACGTTCATAGCAATTTTTTTACACTTTTTTCGCCAATGTTTTTGTCTAAATTTGGCATTTTTCTTAAATACACAACTACTAAGTTACGCTACCTCCTGTAGCGTTTGCTACTCGGTTTAAATCAACATTGTTGCACAAGTTAAAGTTATGTCTTTTTTTCCAATGGGATACCCTGTATATTTTTGTTAACACTTAATAACATATCTAAAGATATTACACATAATTTTAACAATACCTTTGATAAAATATTTGAATAAATCGAAAAATAAACCTACTTCACTCAAATTTTGGGATTTTTAATTATCATCTTTCCTACTTATGTCTATTTCAATTTCCACAGAACTGAATTAATTTGAAGAATAATAGGTACCATTCCTGCAACAAAATGGCACACAAACGTATTCAACGCCTGTTTAGAGTCGAATTGACTATGCAGCTTTCGCATGGGCATTTAAACTTATTTATATTCAATAAGCTTTGGAAACAATTGTTTGACGCCATCTTTTCCAATATTTTGATAGTTAAACATTTGAGTTACACATATTCCGATAAAATCCGCGAACATAGCATACAACAGTATGAAAAAATTCAAAATGATGATGAGTGTTGAATCCGGTAAAGACAGTATTGCTGCGTCGGAACTATATTTTAGAAAGTACCCAGAAAAACGGCAGCCCCATCCAGATATTTTTTAAACGACTGGAGAAAAATCTTCATCATATAGAAAGAAAAATAATGAAACAGGAGAAATCAACACAATCGCATATATTCTAGCAAATCCAACTTCATCTTTGAGGCAGATTAGAGACGAAAGATATTGAAGAAGCGCAAATTTCGTCAGTATTGCTATAGGAAAGTTCAAACTTTACATCCAGGAGGCGCAGAACGTAGACGACAATTCTGCTCATAGTATTTGGACAATTGCCGAAGAAAGAATAATTTCTTCAAAAAAATAATATGGACAGGTGAAGTGCGCATATCTAGCGATGGCATATTCAATCACCATCAAAAATTTGTATTGGGCTAATGAAAATACACACATTACCGTCGATCGAACATCACAGGGTCGTTTTGGATTTGGTTTTTACTATAAAGTTTTAAAATATAAATCTCCTCCGTATCTTTTAGATCGAGTTGTAGATCGGACGGATGTTTACAATTTAAATATACGTAGAACATGTTAACCATACCCTCTCACAATAAAGAATTATTTAAGCGTTTTTTTTTCATATAAAATTGCTTTCAATAACCTGCATCAATAAATTTGAAATTACTACTTTTTTGGATTTACAGGTGATATCGGGTCTGTTTGTGGGGATTGTTTTATCTGTGTGGATGTCAATGTCCCAGTAGAGCTTGTAGTCTTCATTTTCAAGTATGAATGTTGGTGTATAATGGTAGTAAGGGTCTGTGTTCTCCGTTAGTTTGTATGTTGTGGCTAATGCTTGATGAACGACCTTCGCTGCTGAGTTATGTTTCGTGGTGTATTCAGTTCCGGCCATTATTCCACATCCACTCGTTATGTCATCTATCGTTTCTGTCTGCTGGTAACATCTCCCGCACCTGTCGTCTTCAATGGTTGTGTCCTTGATGATGTGCTTTTGGTAGTTTCTGGTTGCTATGACTTTGTCCTGGATGACAAGCAGGAAGCCTTCCGTTTCGGGGAACAGCTGCTCTTCTTATAACCACGTATATAAAAGCTTTTTATGTATGTGGTCTTGCTTTATGTGGTATCTGTGTCTTCCGTGGAGTGTTTTTTCAGACGAAGTGTTCATCTTTTCTAGTCGTGATTGGATGTGACTGTGTTTGTCTGCTGCGTGGCTCGTTTGAGATGTGTCGAACCTTGTATAATTCTTGTCTGCTTCACTATTGCCTTGTGGAGGTTAATTTGTTTGTTGTGGAACAATTTTCTGAGTTCGTAAATCTGTTTTTATTTAGCGATTGTATATCTATAATTTCCCTCCCTTCTTCTTTTCTCTCGATTGTGAGTCTTTCCTTGCATGCGTTGGGATGTAACTTGCTGTGTTTAGTGAATTCAGAGCGTACAAGAATGTGAATGTTTTCTATGTCTTCTATCTACAAATTATTTTATTTTTATAATATTGCTATATTATTGTAGATTTTTTTTGGGTTAATAAAGGTTTAAATATTATTATTATTATATAATGTATGAATATTATTGTGCTACACGATTTTTGGTGAAAATTTAACAACTCAGAGGTATATTGAAATTCTGGAGGAAAATCTGATACCCATTATCCAAGGCATGAATAACCGATACTTCGAGCGAGATGACGCTCCAAGTCAAAATGCCCGAAGACTAGCTGAGTTTCTAGATCGACATTTTCTCAATAAGTAGTTGGGCCGGTAAGGTGGCTACCTAGATCGCCTGACCTTACCCAATTAGATTTTTTCTGGGGTTTTTTAAAGAATATCATTTGCAAAAATACGAGCAATACTATTCAAGAATTAAAAACCCGGTTCAGACGTCGTTTGGGAAAAGTGACACGATTCCATATCGTCGCACGAGTTCCACAGGGTTCTAAGTACAGGTTTGTTCAAAATGACGATTTTTTACTTATATAACAAAAAAAGAATTTTGCATCGATTAATTTTGGAAAAATTATAATCGGTCAAGACACGTTTAGCACAAGGTTTACCATATTTTTTTGGCCGTATTACCAAAGAAACATAATATCAGACATTGAGAAGTGGTCTGCTTTTCAAAGTTCTGGTTCGGAGTATTTCCAGAATTTGATTTAAATCAAGTTAAAAAAAGGTAAATATATAAATTCTCGATTTTCACAACTCTTCTAAAAGTTACAATTACAAAAAAGTACCAGTCTTAGATTTGTTTTAGTTTTTTTAACCTTTTTAAAGTACAAAAATAATTTAAGGTTTTTCTATTATCTGAAGATCAGTAGTTACATAAGTTATGACTTTTATACTAAATATTTTTGAATAAAATTCTTAAAATTAACACAATTTTGTTTCATTACTATTTAAAATATGGCTTACAGTGCCATATGGTTCTAAGTACATGTGCATTATTTCTAAAATATTATTGTAAAATTGTCATTATCGCTCGGAAAATCTTCAAATTATAGAATTCCCTTCAAAATAAGTTGCTTTTGGGCGTCCCACTTAAAAAAAGAGTAAAAAAATAAATATCATTAAAAGTCAGAGTAGTAAAGAGTCAAAGTATAAAAACTGCTCTACTGCTAAATTTAAAAAAAAATGGACTTCCAACCCTGTGGAACTTGTGGGACGATATATACAATACTCTTATGGATGTTGATAAGCGCTGCAGAGAGTTTTGTTAGGTCTTAGAATTAGTATTGCTTTTGTATTTTAGGATTAATAGTTCGGAAGTTTATTGATTTTATTGTTTATTGTTATGTATGTTTATTATGTGTTGTGTGTAATGTTATGTTATGTTTATGCTTAGTTTTGTGTAAATATTTGAAGTTCAATAGAGAATGGCATCCAAAGCACTAAACAAATTTACCTAGTTGTTTTGTTTAAAACACAGACTCACAAAGTAAGTATGGGATATTGTCATAAAAAAGTAGAATAAATATAAACACATGGATATAGTTTGACAAACCACATTTAAACACTTAAAAAAAGTATACATACATACATAAAGTTTATTATTTAAATAACAGTTCATATTACATGTGTGTCACAATCTAAGTACTCCGCAACTGAATAGAAATTCCGGTTATAGAAAAGTTGCTTAACCGACTTTTTCTGTATTTGATATTTGTTTGATACGTACAGGTAATTTATTATATAGTTTAATGGATAAAACCACGGGGCTCTTTGGAACAATCGATAGTCGATGTTGTAGAACAGCTAGATTAAAATTCTTTCTTAACTCCCAATTTTCAACAGTATCCCGAGACAAGCCAATATTATGAGAATTACTTCTTGCGTATTTTATAGAGTTATACATAAATACAGATGTAAATGTAGGTATGTTCAACAAGGTGAAGAATGGCCTACAGGAGTATTGAGGTGATTTAAAAAGCACCTAACCTTTTTTGTTGAATGAATACTTCATTTGATCTACTGCAATTTTCCCAAACTACATTTGCATAAGTGAGGCAAGATTATACAAATGAATGATAATAAAGCTTTAAGAGAACTATATCTACTTTAAAGCGAAGTTGCCAGATGACAAATGAATAAATAGCTAGTTTTTTTCATAACAAGGTCAATTTGATTTGACCAAGAAAGCCGGGGGTCTATAAATACGCCAAGAAATTTGGCAACTGAATTTTGCTGAATAGTTTTATTGGTAACTTTAACCAAAAGACTCCTGTTCAAGTCTCTCAATGAGAAATCAACCAATTCGGTTTTATCCTCGTTCAATAATAAACCATTTTCCTGACAGTAATTCTGCACATTAGTCACAGAGACTTTCAAAATCCCATTCGAAATATCGCTGATAAAGATTATAAACAAAAGAGGTACCAATAAGCTACCCTGTGGGACACCTCTATCTACATTTCCAGTACGAAAAGTATACTGAGCATCATTTTCTTTTAAGATTACATTTTGGGTACGACCCGATAAAAAATCTTTTAACCAGTTGTAAGCATTTCCCCGAATTCCATCGTTATTTAGTTTAGAGAACAATAGTTCAATATCAGTCACTTCAAATGCTCTTTTGAAATATTCCTCAGAATTTTATTGTATAAAGAAAGAATGGCGTCCTGAGTAGATACCCCCCTTCGAAATCCGCATTGTTTAGAATTAAAGAAGATTTTACTTTCCAAGAATGCAAGAAGTCTTTTATAATAGGCTTTTTCAAAAAATTTTGAAAAAATGGAGAGGAGAGCAATAGTCCTATAGTTTGTAATATCATTTCGGTTTCCTTTCTTGAAAATAGGTTGAATAATTGCATATCTTAAGATTTTAGGGAAACAGCCCTCAGAAACCGATTGATTTATTAAATATGTTAGAGGTTCAAGAACATTAACGAACATGCTTTAAAAGCGAAGATGGTATTTCATCAAAGCCGCAAGAATTCTGTTTTGAACCTGATAATATTATGTCCTGGATCTCTTTCCGGGCGTAGGGTGCTAAAATAAAAATTTTTTTACTTTACTACTGGTCTTTACGATTGAAACTTTTAGGTGAGAACTCAGCTTTTGTAAGGAATTAATAAAAAAATCGTTGAATGCTTGGGGGCCTCGTTTAGTTTGTTCGTGTTTTGACCACTGATATTTTCTACAAAAGATTCAGGTAGGTCAGTGACCTTGTTTATATTTGTTTAATTTTTTATAATTTGCCAAGCTGTTTTGGATCTGTTGTTCGAGTTTATATACAGATTGTTGTTATATGTTTTTTTGGCTAAAGTGATATATGTCTGGTGTTCCCTTTTTAAAACGTTGTAATGCACCAATAGTCCGGGATCTGATGTATGTTTATAAATTTTAAACATTTCTCGCAAGAAACGGCCTTCATCAATAATATCAACGGAGACCCACGGCTTTATATTTACTTTCTTTTTATTTTTGCACAGCTCCAGAGGAAAACAGAATTTAAAATTTTCTAAAATTACATTAAAAAATAAACTGACCTCACTATCAAGGTTTTTGCCCACAAATACAGATAACCAATCAACTTTAGAGAGCTCTATTAATATTGGATTCCTTGAACAAGCATCTTTTTTGTACCGGGACAATAGCTTCTTTGGGGTTGTGAAAGGAGAAGGATATTAACTGCATATAATGATCTGAAATATCAGTATAAATAATTTTGGATGCTATCGATGCTGGATCCGCTGAAGAGAAAATATTGTCAACGTGGTTTTAGATCCACTTTGTACACGAGTGTATTCAAATATTGTTTGTTTAAAACCAAGTTGATGAAATAAATATTGTATTGATGATGAATGTTTACATGTTACTAAAATCTACATTAAAGTCCCCGGAGGAAAAAATAAGTAGAAATGTTTTTGCAGACGGCAGATAAAATTTTCTCCGCGTTGTCGAGAAACTGGACGATATCTCCAGATGGGGATCGATATAAGCAACAATATATAAGTAAGATTATTTCCCAAAAGTAATTCACAAAAAGCAAATTCAAAATGTTGTTTATGATTTAGGCTAAGCAACTTATTGAAATGTTTAAATTGTATGTCCTGTCGCACAAAGATTGCGACATCCCCTCTTTTTAAAAAAGATCTACAAGAGGAACCAGCTAGCTGGTAAAAATGAATATTAATTAAGTAAATTTCATCATTACTACACCAAGTTTCTGTGATGCAGACTACTTCCGGAGTACCCAACGAGTGCAGGAGCAGTTCACATTCGGTTACCTTGTTCCTAAGACTTCTGACGTTGATGTGGCAGATAGATAATGTTTTGATTTCGTTATACGTTATCGGTAAATCCGTCACTAGTGAGGGGCCAGGGAGGCCGGTAGCCAAAAATTTGGATTAACTTCCATTAATCGATTAAGTAAAAAATTCAAAGGATGTCCCATTGACAAAAATCGTAATTTTATTTCATATCTCAAAAATTGAAATAGATAAAAAAAGGAAGAACGCTACTTAAATCAACGTAAAAAAACACGTAAAGCACCTATTTACTTTTTTCTGTTATTAGCAATAATATGCGAGATACAGGACCCTGTCAAAAAAGGCCAATTTTGGAAAACACCCCGTAGCTCAATAACGAATCAAGTTAGCCATTATCAGCAAGCATGGTTAAAGTTCATTTGTAAATCGAACTCGAAAATGTTCAATCAGTTTTTATGTAGCACCTACATACAGTTTTGCCAGAACCCCCTTAAAAGTATCCACCCTCTACGGCTTATTCATTATTAATGTGTGATGATTTCATAAGTATTAAAATAAAAATGTTTCTTCACCGGAAAATAAAAATTTATAACAAAATAAGTGACAGGGCGATATTTATTAATTCCTTACAAATTTCACCCGAATATCGGAGTTATTTGAAAATATTATTCCTATATCGCATCGTAATAATATTACATGAAAAAAGTGATAAATAAACATGCCCACTTTGAAAATTGCGGAATTATCGGTGTCAAAAATGTACTGCTAGTAAAATAAATCCAAAATCTACTGAAGTTTGGCGTGGTGTAAAATGAATAAAATACCCAAGTGGCTTTGAAGCGTACAGAAAAGACCTCAAAGGAGATAAAGATATTTGAGACAAGAAATGTTGAAATTATTCATAGGCTTTACTTCACTGAAGGTGGAATGCGAGAGTATCATCACAGTCTTTTTATATTTCTCGGTTATCATTTGTCAAAAGAATATATTTTTCGCCTTGCACAAGGGTCATCTTCGATACAATTTTTAAAAGTATTTGTATCTACACAACTTTATTACTTGAATTTTTATTGGGTTATTTGTATCAAGATCAAGTTATATATATTTTTAAGTTTATATTTCTTCTATTAGAAGACGTAAGAAAAAATTTCACAAACTATTCATTCCTATACGTTGGAGGAAGGTGTATACTATTCTTACACATCGCGCAACGTGGTCATTCGTCTGGTCCTGTTCTAGCACACCTGGAAAAATGACTTATACAGGATGCTCAGGAATTCATTTATCGACGTTTCAGAACAAGTCTTTCTCCCCAAAATAAGAAAAAAGAATCAAAATGCATAGTAAGGATGCTTCTGCCGGTAGAATGACAAACAATAAAAAAAATATAAAAAATAAAACCGGCTTCAAAAAAATCGCAAAATAAACCGTATATTGAGTGAGTTAATGCTTAATATAATGTCTAATTAGGGTTTTATTAGTTTAGACGTTTAGACGCCCACTGGAATTCCAAGGACGGAAATATTATTTTTTACTTTTAGTGTTTTTTTATAGAAATTTTTATTTCACCCTTTTTAGTCTTAACTATAACATTTGTTACTATAAAGGTCAGACTCAAAGTTTTCGAGGCCTAAATCTAGGTACTGGGGTACTTTAAATTGCACTTTAAATTTTGCTAGAACCACGGTTACTAATATTAAAAAATCTGCATCATGTATGTATATATATATATATATATATATATATATATATATATATATATATATATATATATATATATACAGTGGTGGAAAAAAGTATGGAAGCTTTTTAAGATCACGTGTAAAATCGTTTCTGCAAATTATTGCACCGTAAGCATAATGTAATTTGGAGCGGTACATGTCTATTTTACAAAGTAAATTATTTTTGTTGATTTTCATATTTTCAAATTATAAGAAATTTTCAAATAAAAGTTGGAAATAATTATGGAGGCTTTTATTATTTTATGAAAAAAATGTTACAAAAATTTGGTTTAGAATTTTTAGTATTTCGTAGAAGAGCCTTTAGCATCTTGGACTGCCTGGCATCTTTTACCCATAGAACCGACCAATGTTTGTAGAGTTTCTGCTGGAATTTGCGATCACTCTGATTTAATAATATCAAACAATTGTTGCTGATTCTTGACATCAGAATGCATTCGAATGCGGCGATCTAAGAAATCCCAAAGATGTTCAATGGGGTTTAGATCTGGGGACTGGAATGGCCATTCAAGTACAGTTATGTTTTTCTGTCTAAACCATTCCTTTACTAACTTTAATGAGTGTTTCAGGTCATTGTCCTGTTGAAATATCCATCGCAATGGCATCTCTTCTTCTACAAACGGTAGCATTGTATTTTCCAATATCTCTATGTATTGAAATCGGTCCATTTTACCTTGTTGTTCCGAGATTTCATTTTAAATTGTCTGGATCATTTCCGGGGGTCAAGTTTTTGATATCCTTAGAATAGTTTTATCAATCCTAGAGGTAGTTTTACGAGGTCTTCCCGACTTCGGCGCATTACTTACATCACCACGACTATCATATTTTTGTAATATTTTCGTTACGGCACTTTTAGAAATATTTAAAGACTTTGCAATTACCGACTTTTTTGTCCCCATTTTAAATAAATCCACAATGTTTTGTTTAAAGTCTCATGAAAAATAACGGTGACTTGGCATGATAAATAATTATTTTACACGATATTCGCACTGTCGAATTAAGACTGAATGATTTAGAACACAAAATATAAAAAGTTTCCATACTTATTTCCAACCACAAATTCCTTATCACAAAAAAAACATAAACAACATTCCTTTTTTAAATTGTTAAACGCGATAAAATGTATGTATGTGGTATTCCTGCATTTAAGTGAAATTACAAATGCTCCCGCTAACTTTAGCTGTAATGATATAAGCATAATTAAAAGTTTCCATACTTTTTTCCACTATATATATATATATATATATATATATATATATATATATATATATATATATATATATATATATATATATATATATATATATATATATATATATATATATATATATATATATATATATATATATATATATATATATATATATATATAAACTGATCGAAAAAAGTTAAGGATATTGTGTTTTCACTATGAAAAACTATTTTTAGAAAAAATGTGGTATAGCTATTAATACCTATGTCGTTTGCGTTAGAAAAAAATGTTGTTTGTAAACATATGAAATTGTACCCAAACAAATAAAAAAACATTATCACCAAAAATGATGATTTGATTTTTGTACAGTTTAGTTTTGTGTGTGTGTTGCTAAGTGCCGGTCACGATATTGTGAGTTTTCAGTCATCGACAATATGAATAGACGTCATTTAACAGTAGAGCAAGCAAATCAAGCCATTGGGTTGCTTCTTGGAGGTTCACGACAGATCGATGTGGCTGCTCAGTTTAATGTCTCTCAAAGTGTAATTTCCCGACTTAATAACCGGTATAATGAGACTGGATCTGTCATCAATAGGCATAGAGAGGGTAGACCAAGATCGACAGATGCTAGGGAGGACCGAAGATTAGTTAGAGGAGCTAGGATGGATCCTACAACAAACTGCACGGTACTCAGCCAGGACCTTTTTGCTGCCACCAGAATTCGTATTACTCCACGGACGGTTTTAAATCGATTAAATGAAGCAGGTTTACATTGCTACAGGCCTATAAGACGCCCGCCATTGACCGGAAACCACAGAGCTCAACGTTTACTTTGGTATAATGAAAGATTCAACTGGAATGATGAGTGGCATACTGTGATGTTCACCGATGAAAGCCGCTTTTGTCTTCGTGCTGGTAGACGTTCAGTTCGTGTCTGGAGACCAAGAAATTTAAGAGTTAATGACCGATTTGTTCAAGAAGTACATCCATTTGGAGGTGGAGGTGTAATGGTCTGGGGTGGAATTTTCTACGGAGGTCGAACGGAGTTGTATGTTTGTGAAGGTACAATGACAGGTGAAATTTATGCTCACGACATCATTGATAACATGGTCAATGATTATCGTTGGAATTTGGAGCCCAATTTCAGATTTCTGGATGATAACGCTCGCCCGCACAGGGCCAGGGTAGTACAAGAACGGCTAGCATTCAATGAAATTAATCATCTGCCATTACCCCCGCTGTCTCTAGATTTAAACTGCATCGAACATGCTTGGGACATGCTCGGAAGGGCACTAATTGCCCATCAACCTCCTGTTCAGGGTGTCAGGTCACTAAGGGAAGTTCTTCCAGATTTATGGGATAACCTGGATCAAAATGATTTGGATAATTTAATTTTAAGTATGCCTCGCCGAGTTGAAGCAGTAATAGCCAATAGAGGTGGAATTGTCGTTATTAATACAGTTTTTCTGTTTGTTAATTATCTGCTTTGTTACATTGTTAGAAAAAAGTTGCCTGTAAATTCTAATAAAAACATTTTTTTCTATGATTATTTACAATATCCTTAACTTTTTTCGATCAGTTTATATATATACTTATATATATATATATATATATATATATATATAATATATATATATATATATATATAGAACTAATTTGGCCAGAGTTTTTTTGCCATATAGGATTGATAAAATTTTACAAATTCATCCCTATTTTACCTTGATTTTTGTGTAAAACTTCAATTCAATTGAAATATAGGCCAAATAGAATGTTCGTAATCGTAAAAAAATACCCTCTCAGGTTTATACATATCTTCACGTTTTAGCATCCCTAGGTGCCAAGAAATATGTTTTATCAATTCCATCGGTCCGTCTGTCGATTTGTCTGCCTATTTGTCAGTTCGCTGCATAGCTTAAAAACTACGTATCAGATTGACTTCAAATTTTACTCAAAAATTAAGCGTCATATGGGAATGACCTGATAACCTTTTGGTAAAAATCCAAAACAAAATGGCGACCCAGTGAAATGTTGTTTGATACATATATTTTAAACATTTTGCTTTCACCATAATGGCTTTTCACCAAAATTTTACCAGTATATCCCTATATCTCACTTGATTTTTGTGCCAAATTTGAAATAAATTGAGCAAGTAGTTTTTTAACTTTTAAATTTTGGTAAAATGTTACGGTGTCATCCCTATACGACCCTAAGTTTTTAACCAAAATTTGAAGACAATCGAGTAAGTAGTTTTATAGCTATACCGCGAACAGACAGACAGCGCTACAGACATCCAGACCGACAGAATAGAGAAACCATGTTTGCGACATCTAGGAACCTTGAAACGTAAAGCTTTGAAAAATGGTGATTTTTTCTCGATTACAATACTCTCCTCTAACGAGAAAAGTAAAAATGTGTATAAATAGTTAAATGTCATTTATTTCTAAAATATTACCAATTAAACTACAGAACTATAAAAAAGAACACAATCCCCACGATTTACGCATCTTTGTATTTTAATATGCGAAAAATCCCAACCGAGGACAATGTGTTAAAGCAGATATTTTACACAACCTCTATCTATTTATACTAGAGCGTGTAATAAAATTAAGGAAACTGCGAAATATCTCAAGTACCCTTTACCTGAATTTATTGAAAATATGTACACTTAGAAATGAAATTGAAGAAATGGGGAGTTGCATTGCTGCCAAGTTTACTTTTTTTCTGTTATAAAAGGATTTTTTATAACGGAACACCCTATATTATATTACTTTTTAAAATTCTCAATAATTTTTATTAAGAGCACTTTCTTGAAAGTCAACAGTTTTTGCGAAAATAAGGGTCTAATATTCATAATTTAATGTATTACCTAGATGTTTGTAATATTTTTAATGACAAATATCCCAACGGAAATCCAATAACTAAATGTACCGTAAGTAAAATTAACAAAAAATTTCGTGAAACTGGAAAGATAAAAAATGCTGCCTTCTGGCAGACCCAAAAGCGCAACAGGTGGTGATAAAACTCTAAAAGTTTTAAATAGTTTAGAATCACTTTCTACCAGAATATTAGGAAGAAAATGAAATGACGTCTCACAAATGTCCGTAGACCGGCTTCTAAAAACCGAAAAGTTTCATCCACACAAAATAACTTTGGTGCAAGAACTCTGAGGATGATAGGCGCTTGGAATTTTGTCAATTAAATTATTTTTTCTGACGAAGAAATTTATTTTTTGAATGGAAAAGTTAACAGGCATAATTGTGGATATTGGGCCAGGTAAAAACCACATTGGATACGTGAAAATCATACCCGATTCTCCCAAAAGATACATTTTTGATGTGGTATAGAGGGTACAAAAATACATCGGCCCCTTCTTCATGGAAGACACATTTAACTGGAGATAGATATTTGAATCTTTTAAGGACCGAAATTCACTCAGCTATTGCAGAACTATTTCCGAATAACCGAAAGTTCATTACTTTACCTGCTGTATTAAGTATTTAAACTTGATTGTTTTTTTTAGGTAATGATGCACCAAATGATGAAATATGATTTCAGCAAGATGGTGCTCCACCGCATTTTGCTCGGAATGTTCGGAAATATTCAGACAATATTTTTTTTGGAAGATGGATTTGATGTAGGGGTACAATAGAGTAGCCACCTCGGTCTCCGGACTTGACACCCCTCGACTAATTTTTGTGGGGACACCTGAAAAATGTGGTGTATAAAACTAAGCCCATGCTTTCGAGGATTTAAAGGAGTGAATAGAAATCGAATGTAGAAGAATCGAGGAAGCTGGAATTTTTTATAGTGTATTAAATATTTTCCCACAGTATTTGGCCTACTATCAGGAAGTAAGTGGACAACATTTTTAACACCTTACTTAGTTTCATTAATTTATTGTTTATTGTATTAGGTATCTTTCTTGTATTGTATTGTTTCCATTATAAACATCTCGCAGGTTTCGCATTCTATCCCCATAACCCAATATAATTAAAAAATTAATTCTTTAGATTTTATCCATTTTCGTAAATCAACAAAGTAAATGGATAACATTTTTGTAAATCAACAAAACTGACATTGTCAAACATATGAGGTAACTTTTGTATGCAGATAGTTAAAAGTTTTACATTAAATTATGGATAAAAGGTAATAAGTACATTAAATTATGGATATTAGACCCTTATTTTCGCAAAAACTGTTGACTTCCATAAAAAGAACTCTTAACAAAAAGTATTGAGAATTTTACGCAGATTTTAAAAAAGTAATATAATATAGGGTTTCCATTAAAAAAATTATTTTGTTTTTATAACAGAAATACAGTAAACTTGACAGCAATGCGGAACTCACCATTGGATCCGGCCAACTACGTAGCCAGTGAAGAGGTCCGGGTGTCTGGACCTCCCCCCCTGAAACTTTGAAAATATTTTAGCATAGACATCATGTTTCTTACTAATTTTCCTCAGGTTTGACCATTTGGACCCCCCCCTAGATTAATTTCTGGTTTGGACCCCCCCGAACTGAATTTCTAGCTACGTGCCTGGAATCGGCATTATTTCATACTTAAGTGTAAATATTTTCATTAAATTCAGGTAAGAGGTTCCTAAGATATTTCGCCGGTTCGTTACTTTTTTTAAACTCTGTATATATATATATTAATATACTGGGTGATTCACGACCCACTGTACATACTTATGTGGTGTATAGGGTATCCCTAGGGTATATCGAAATGGATATTTAAATTGGTTAATTCGGCTTTATTACCAAGATACGGGTGATTTTCGTATTTTGTAAAAATTTGTTCACCCCTTAATAGATTTTTTTAAAATTTTGTACACAAACACTCTTGGTATATCATAACGTTTTGACGTTTGAAAAGTAGCAAAGTTCCAGGGCCGTATCCAGCCAATTCACACAGGGGAGGGGGGTTAGTTTTGAGACACCCTGTACATCGGAATTCGGTATTTTTGAATTTTTTTTCTTAAACTACATTAATTTGTGAACAAAAATATGCCACCATCTTGAATGGCACACTAAAGGTTATGTACGAAATTTAAATCTTTAAATAGTACATATCCCTTTTTTAGCGGTATCTGTATTAAAGCTTTTAACTAAGTATAAAATTATTTCAATGATTGACTTTAAAAAAAAATTAAACTATCTCTACTAATAAAACACAGCCTTGTCGAATTAATTTTTATTTTCAGTAGCCCAAAAAAAACTAAAATCTACCCTAACACAATAACGTCTTAAAAGCTACAAAATGTTTTCAAAATGCATACCACCGGGGTCCCTACATTTTTGTGCACGCTTTTGTAGGTTTGCAATTGAGCGGTGAATCATTTGAGGGTTTTGTCTAACCTCGTCGCAATAAAAATGTATCCTATTTATTAATTGATCCCTAGTTTCGATTGGAACACTGTAAACTTTTTGTTTTAGATGCCCCCACAAAAAGTAGTCGGCTGGATTAAAGTCTGGCGACCTAGCTGGCCAAGGATGTGGTCCTCCGCGTCCAATCCACCGATCAGCAAATTGTTGATTGAGATAATTTCGAACATCAATTCCAAAATGTGCAGGTGCCCCATCGTGTTGAAACCATATGCCCCTTAAATTTACATTTTCTAATAAGCCCGGTAAAATGTTTTGTAGAAAGTCCAAATACACAACAGCCGTTAGTCGTTGAGGGAAAATATGTGGTCCAATTAAATGATTATTTATTAAGCCGCACCAAACATTCACTGAAAACTTTCGTTGAGAATTGGCCAATCGCAACGAATAAGGGTTTTCATCTGCCCATACATGAGAGTTTCTAGAATTAAAGACTCCGTCTTCGATGATTTATTACCCACCTAGCAAATGCTAATCTAGGCAAGTAGTCGCCTTCTTGTAATCTTTGTACCTCTTGTACATGGAAAGGGTATAAGTTTTCATTTTTTATAGTTCTCCATACTCTTGTCTGCGGTACCGTGAGCGGAAATTCGCCTAGTGCTTGTGGTTGGATCTTCCCTCACAAGGTTGAGAATATTCTCTTCTTGGACCACGTTATTAGCACCCCTCTTTCAACATGAAGATCGGTTGAGGGAAACTTACCCTTTTCACGCAATGTATTAAAGGTTGCGGCAAACATTTGGTGATTTGGAATTCTACGATCCGGAAATCGTCTTCTGTATTCTTCTGTAGCAGCCCTTCCGTTACCATTACAAAATCCGTACACAAATACGATGTCTGCGTACTCAGCATTTGTAAATAACGGCATTTTTACAATTATTGAAACGTACAAACTTTTTGCAAAGAGAAAATTCAAATAAAAAATCTATAATTAACAATGTCAAACACAAATGATTGAATTTTATGTACGTAATTGTCATTTTTAAAATATCTGTCTAAATTCCAAGGCTTACTTTATTATTTTTAGGTATTAAAATTTATTGAATTTGTATTTTTTTGTAGGTTTTAAGGTTACGAAAAAAATAAAGGTAAATAAAAAAATTAAAAAAAAAACAAGCTCTAACACGTAATTTGTATACAATAACAAAAATAAAAAAAGATAAATTTTTACGGTAGCCGATAAATGATCACGATCTCGAGCATTGGATAAGAGATGAGGCGAAAAAGACTCAAACAGAAATTAACTGGTTTATTAGTAGAGATAGTTTAATTTTTTTAAAAGTCAAGCATTTAGACAAAAACCTCAAATGTAAATGATTCAACGCTCAAGTGCAATTCACAAAAGCGTGCACAAAAATGTAGAGATACCGTTAGACAGGCGTTATTGTGTTAGGGTAGATTTTGGTATTTTTGGGCCACTAAAAATAAAAAATAATTCGACAAGGCTGTGTTTTATTAGTAGAGATAGTTTAATTTCCAATCATTGAAATAATTTTATACTTAGTTAAAAGCTTTAATACAGATACCGCTAAAAAAAGGGGTATGTACTATCTAAAGATTTAAATTTCGTACATAACCTTTAGTGTGCCATTCAAGATGGTGGCATATTATTGTTCACAAATGAATGTTGTTTAAGAAAAAAATTCAAAAATACCGAATTCCGATGTACAGAGTGTCTCAAAACTAGCCCCCCTCCCCTGTGTGAATTGGCTGGATACGCCCCTGGAACGTTAATACTTTTCAAACGTCAAAAAGTTATGATATACCAAGAGTGTTTGTGTACAAAATTTTTAAAAAATGGATTAAGCCGTTTAGGAGATATAGGGTGATCAAATTTTTACCAAAATATAAAAATCACCCTGTATCTTATTAATAAAGCCGAATTAATCAATTTAAATATCCATTTCGATATACCCTAGGGATACCCTATACACCACATAAGTATGTACAGTGGGTCGTGAATCACCCTATATATATATATATATATATATATATATATATATATATATATATATATATATATATATATATATATATATATATATATATATATATATATATAATGTGCCCAGAATAAAGGAATAAAGGCATTTAATATTATCAAGAAAAATGTTCCCGCCATTTCAAAGTTTTTCCGGATATTCTTTCAAAAAAAAAATCAAAATGGCCCCAGCACGCCATTTTTATAATTTTTTTTAACGTGGTCGCCATGGTATGACCTCGGCACTTCTTTACCAAATTTTATATATACAATAATATCAAAATATTAACTTAGGGGCCAAATACGTTTTTTCCAGCATTTGTAAATTTGTATTGAATAAATCTTTTTGTATATAAGTTTTCTGCTTTTCTTTAACTTTTTTGGTTTTTGTTTGATTGTTAGATGTCAATCAAGTATGACTGTGGTGCCTCTCATGTACATTTTGGGTTTTTTAACGTTAGGGGCTACATAATTTAAAATTGTATGACATATTTTGTACATTTTATTCATTGTCACAGGTGCTGAACATTAATTTTGATTAATATTACTTGTAAGTAATATATGTATGTGTTTTATAAATATTTTCTTCTGTTAAATACTTTTTGAAGAAGTCTTACAAGTTGGCCGGTGGTAATCGGTGTACATAGAGAACCATGATAACAAATATTATAAATAAGCGCCATCTATACATATGCAGAAAAAAATCAGCATTACAAATTCTCAAAAATTAAAATAATTGGTAAACTATAAGTTCTTGGCATTAAAAACATCGAAAACGATATGAAGCTCGTCATATTTAGATTACCCTCTTTGTCCTTCTACCCCCCCCCCCTCGATGCCCCGCCGAACACTTAACTTATATTAGCGCAAGACATTTTTTGTGCCAAGAATAAAATCATTTAATGTTTTCAACATCCGTTAGAAATTATAATAACGCAAGAAACCTGACAAGAAAATAAATTCTCCATTCTCTAGGTCAAGGGATGTACCTCAAGGTGTGCCAAAATTACTTTTATAGTTAAGTATTCTTCAGACATCAAATGTTAACACAATGTCAAAGCATGGATGAAACCTTCAGAAAATATTGCCAGAGCATATTGAAAAATATTAAAAATGGCGGGATGGCATCATTTTTAATTGTTTATGCAACGTTAAATGTGACTTTAACAATAAAACTCGTAAAAATAGAGCTAGAGATGATGAAAAATAATGTTTATTAAAAAAGGATAAAACCGATTTCAAAAAAATTCACTAAAAATGAAAAATATCTTGAACATTTTAGTCTGTGAAGTCGGAGCCAAACTAATCTTAATCAAATTTTAGATACCAAAACCTCAGTACATAAAAACATTTTTGTAATTAAGTAATTAAGAATAAATTTAGCGTCAACAAAATGTTTTAGTTTTTAGTGCAAAGACTGTTTAATTTATTTTTATTCACATTTTTAATTTCATTATGCTTAACTATGGAACCACCCCGGCATTACCCTGAATACGAAGTAATCGGTGTACATACAAATAAAAAAATACGTATGGTCATAGTTAAAAGAATATAAATTATATTTTGTTAATTGTGGTATGGTCGAATTGAGAACTTCCTTCTTTTTTGAGGTCGGTTAAAAAAAGTTTTATTTAGATAAAGTCGGAATTAAAACGCAATGTCAGTCAGTTGGGTAGTACACTCCTTATGTATTACCGTTAAAATGAATCATGGTTAAATGAAGTTGTAAGGAGATAGTTTTAATAAGGGTGGAGGATTATTTTGGTAACAACTTAAAGATTCCAGTTTCCAGTTCCTTCTCTTAGTTTTTGGCAACAATTTCACGCCGCCTGGCAATATTTGAGTACTCTCAATTTCCTAACAAAAGGTTCTGCATGCTACTTTTTAGTTTTTAAAAGTGCTTAAGATTGTTTCTGTATAGGTTCAAATCTGATCTTGTTTGCTTACATATATTAAACGATAATTTATTCTTTACATTCCAGGCACAGCTACGTGGTGGTTTCACCCAGGCGAGCGTTGGATTTTAGAGCAACAGGATGCGTGAAAACTTTCTCTTAAGGCGATTTCTACAGTATCAAGCTTCTGTTCTACTTCTTCACGGTTGTTGGTGACCTATAACCCCTATCAAGTTTTTCTGCAAGTGACCTTGAGAAGTCACCATGGATACAGGAATAATTTAATCTAACATGTAAAACAGGCACAATTATATAAATTAGTTTGAAATTTATTTTAATTTTTTTTGCCTATGTAAAACAAAATTTATTTGTCGGGGCGTTCTGTTATATTTATCAAAATCTTTCTCTCCACTGTTGGATATCGGCCTACCTCTCGTACATATATATTATATTTATCTAAGTTGTTTTAGACAAGTATATGGAACCTACTGATTTTTGCGTATTACTCATCAGTTTAAACAAAGTTTGCCTCTGCTAGGAATCCAACCCTTAGCGCCAGGGTCACATCCGCTGCGACAGGCTCGCCGTTATCATACATAATATTTATTTTTATTGTATGGAATAAACACTGTTTAACAAGACATTCCTACAATAGTCATAGTTTCCGTATGACGGGTCGCCCATTCAATAGACGTTCCCATTTTTACATATATATTTTTTGGATACAAAAGGCAATAATGATAATTAATTATTAGGCTTTCCTTTTTTATACGAAAATGAATTATTTTTAACAATTACATCATTTACCATTATGAAATAAAAGCTGAAAAATGAAAAAAATCTATAATAATAGCAATTGTTATTATGTGACATATCGTTTAATATTTTTATTACACATTATTAGTCAACGCGTCTTTAAAAGGCGTTTAAATGTAGCATATAGCAAATGCCTAATATATATATATATATATATATATATATATATATATATATATATATATATATATATATAAAGTGACAAGTAGGAATAACTGCCACCACAACCAGTACAGCTTAAGGTAAGAGTGTTTTTTCCGATTTCTGCGTTTTCAACTCATTTTAACTATTTTTTATACGTAAAATACACTCCACTGATTACATGCGTTTCCGCTTCTTGGCCCTTCGCGGCTTTGAATTAGTATTTAATCTATTTAATTCCGAATCTTGATCGCCTTTTAAAAATACTCTTTTTTTTATTCAAATTCAAATACTCTTTTAGCTGACATGACGGTCCTAAATTCGGTGTATGGTTTGTCGCTGAAACCTTGTGGGCGAAATTGTGCCGGCCCTCGCTAAACTATAGGGAATATATTTAGAGATTTAATGTTTATTAAATCGCATTTAAGGAAATATTTTCATTTTATATAATTTAATTTAATTGTACTGAAGCTTTAAAATATATTACCTTATAATAAATATAATGTAAATACTCAAATTTTGCATATTTTATAGATAGATACCATAAAATTTTGAATTTTTAATAATTATAAATAATTTTAACAATAATTTAATTTATATAAATTTTCTCTCACCAAAATAGTCAATAATTTGAATTTACCATATGAGATCGTGCTTGAGACTGCAGGCGACAGTTTCAAAAAAGCTATCTTTCTTGTAAGTGTTGAATATATAGACAAAGTTTACGATAATTTTCAAACAAGCAATAATCAAAATGTTTCTTGAATTTGATGAAGATGAATTTATTTCCTAATATTTTTTTAAAAATTGCTGCTGATAAGGCGTTTTATTGCACAAGAGCCATATCGGATTAGGCACATTTTTCAAGGTGGGGAATTTTGAACCGACACAATATGCGCTTTTGGAGTCGGAAAAGTCAACATGTCGTTTTTCCTAGAGAATGTCAGGGGAGATTTGGCTTCAATTCTTTCTGCTTTATTTTTAAGAGACAAATTTTTATAACATTTTTGAAGAAAATCTAAATTTGAATAGGTACTTACAAATCCTAAAAGAAAACGCTATGTCTCCTTTCACGCTAACGTGAACGAAATTTCTAAATTTTGGCTCACGCGAAACCAGATGTGACGTCGCTAGCATTCACGCTAACTAATATAAGCTATTTATATGTTTTCCGTCGAGATGCTTGGTGGCGCAGTGGTAGGGTTTTCATCCCGCGTCGTATAGCCTCTGGGTTCGAATCTCGACAAAAACGAAATTTTTTGTTTTGTTTTTTTTTAACAAAATTTATAATCAATAAAAATTTGGATTACTTATTTTCTTAAAGCTAGGTTAGGTTAGGATTGGTTAGGTTTACTGTAAAGAAAGCGCGCGGTAGTACGCCAACCGAATTCGAATCTATATTAAAAAAAGAATTTTTTTAACAAAATCTATGCTGTTAAGTGAATCTCCTCGTTAGATTAGTACAAGTTTGTCAAAAAAGCCGCCATTCACACGTTTCTCTTATTTAACGTGAACCGACTTTCCGACGATTCGTTCACGTTAGCGTGGAAGGAGCAACGACCAAAAGAAAATTCTATGCGAATTCTGGAAGATATCCCCCTGGCCTAACTGAATAATATATTCTTCCAGCCCACAATGCAGGAATTATCCTAAACTGGCTCAACCAACATTTTCCAAGAAAATGGATAGGAACAAATGGACCTTTTCGATGGTCACCACGGTATCCGGACCTCTCGGTTCTAGACTTCTAGAACGGCCTCTGAAAATGCATATGAACAATTGCAATCTTTTATCTTTAAAAGGAATACAAAAACTTTGCCAAATATGTAGGACATATCGTCGGTGAAAATACAAAGGGGCGTAAGTCGAGTTAAGACCGCCAAAAATTCGCAAAAGTACATATCTATGATGTGACAAAGTGGCGTATCTCTATTCCTTATAGTTAATAGAATATGGCAAATTAATATGTGGACGGATCTCCCTTTCTTAAAAGTGCTGAAAAAACAAACAGGCGTAAATCGACTTACGCCTCTTCGTCTTTTCAAATCTCTCTTATATGGCACGATGATGGAGATACGTCCTCTTTTTTGTTTATTATTATATTTTAAATATTATTAGATTTTTATTTAGAGTTAGAGATAGAGTTAATTACTGTTTTATTCAATAAATTTTCTTATAAAATTGAGTTTTTGTTAACAATATATTGCTCCTTGACCACTAAACAAGTAGGCGTAACTCACGCATAATAATAGACAAAAATAAGAAAAAACAAACAGGCGTATCTGTAAAAATTATTTTAGTTATTTTAATATTTTATAAAATTAGTCAGTTACTATTTTATTCGATAAACAAATTTATAAAATTGAGTTTTTGTTAACAATACATTGTTCTGTGGTCACTAGACAAGTAGGCGTAAGTCATGTATTTATAATAATAGATAAAAATAAGAAAAAACAAAGAGGCGTATCTCTTTCAAAACTCTATATTTTTTTAAATACACTTTTTTAGAAAAAAGTATCTTAAAGAAAGTACCTAATGTAGTGAATTTTTAAAAACCATTTGCAATATGTTATAGCAAACGACATTCAGTGCATAGGCAATGCAATATTCACCAAAACTTTATATGCGTCTCCTGAAAAATAGCAAAAATGAAGTTACTCCACTTCGTATTTCCAGCGTCGATATAATGGTGAACAATGTTTGTAAATTATATTTTTTTAGCTTCTGTTAAAGTTCTGTTATGTTTTTAATATTATTCCAGTAAATAAAGTAATAAATAAGTTTATTACTCCCGTATTAGTAATTTTACTTGTATGATGAAAAATGTTTCCTTCAATACAAAAAATATGATTTTGATTTTTGTGTTACGATGATGGCCGCCTATCTAACATGAAAAATGCATTTTGCGGCATTATTTATAAAAATAAATATAGACTACGAGTATATTTTTATTTATCAGTGAGCCTGATATCATATGAGAAAAGTATATAGAATGTCCCATTTAAAAGAAGGCAAGTTATGTCAATACCTCAAAAAGTATGACCTCTGGAAAAAAAAATTGAGTACGCCACTGGAATTTAAAGAAAAAGTTCTATAAAGAACCGTTATCACATGTACAATAACTTTTAAAATAATCGAGATACGAGGAATGCCTGAAAACGACAAATTTTCAAAATCACCCTGTGGCATAGAAACTATTACGGTTAGCTAAGATCTGTTGGTGGCATCTTTAGTTTGAGGAAAAAGTAGCATGGTGTCGCGGAAACCGCATCTCTCTATCTGTACTCATAAGCGAGAAACCCCGTAAAACCTACGAAAAAGGGACACCCTGTACAAAGGGCCCAATAATGCCTTAGTTTTGTGACTCTAACGGACCACATTTCTCATATTACAGAATACAGCAGTCAATTTTTTGAGTCATATTACCCCCAAAAATAATCAAAAGCATAGTGAATTTATGTAACGTGTAATGTAATATCATTTATTTATTATAACCGATATATTTAGTGCGGTGAAATTTTAAGAAAGGGAAGCAATTTTTAGAAACTTACCTATTTGTAATGTAATTGGATTCTTCGATCATTTTTTGCAAATTCGTCACTGACATCATCATAAGAACGTCGAAGCTCCTGCCCCGTTAAATTTCTCACGAAATTTTTTATACGTTTAAGTGTTGAAAAATTGCGTTCTACTGATGAACTTGTGGCAGGTATTGTCAATACTAATTCACACAATTTCGACACTTCGGTGTAGGCATCTTCCAGGTCCTTGTCTTTTAAAAATTGCATTAGTTACTTAGCGTTCTTTTTTGCGCTAATATCAGTTTCGTAAATCACTTTTAATTCAGATCGCAGTAACACTCGATCGAAGAACTGGCCATAATGAAGAAGAAGAGATTTAAACGCATCTTCTGGAAAAGTTTTTCCTTTAAATGCAGCAAAATTGCAGAGCTCGAGGTATTTAAAATCATTTAAACCGTTAAATCTATAGTTTATTTGTCGCTGAATTGATCGATTATTTCATAAAAGAGGCGTCTGTATGATGTTTGAACATCTCCGACCTTGTCTGTTCGAAGACGCTTGGCTTGTGGCTCTACATTTAACGTCATCGTTTTCTCCCAAAATAGGCCAAAGTCATCTCTTTTTTTGGCTTAACATGGACTTAAAATCATCCACTTTTTTTAGGCAAAAAGCAATATCATTTGTTTTAGTTTGTAAGATACTGTTAACACAAGTCTTCTATTATAGTTCCACCTAGTAGGAGCTACTTTGGGCAATCGTTTGTGGACAATGGAGTCCAAAGCTTGTGTACGTTTTGTTGACTTAAAAAAAAAGCAGCCATTCCACTTAAAGTAACAAAACATACTTTACACTCTTTAATGTGATTGATGGACTGGGATAAAACTAAATTTAATTTATGAGCAAAATAATGGACAAACACAGCACTTGGGAAAGTTTCTCGAACTTTAACTTGCATTTTCCCTAATTGTCCTGCCATCACTACAGCTCCATCATAGCCTTGAGCAACTAATTTTTTCTCTCCATTAATTTCTTTAGTAACGTTATAAACTACGGTATATAATGCATCTGCTGTACGATTTTCGGACACATTCTTAAAACCTAAAAATCGCTCTTGAATACTTCCGTCTGTTTTAACGTGGCGTATTACTATAGATAATTGGCTAAAATTAGTGATATCGGTTGTTTCGTCCAGAACAATAGCAATGAACCGCGCCTCGGCAATCTCCTGCTTAATTCTTTTTAGAATAATGGTTGCAGCCGCGGAAATTAAATCATTTTGGATTCGATTCGACGTTCCGCGAAAAACGCTAGACTGCTTTAAATGATTTTTTAAGCAATCATCATATTTAGCCATTAAACTAAGTAAATCTTGAAAATTTCCTCTATTTGAACAAACCCTTGTTTCGTCATGACCTCTAAATCCTAATTCGTGCTGTCCGAGAAAACAAACAACATCGATAAGTCTTCTTAATATTTGCCTTTTTTTATCGACTAGTTCATTGTGTTGGCGGTGACTAATTTCCAACTGTTTATTAAGGGTGTGTTCAATTCTGGTTTTGCCGAAGACTTTTTCTTTTATGACGGCCTGCAAATGCGCTTTGGACATAATGTGTCTTTCTACAGCTTTATGGAAATTGTTTAAATCGGAAAAACCAGTTTTACTCCAGAGAGCTTTTTCATTTTCAAAAAGTGAACACGGCCAACAAAATAAATTACTTATATTTTCACACCCTGTTAGCCATTTAAATTGTTCGTATTGTTTTTCCGGATAAAAATGTCTAATACAGTTTTTCATTTTTGTGGTTAAATTTTTCATAGGCGGTTTTGCCCTTCCTTTGGAAATTATTTGAAGCTTATCAGCGAAGTTTAATGTTGAAAATCCCTTTATTATTAAGACACACACCACACATTCACACACACTCTTCTTACTAAATTCTTCAACATTTTCATCGTTATTACCGACAGCCGAAGTTGACGGTATTTGCATATCCACGTCCGTATTATTGTCTTCCATATCGCACCATGCACGACGCGACGTACATATCACACAACACACGGATAGCCGTTCAAACAAAGAACCTACTCCAATGATAGCTTCCGCCCCACTTAAAGCACGCGACTGAAATGCAAAAATTGCAAACAGCCGGTGGAAAGTTCAATAACCTCTGGCTCGATTCACAGGAAATCAAGCAGACAGGACTTGGCTGCAGAGAAGCTAGCGGCCCGCATAGGTTCTATTCGATTTCTATTGTGGTTCGGTCGGAGTCAAGGCCGCATTTATTATGGGCTTGATAATTAAGATAATATTTTAGCATTTTTAATATAAACTAAATTAATGGTTTCCTACTTCAAAAATTACATTTTAGAAGATGGTTTGTAATTTTTTTTTTGGGGAAGCACTGCTTCCCTTGCTTTGATGGACTGCACGCCCCTGTATTTAGGAGCTAACTACCATCACATCCAAATATAACAAATTATTCTAATCCGGTTTCAGAAGATACGAAATATAAAAGAGGAAGGAGTAATAAAATGATAATTTGTCCCTTGTAAACCGCGTTCGAGCGTCTGCCGAGAGTCGCGATCCTGTGATAGCGACGAGATAAGATCTCTCCGCTGTACATAACCGGACGCCTTGAAGTCGTGTTTTCATGCTGCCTTACCATTTATGGTTATTGGCAAACTTTTAACAATTATATTCTCGTGTTTTGGGTCCGATCCTATTAGCCTTATGGTCAGTATTATAAGGGATAAGGTGTTATTGGTTTCCGGTTAACTACCCAAAAATCCTTGGTACGATGCAAAGCAGAAATCTAACAGTTCTGTGATCACCAACTTCAGCGTTATATAAATTGACTTTCATTTTATTGATGATTTACATTTATATATCGAAATAAGAGTTAGGATACACTATGATTTAAAAGTACCTCCAATTATCAACATTTGGGTCATTACACTTACTGTTGAAATTGTTATAAAAGCCCTGTATTAAAGAAAACTGTTTTTATGCAGCTAGATATTGACAATGGTGAGAAGCATTTTAAATTTTTTTGTTGTAATCGTAAAAAAATCACCCACCGAGATTTTTTCAGATCTTCACGTTTCAGGGTACCTAGATGACGAAAAACATGTTTCCTCAATTCCATCGGTCTGTCTGTCGGTCTGTCTGTTCGCGGCGTAGCTAATAAACTGCTTACCCGATTGACTTCATATTTTGGTCAAAAATTAAGGGTCATATGGGGATGACCTGGTATCATTTTGGTGTTAAAAAACCAATGACGTCACAGTAAAAAATTAGAGGGGTGAAAGTGGTCGTGGTCTGGAAAAAAGTAACACACAACAGCTTTTGTAAAATATATTATTGTTTATAGCATAGTGTGTGTCAAATTTGAATGATTTATCTCTAGAAAAGGAGAGCCGTGAAAAATTAAAATTTTGACATCCTGTATCTCAAAAACGAAGGCCTTGCGTACACATGTTTATATGACTTTTTTTTTTAGTCTCAAATAAGGTAAAAAATTACGTCCTTCATTTTAAATTTTCAATTAAAAAACACCTTTTATATTAAAAAAAACATATTTTGAAAAAGGGCAAAACGCGACAAATTTATTTTATTTTTTTGTATACAAAAATACATTTTCTCCACAATACAGGGTAGCCCCCTAAAGGGTTGAGACACTTTGACATTGAAATTCAAAAAACTACTCATCCAATTTATCTCAAATTTTATAAAAACATCAGGTATTATGTTGGAATAAACTGGTAACATTTTGGTACGAATCCAAGATGGTTGAACAAAATGGCGGCTTAATAAAATATTTAAAAATTCACTATGAAAAAACTGCTTAATCGTGAAAAATAACCTTCTCAGGTTTTACACATCTTTACGTTAGTTCGCGGCATCGCTTAAAGTCTACTTATCCGATTGATTTTGGTAAAAAATTAAGGATCTTATGGGGATGAACTGGTAACATTTTAGTAAAAATCTAATATGGCTAAACAAAATGGCGGTCTAGTGAAAAATATTATTCTTAAAGAACTACTCATCCAATTTATCTCAGGTTTAATCTCTTAAGCAAGCGGAAAAGTAAAATTTGTGTACGCAAATAAATTTTATGTTGTTTTATTTGTTGTAATAGTTTGCCGCTTCATCTATAAAGTGCGCCAGCTAAGCAGTACGGAAAATTAATCGTGGATTTTTGTAAATTTCGCACTGGTCCACTTGTAATTGGAATGTGCCTAGAGTCTCCATGCACTTGCCGCTAGAAGGTTCTAGCTATTTCCAGTGGCGCCTATACATTTCGAGCATTTGTTTTCATTTCTATACAGTTGCGTTGAATTTAAATTATTATTTTGATGTAACGATGGCGAGCAAAAGAGGAAAAACAATTCGAAGCGATGCACGTGAAGTTATTGCGAGCGTTATAGAGGCCTGTACTAGAGAAGCTGAAAATAATAGTTTGGTTATTCCAATTCAAAATCGAACAGAACGCGCTGCATTTTACACGGGTGTTTCGGAAAGTAGTGTAAGAAAAATTCAAAGAGAACATAATGATCGCTCGTGATATTCACCTTTAAAATCTCCTGATAAAAAAAGACCCCGATTATCATACAAAGATAAAATTGACGATGGCGATTTTCAAGTAATTCGACGAACAATAGAGGATTTTTATATAAACTTGAAGAAGGTTCCGACCTGCAAACCCCTACTTCGTGCTGTAAAGAACAAAATAGATTTTCCGTACTGGTATAAAACCTCAAATCGACTTTTACGATCAAATGGTTTTGTTTGGCGCAAGTGCCAAAATAAACGAAAATTGCTCATTGAGAGACCAAATATTTTTCACTGGCGGGTGAAATATCTATCAACTGTAAGGCAATATAGGCAAGAAGATGATATGACAGTGAACAAATGCTGGCAAAGTGAAAGTGTTACAGGTGTTGTTCAGGGAATCCGCTCTAGTAGTCGCTTTATTATAGTTCATGCTGGTTCAGAAGCCAGATTTGTTCCAGGTGCTGCTTTAGTTTTTCGCTCGGGACTAACAACTGGAGACTATCATGGACAGATGAATAGAGATAATTTTGAAAAGTGATTGCTCGAGAAGCTCTACAAAAAACATTCCTATAAAATCAGTCGTGGTAATGGATAATGCGTCTTATCATTCTCACGTAGAAGATAAAGTGCCAACTAAATACAAAAGCTCATATGATATCGTGGCTTAAATCGAACAATCTTGTATGTGATCCAACATGGAAAAAATATCAATTATATGAAGTAATATCAGCTAACAAGCCTAGAGAAAAAAAGTATAAAATTGACGGTCTTTTACGTAACCTCGGTCATACATCTTTAAGACAACGATTTAGAAGGAATCAGACCATTAGAATCACAGCCGTCAACCTCAAAAATGGCTTAGTTTTTTTTCATATATTTTGTAAAATTGTTCATAAAGTAGCTGTCAATAAACTTCTTCAAAATAATTAATTTTCTCTTCAATACCGGGTGTCAAAAATGTCTAATATTGCAATTAATATTTGAAAAACTACAGACATCATATTTTTCCAAAATTAACACATCGATGTAGTTTTAGTAGGGGAGCCAGCACTGATTCCAGTGAACAAGATTTATCAAAATTTTAACTTATGCAGGTCGAGTTTGGGCTATTCGGGTATGCCAAAAGTGACCGCTTGTCTCCGTCTGTCATATTACTTTGTATAGGGGGTGACATTGTGAAGTACTATACAGGGCGTTTCCTAATTGCGTGCTAATGTTAAAGGGGGATGATTCTTAGACCTTTTTAAGAAAAAAGTTTAATATGAACCTAAAAGTCTTAACTTTGGAGATACAGGGTTTTAAAAAAAACGTTTTTTTTAAATCCTAATTCTGATGCTATTATAGATAAATAACTGTGTGAAATTTGATACACGTCTTTTATGCATAAAAGGCCATTTTTTATTAACAATCAATTTTTGAAATTTCTACCAGTGGCGTATATATGTAATTAACCTGGATAAATCCGTATGGATGGATATGGTCCTTAATGCATAGAAGACGTGTATCAAATTTCATGCAGTTATCTACAATAGCATCAGAATTGGGACGAAAAAATTTTTTTTCTTTTTAAACTTTACCATCCTATTATTCCTAGTATTCCAAAAGTTAAGACTTTTAGGACATAAAAACACCCCCTTTAATATCAGCACGCAATTAGGAAACGCCCTGTATAGTACTTCACAATGACGGCCCCTGTATAAAGTAATATGACTAACGGAGACAGACGACCACTTTTGGCATATCCGAGTAGCCCAAAGTCGAACTGCATAAATTAAAATTTTGTTAAATCTCATTCACTGAATCTGATGCTGACTGTCCTTGTAAAATCTGGACTTGTAAATCGTGTATCACTATACTGGGTGGTCCAATAATAGGGGACGTAGGCAGTAGCCCGGGAACCGTTAATGACAGAACTCAAGAAAAAATATATTTATAGGTAAATCGATCAAGAAAAATCAAAACTAAATCATTTTAAAATTCGAAAGTTCGCCGTTTTTGCAACACAAAAGAGATATAGAAGTGCGGTACACGAAAGAAAACAGATAAATATAGATAAAGGTTCATTAAGCAGAGTTACATTTTTTAATTATCTGAAGTGCGTATAGTCAAAGAGGAGTGCCATATTATTTAAAGAACGACGGGACACCACTGGTTTAAAGACATTTCTTGGCCGACCTTCCTAAACCAATTGACTCCGCCCGGTTTTCTTTCGTGTCCCGCACTATAATAGTTTAGTATGAATCCAAGACGGTGGAACAAAATTGCGGCTTAATACAATATTTAAAAATTCACCCTGAAAAAAATGCTTAACGGTTTGATTTCAAATTGTGTGCCAGAACTAACTGTGGTATAGGGATCAACTGTTAAAATTGTGATACTAATTTAAGATATCCGAACTAAATGGCGGCCAAATAAAATGTTTGTAATCGTGAAAAAACACCCTCTTATGTCTTTCAAATCTTTACGTTTTGGCGTCCCTATATGCCAAAAAATTTGTTTTATCAATTCCGTCGGTTCGTCTGTCGGTCTGTTTGCTTGTATGTCTGTCAATTCGTGACATAGCTTAAAGACTACTTACCTGATCGACTTTTTATCAAAAATAAAAAATGGGGAAAAAAATACAGCTTAATAAAATATTTAGAAAAAATGCCTGAAAAACGACTTAATGGATCGATTTCAAATTGTGTTACTAATTCAAGATAGCGAAATCAAATGGCGGCCAAGTAAAGTGTTTGTATTCCTGAAGAAAATCGCCCTCTCAGGTTTTACATATTTTCACGTTTTGGCGTCCCTACGTGCCATATGGTTTATCAATTCCGTCGGTCTGTCTGTCTGTCTGTCAGTTTACGGCATAGCTTAAGAACGACTTAACAGATTGACTTCAAATTGTAGTTTAAAATTAAGGGTCATTTGGAGATGAACTGTAATATTTTGGTGACAATCTAATTTAGCGTAACAAGATAGCGGCCTAGTGAAACGTTAAAAACATTTTTACTAAAAACTAATTATCCACCTTACCTCAGATTTTGCACAAAAATCAAGTATTAGATATGAATGGATTTGTAACATTTTGGTATTGCAAGATAGCAAAACAAAATGGCGGCGTAATAAAATATTTAAAAAATGAGCCTGATAGTACTAGTTAATATAATTTAACTTTTTGTGCAAGAATTAAGTGTTATAGAGATAAACGGGTAAGGTTGTGGTATGAATTGAAGATGACCAAATAAAGCAGCCAAATAATTTTTTTCAAAAATCAATTTAAAATATTCTTGTTCAATGTGAAAATGGGATAAACTGGTACGAATTCAACATGACGTAACAAAATGGTGGTATGTGTTAGTGTAAAAACTACTTATTAAATTTATTTTAAATTATGCCCAAAAATGAAGTGTTGTATAGGTAGAAATAAACTGGTAAAATATTGGTAGGAATCCAACATGATGGAACAAAAGCGCCCAATAAAAGTGTTTGAAAAGACAGTATATGTAACACATATATACTGTGACTATGTACTGAACTAAATTAGGCCACATTTCACTATTTGACCGATTTTTTTATGTAACTATATTTGTTGTTCAATGGGGTATAACTATTTCTATAACTTCTAATGTACCATAATGAAATCAGAAGATACGTGTAATATATAGAGAAAACACCCTATATAAAATGTATTGTATCAAATTCAACTTGTTGCAATAATGGGCAACCACGCAATAACCTGTTTTGCTATGTCAGCAGGTCAACCACCTTCCCGAGCGTATATGGCAATTTGATTGCATTGTAAAAAAGATTGAGAATATACTTTGGGTAATGTTAATGTGAACATGTAGTTTCATTTTGCTACCCTTTGTTTCAACCCTAAGTATTACATGGCGATCCTGCCACTTGACGATTTTTTTGTGAAGTTATTAAGATGGGTAATGCCAAGTCCAAAGAAGAGATTGTAATTAATCAGGCCTCCAATGGCGATGCAAGGGGTGAAATAGTTGACCAAAATAAGGGATTAAGCTTAGCAGAGATTTTGCTTATAATTTTGGTTGTGGCAACGGCAATTGTTGCAGTAGTATGGGCCATTAGACATGTTCAAAGGAAACTAAGGCAGACAATTAGAAGAGAAATTTATAAAAATGAGCTGCGAAAATCCAAGGATGATTTAAAGATGGAAGAAAATTAAATTTTTTTTTAGGGCGGTATTTTCTTGTAGGAAAAAAAAAAAGAAGAAAGAAAAAGTAAAGACAATTATAAATGGAGTTAGAAAATTTGTTATGTGTTAATGTAACTGAAAATGTAAATAATAATGCAGGCATGTAAGTTTAATTATTACAATATTATGTTATTGTTTTATAATTATAATCGCAAAAATATGGACCCAATTAGCAAGTTTAATAAGTGAATTAAATTTTTAATTTCATGGGAGACAAACTTATTGAAATTTTACATTCATTTAAATATATTCGAACAAATTTGGTAAAATTAAATAGCGAAAGACGAAAAAGCCCTATTGTCGAATCAAAAGTTAAAGTGGCAAAAACTTTATATTCTCAGTTAGGTAAGGAAATTACTGATTTAAACGTAAAAATAGAAAAGTCTGAAATAGACAAAGAAGATATTTTGACTTTTAATAACATAATAACAGAAATTAAAAAACTTTATAAGGAAATTTTAGAGTTTGGAAATAAAAATATTAATAAAGATAAATTAAAAATGTCTTCTTTTGATCTAAAAATAGCTACAAACCTTTTACCGGTCATGGATGATACAGAATCTACAACTTCTAAATTAATAGAGGCTTTAGATTTTTATTCGTCAACGCTTGATAATGATAGTCAACCGTCTTTAATTAAATTTGTTTTGAAAACGCGTATTTCTAACAACGCCAAATTACGATTAGGTTTGACTTATAATTCTGTAAATAATTTAATTCTAGATATGAAAAAACATCTCTTAACTAAAAAATCAGATACGGCCCTTCAGGCACGCTTGTTCTCGGCTAAACAGGGTGAAAAATGTATAACGGATTTTGGTAAAGAGTTAGAGGATATTTTTGTAAATTTAACCATTACGCAAGCAGACGGAAATGCCAATGCTTTTGATATTCTAAGACCTATTAACGAAAAGGTTGCAATAAAAAGGTTTGCATGCGGACTTAAAAATCAAAGGCTGGGCACAATTATATCTTCCAGAAATTTTGAATTCTTAAAGGACGCAATAAGGGCAGCTCAAGATGAAGAGCTGGGTAATCAAAATAATTCAGGACACATTTTTAATTTTTCTCACAGAGGAAGGGGAAATTTTAGAAATTTTTCCAGAAGACCAAATAATAGAACAGGAAATTCTGGTAGATATAATAATTATCAGAATTTTAATAACGGAGGAAATAACAATGCAAACTGTCGACGAAACGCTTCGACTAATCAAGGTAATTTTAATAATCAGCGGTTTTCTAGAAATCACGGTGGTCGTACATTTACGAGCGGTAATAGGAGAGGATCTCGGGCAGTAGGTCACCGAATGCATTTTGCGGAGCACACCGGAAATTCAGAACAATCCTCAGCTGATATACAAGATTCAACATTTTTTCGTGCCTAAAAATACTAAAAATAAACAGTTTAATAATATTTTTACCTATTCAAAAAACTACTCGAATGCTGTTTCTTTTTGTGTCAATGGTAAAAGCTTAAAATTTTTGGTAGATACGGGTGCATCATTAAGTGCCCTTAAATTAAGTTGTTTAAATTCAAAAATACAGTTACACAAAGAAAATATTGAAATTAAAGGCATAGGAGGTAATTTAATATCTGTGGGATATGTTTATTTAGATCTTTGTATAGAAAATGCGATATGTAAGCAAAAATTTTATATTTTTAATAATTTACCATGTCAAAGTGATGGCATAATTGGAGAAAATTTTTTGAAAACTTTTAAGGCTAAATTAGATTACGAAGAAAATACCTTAACTATTTTAAATCAGTATAATAAAATAAATACATTAAAATTAAATGCGGATAGTGAGAATATATTAAGTGTTCCCCCTAGGTGCGAAATTATACAGTATGTTCCTACAGGGTTAGAGGATGAATGTGTACTTATGCAAGGTGAATTATGTGAGGGTGTGTTCATGGCTGGTGTAATTGCACAACCGATAAATGGTAAAGTACCAATTAAAATTTTGAATACAAGAGAGACAGAGGTACATTTGAGAAATTTTTCGCCAAAAGCGGAAAGTTTAAGCAATTATGAGTGTCATCAATTTAACAGCCAAGAAAATTCGGCTACTCGAGTTAAAGAACTATTTAAAATTCTTAAGCTTAATCATCTAAACCGCGAGGAACGAGATTCTATAGAGCAAATTTGTGCCAAATTCTCAAATATATTTCATATGCCAGGAGATAAGCTTACAGTTACTAATTTATATAAACAGTCAATTCAAGTTAAACCAGATACTCAGCCGGTCTATAGAAAGCCATATAGGTTACCTCAAGTACATAAAGAGGAAATAAATAGGCAAATTTCTCAAATGTGTCAGGATGGAATAATTGAGAGTGCGCAGAGTGAGTGGTCTTCACCTTTGTTGCTTGTACCAAAGAAAAACGATACGAATGAGGGAAGAGCTAGGTTAGTATTGGACTACAGATTTTTGAACCCATATATATTAGATATCAAATTTCCGATTGCGAGTGTAGTCGATATTTTAGACTCCCTAGCAGGTGCACTTTATTTTTCACATCTAGATCTTAGCCAGGGCTATTATCAGGTCGAATTAGAGGAAGAAAGCAGAAAATACACAGCTTTCACTACAGATCGCGGTCAGTGGCAAATGCGAAGGTTACCAATGGGGTTAAAAATTAGCCCTAGTGCCTTTTCAAGGTTAATGACCATAGCGATGGCGGGCTTAAATTACGAAAAGTGCTTTGTTTATCTTGATGATCTTATAGTATTTGGCAGAAACCTTAATGAACACAATAAAAATCTAATAGATATTTTTCTAGATTGCGAAAAGTAAACCTAAAATTAAATCCTGCTAAATGCGATTTTTTGAAAAAAGAAATTCTGTATCTGGGTCATATAATAAGTTCTGAAGGAATATCACCTGACCCTGATAAAATAAAAGCTTTAAAAGATTATCCTATTCCAAAAAAGGCAGATGAAGTTAAACGCTTCGTGGCTTTTGCAAATTATTATCGAAAATTTATACCACATTTTTCAGAAATTACAGTTCCTCTAAATAAATTATGTAAAAAATACGCTAGGTTTGAGTGGACGGACGAATGTGATAAAGCTTTTAATTGTCTTAAAAATTCGCTGATTAAGCATCCGGTGTTAGATTATCCCGATTTTTCGAATGAAAATGAATTTATTTTGCAAACAGATGCGTCTGCTTTTGCTATAGGAGCAGTGTTATCAAATAAAAATAAATTTGTTTAAAATCAAATTCTTAGAAATATGTCATTAAGAAGGACATTTATCAAATCTCTTGCTATATTGTTAAAATGGAATAAAAGTATAATAATATATTAAAGGTTGATTTTAATATTATTAAAGATTGAAGGGTTAAAGGGAGAACTGTTGAACCGTTATCGATCTCTCGGCGAGGACTTTGAAACTCGGCCGCTAGATGGATTTGGTGGTACTCTTCGGTTTTCCAAGGTCTATAGGGCTGGGCTGCCGCGGCTAACTAGATAACTAGTGATGAACTTAAGAAAAACAGAAAAACTACAAAAACTTCACAATAACACCAATATCCTTAATATCGAAAAAATATATTTACGAAAACTTACCGTTATAGCCTTGTTTATACATAAATTATAGTCACACTTAGTTCATATAAAGTTTAATAAATGAGATTAAAAACATATTAACCCAGATATGCCTAGCGTCCTTAAAAAAGGACATTTGTTCCAGGTTTCTTTACTTTGATATAATATGTACTACATTAAGTTTTACAGAGATGGCGCCTACAGACAGTGACCTCCAAATATGCTTTAACACGCGTTCATCGCAGTTGCACTGTTTTGAAACGTTCTTCGTTAGTTATTGTGCTATTACTTTGTGTTATTTTAAAAAATGGCATGTCCCATTGACCTTAGACTAGTTGGGTGAGTATTGCAAATTTGTTTATTTGTTATTTTTTACTTTACCATCAAAAACAAAAACCTAACATATGCTTGTTATCAATACAAATCAACAAATTTACATTGTTTACGCGGTTGGTTTTGATGGATGCATAAAAAACCGCTGTCCTTATTTTAGGACATTAGGCATAAAGGTAGGGGTCATTGTAAATATTTTTTTTTCTTTCAGTGGTTTAACCTTAGATGAGCTTCTTCATAGCTTAGAAGAAGATGATCTTGTGCCAGATTCGAACGAAATTAATATAGCCCTTATGCCCCCTACAAATGCATGTCAAGATTTAACTGACGAGGATTCGGGAGATGAGGAAATAATGACTCTCAATAATTTACCCGGTACCCAGCTCAGGGCAAATGCTGAAATTATGACTCGGAATGAAGATCAATCTTTGGATGAAGACGATATTCCTCTGAGTTTACTAAAAACGTCCTTACAAAAAAACTACAAATGGGTTTCCAAAGATCTAGAACCAAATCCAATATCCTGGCCTACATTTCATGATGTCAAACCCAATTTTCTGCCGACTGAATTATTTTTGCAAATGTTTGATAGCGAGATTATTGACATGTTTGTTGTATACAGTAATCAGTATGCTTTGAAGAAAAATAAGGTTGGTAATATTACTTATGCAGAAATGACCTCATTTTTTGGGATTCTACTTTTGAGCGGATACGTGCCTTTGCCTTGAAGACGTATGTTTTGGGAAAATTCAAGCGATACACGAAACGAGCTTGTAGCTAGCAGTTTGTCTCGTGACAGATTCGAATTTATATTGTCAAATTTACATTGCTGCGATAATGACTTGCTTGATAAAGGGGATAAGTTCGCCAAGGTACGACCACTTTTTGAGAAAATCAACAAAAATTTCCAAAATTTTGCACCAACTTGTGAAACTCACAGCGTCGATGAGTCTATGGTGCCGTACTTTGGTAAGCACGGGTGCAAACAGTTCATCAAGGGAAAACCAATTCGCTATGGCTACAAAATATGGATGGGTGCCACCAGTTACGGATATTGTGTTTGGCTGGAACCATATCAAGGTGCCAACACAAAGCTAAATATAAGTTACAAAACTTTTGGACTTGGACCATCCATTATTTTGCAATACTCAGATGTTTTGTCTACACTTGGATCTCTTCCATACCATGTCTTCTTTGACAATTTTTTCACCACAGTGCCACTTTTGCAAGAACTTCACAATAGACAGATTCGCGCGACAGGTACTATCAGGGAAAACAGGATGTCAAAATGTCCCGTTCTTTCAAAAAATGATATGAAAAAGGAAACAAGGGGAACTTATGATTTTCGATCTTGTGATAATAAAGTGATGCTGGTTAAATGGCATGACAATAATACAGTGAACGTTGCTTCCAATAATTTGACAATTGAACCCTTACATCAAGTATCCAGGTATTCACAAAAAGAAAAAATGCGGATTACAGTTAATCAGCCTCACAGTATCTTTGTATATAACAGTTTCATGGGAGGAGTTGATCGCTGCGATCAGAACATTAGCCTATATAGGACCTCAATCAGAGGGAAGAAATGGTACTTTTGCTTGATTGCTTACTGCCTAGATCTTGCTGAACAAAATGCGTGGCAGCTACATCGCTTTCAAAATGGAAAGCTTGACCATTTATCATTTCGAAGACAAGTGGCGTTAACTCTTCTAGAAACCAACACGACATCTAGAAAGAGAGGCCGTCCTTCATCTCTAGAAAATGTTGAGTCACGTTTTGACAATAGAGAACACTTTATCGTCAGACAGGAGAAACAAACTCGGTGTAGAGTTTGTCACAAAAAAGTCCAGAAAAAATGTGTGAAATGTAATGTTGCGCTTCATCTGGAGTGTTTTTCTATCTACCACAAATGAATTTATTGAAATTTTATGTTGCTGATAATGTTAAAATAGTTTTAATCTCTTGTAAATTTTTTGAATAAAACTGTATGTAAAGTTATTGTATATTTGGTTTTTATGCGTATTTTCCTATTGTCCTTTTTTAAGGACGCCCTCAAAAAACACTTTAATTTAACAAAGATCCATAAAACTTATTTTTTTAAATTTAGTTAAGAAGTTTTTAGCAAGTTTTCACGGTTTTTAAAGAAAAAAGAAATAAAAAATAATTCAGGCATATCTGGGTTAATAATTATTACCTTCTCTACGACTATTTCCTGAGTATGAATAAAAGAAAGAGAGAGAGAGCTGTCTATAAAATATAGGAAGAGGTCGTAAGACGTGACGTAACCTAACCTAGGATTTTTCCAAATAATTTTGCATGTTGCACTTACATTTTTATATATTTAATAATAAGTGGTACGAGAGAAAGATCATCAAAATTTAACTATGTTAAGTATCTCAGAAAGAAAGTAGTGCGGGTTTTATACCAATTTAACTTAAATCAAAAGGCTACAAAACTTACATCATTCAAGTTTTAAGTACAGTACTTGTCAGTGATTCAATTACTTTCGAAATAGGCCTATTTAATCCAGTTTACAAATTAATGTGCAAATTCATAAACCAACATGATTTAGAAGAAAGTTCGAGAAACCAAGGTAGGTAAATACATTTTAGTTTTAATAATAAATATTTGTGAGAGAGTGATGAAACTGAGTCTTACCAATGATCAAGAGTCAAGACCAATGATAAGAGTCAAGAACATGTGACTTGGAATGAAAAATGGGTTTCTTCCACTAAAATTCTAATTTTAACTCAGTTAGCATAGCTATAGGACACTTAAACAATAAGTCACCCAAAATAATTAGCATGGACCCATTTTTCGAAGAAAAATCAGCAAAAATGCCCTAAAGACAGCCAAAAGTTCCAGAATATGGTCTGCCTTTTTTTTAACTCCTTCTGTCACTTTTTCTTTCTCCTGTTGGAGAGAAACCTAGAGATTTTTGATACAACCCTGATGTTGGTACTACTAATTGTCAATGAAGTTGGCAGATATTTCAAAATTAATTTAAATTTAGATAAATTTTATTTTTGTTTTGAGATAATTGGGATATACCAAAATGTTAAAATTACAGTGGTAAGTTTCAAAATGAAGATTTTTGATCATATAAATTTTCTTTACTCTGATTTCCTATTTTTCTAATTCCTAACTTTATTGTTTGTTATTCTTTTTACTAAAGTTTATGTAATGTGCTTTCTCTTAATTTCAGGAAAATATCAGCTTTATTTCTACAAAGGGGCTTGATGCTACTGAAAAACAACAAATACAGTAAGAGCTAATGAGAGCTATCACCAGAATACAAGGTAAACTTTGATTTCTTTTACTTAACTTAGCCTAAAATTGTCAACTCCATAATCATGTAACAAATTTATACCTAAAATTGCTAATTTTAATAATTTGTTTCAGAATGAGAAGAATGTGCCTATGGAGGTCTCCACCACTTGGTTTATTGTTATAAAGTTAACCTAGGATTACTGAGATTGTGATTTTAAATTTTCAATTAAACGATAAAAAAACCTCAAATATGTGTCTTATTTCAACTATGAAGATTATAGGAACTGGTAAGCATATTTTATAGATATTATCTTAAATAAAAATATAGCAAAATTCTAAATTTCTGTTAGGAAAATGTAACCCGCTACAATATTTATGTTAAGAAGGTATTTTTAGTTTAACCTCTTAGAAA
Source organism: Kuschelorhynchus macadamiae (assembly GCA_030620095.1). NCBI lineage: Eukaryota > Metazoa > Arthropoda > Insecta > Coleoptera > Curculionidae > Kuschelorhynchus > Kuschelorhynchus macadamiae. Next base: position 1,339,827 of record JAUTXW010000144.1, read on the forward strand.
AAAAAACCGTTTTCAAAATTTTTTTAAAATTCAAATTTATTTTAGATTTCTTCTGGATAGTCCGGAAATTATGCCCAGGCTTTCCATAGTAGATTTCTTAAATCAAATCAAAATAAAGAAGTAATTTCGTATAAATGTAAATCTGCAAACGCTTTGTTTTTCAAATATTATGGTGAGCATTTAATGATTAACATCAAAAAGAGGACAGCACCTCAGAAGCTATACATTTTCGGATCCGCAAAAAACTGACAATCTTTTCACATTGTCAAAAAAAAATCGTCCATGCTCCAAATTTTGATTTTAAAATATTTTAAATTTCCTCAAAATATGACGTATCTATATATGCATACTCATGATGGCATTTCTCAAATTTAGGTAATTAGTATTAAGGGTTTAGGTTTTAGTAACTGAAGAAAATAACTTTCTGGTGGCATTATTAGAGGGCCGTATATGGATGGGTATAGAGAAATTTCTATTTATTTTTATGAGAGGAATATAGTCCTAACATGACCGTTGAATCTTGGATTCTATATATTAAACCAAAGAATTGCTAAGTCCATTTCTGAATCACTGGTAGCCAGGAATCATATTCTGCGTAGTCGTAAATGTAATCATTGTTTGCAGTCCGAAATACGTTCAATGTAGTGATAAATTTAAGTCAAATATTTCCCAAGAGGAAAGGATTTATACACATAGTATAAAAGTATTAATATATTTTGAAATGACCTACTACAAAAAAGAAATTAAAAATTTGTATTTACTTTATAAATATTAAAATAAAATAAACTTTTTGAATAGCTTCTGAAATTTAAGTCAGCCGATTTGAAGTGCTGCTAGATTCGTCTGGATTTGTAATTTCTGTAATTTAATAGGAAGTTGGTTTCGGAAGGAAAGTTTTAAATCCGAAATCGATATAAACGGACCCAATCGAGGATTACGACCTACAACAGTGCATGTAAAAACGCCGAAAGGTTTTGCACAATGTCGATGTTTGGTACAGGCGGCGGACAAGATCAAGCTGATGTCGTAAAAACTGCTCCAAACTTTCTCATCACAAACTTTAAATGTTTTTATTGTTGATGAGCGTTTATCTACTTTCGCAAAGGGGATTTCTTCGCAGCATTTTCTTGAAAACAGCTATCACTCAACTCTGAATAATCTCAAGAAGTCATCATAAAGGCGTTTAATTTGTACTCTCCGTTTTAGGAAGACAAATTAAGGTAATATATTTTCGGATTTGTCTCGGTTTTTTTACCTTTGCTTTACTCGACGAGGGCGTTTCTTTTCTTTCCGACACCAGCGTTTGTTTCATCTTGTGTTTTAAATTACGTCTTTTAAGATTATTGGGCTTATTGTTAATGTAGCTACCTGATTTCTTTCGGTATAAAATGCATTTCGCAAAAATTATTTTGCTATTGGAACTGCTACATAATAGCTGTAATAAATTAAATTTGGAAGCCAATAACATACAGTAACATAAGTAAAAATTAATATTTTTAATTATGAATTGTAGATGTAAGTATATATTTATGTATGTGTAGGTATATATTTCCCTATGTGTACGTACATGTTTGCTGTATATGTATCAAGGGCTAAATAGTTGACTTAAATTTAAACCTCATTTTTTCGACCAAGGAGAGTAAAGCAGGTGCCGCTATTATTGTTGGATAAAGTTATCGTTGCAAAATCTGGAATTTAATTAATTAATTAAAGAAGGTATTAACGAGAGCCTTGCAGAATGACCAAAGTTGGTGTAAGAACTACAACTTAACTAATCTATAAATTTTCATTTTTGGTGCGGCTTTTTCTCAGGGCAATCATACCTCTAGACGTTTTTGGGATTTTCAGTTTTCCTTATTTCTTTTATATTCTAATCTAGCTTCAGTTTTTACCCAAACTTTCTCTAATTAGCAAATGCCATATATATATATACATATGTATATATATATATATATATATATATATATATATATATATATATACATATGTATATATGTGTTGAATTTTACTCCTTCATGGATGGAAAAATACAATGTGTTTTCATTCCGGGTGTACATCCGTTCACTACTGTCGTTCTGAAAAGAACAGTTTTGCTGACGTTTCGCCAAAATCACATTTGGCATTTTCGAAGCTTTCTTTCTCGCGTCCGAATAGAGACTGAAGTGTTGGTGGCTGCGACGCTTCCTTTTATACCCCCACTCGGGGCCGAAGGTTATATCTGCGCAGGCGTTGGTCGTTATTTATATTTTCCGGATGGTGTTGTTGTTGTTGCGCTAATTGCGCTTGAGTTTTTGCGATTTTAGATTTGTCGATTATCGTCTTCCATACTGTTGGTAGTTTTAATAATTCGTCCCTTTTATTCAATTCACCTTGTTTTTCAATTTCCATGGCTTCTCGGATTATTCTGGTCTTATAATGTTCTATATTGGCAATCTCCCTACACCTATCGAAATTTATTTTATGGCCGGTTTCCTGATGATGTAGGAATAAAGCTGAGGTTGTTTGTTTATTTCTGATGCTGAGTTTATGCTCTTCCACTCTTGCAGATATTCGCCTGTTAGTTTGCCCTACGTACAACTTTTCGCAGTCCTGGTACGGAATACTGTACACTCCGTGGTTTTCCAGTTTGATTTTATCTTTTGGGTTTCCGAGTAGTTTACCTATAGTTGTTTGTGGCTTGTGTATTGTTTGTATGTTGTGTTTCCTCAGAGTTCTTCCGATTCTGTCTGTTGTGCCTTTTACATACGGTAAGACTACTCGTTGCTTTCCCGGTTCATATTTTTTGTTGTTCGTTGTTCGGGAAACCTGTGCATTAATAGCTTTCTCTATGGTGCGATTTGTGTAGCCATTTTTCTTTAAAGCACTAGATATTACCTTAAGTTCGTTTTGTCTCGTCTGTGTTTCAGTTAGTCGCAGGGATCTAGATATTAGAGTATTTGCCACAGATTGAATTTGTGTTGGGTGATGATGTGATTTTGCATTTAAATATTTGTCTGTATGTGTTGGTTTTCTATACACGGTGTATTCGAAATGTCCGGAAAATCTTTAAGATCAATGCTTCAAAAGGGCGTACACTATCCAAAAGGCAAACAAAGACCAGTTGGGATAGAAGTCTACGCCGCCGTAAAGACACCGCGTATTCAGGAGAAGAATTAACTTCTAATAGACAGTCAGACCTCTCAAGTTTGGTGGATCTGGCAATAACAAATATGGAACTAAAATCAGGGAAATGCAATTCATGCCTGGCCTCTCTGGCGAATCTAAAAACTTTCTAACGGGATATAGACACCTATACGTAAAAGCCCATTTTAGCGAAGACACAATCGAGTGCAGCTGAATTTTGCTCCTGTAGCTAAGCCAGGCGAAACAAGAAAAATAAGTAGAAAGAATCGAATAATTTGACATGACTCACATCAGCGCAATCGGAACTTCATAAAAAAGTTCAACGGAAACCCAATTGAGAAAAAAATATCAATAACGTAAAACCCGACCAAGTCATCTACCAATTCCTCTCACAGCAGCACAATCGCATGGAACTTCACAAAAAAGCTCAACGGAAACCCAATTGAGAAAAAAATATCAATAACGTAAAACCTGACCAAGTCATCTACCAATTCCTCTCAAGAACGGAAAGACTGAGAAGGAGATCAAAAGACTGTACAGAGGCATTGCAAACGAGGTTGACCTTCTGAGAAACACATTCAACCAGAACTAGTTTAACGAGGGCACGCTTGAAATCGGAAAGGCGGCAAGCATATGTAGCTGACTTATGTACTGAACAGATCAAACATTTTGAACCACGCACAAAAAAATGGATTCTCCAACTATTTAACATGTGCATACAAACTCATATAACCTCCCTGATATCACTACAAATAAGATTTATGCCAGGTATATCATGTACAGGTCTTTGTCTTGACCGAACACATCAAGGAATTCTATGAGAACAAGCTTGTGACTAGTGTGGCGCTAGTTGATCTATCAGTCGGCAGCATACATCACAGGTAAACACAACCTGCTCCTACTAAGCTCTACTAACTAAAGAATATAACATGATGGAAATAGTGGGATGATGTTAGAGTGAATGAAAAAAAAAGAGCAGCGTTCTGGCATCAATGTTATTAAATATTTATTCCTGACGACCAGACTATCCCCATCTTCTCAAAACACTTCCTCTGTGTCGACGATCTAGTAGTAGTTGTCTAAGACAAAAACCTTAACAATATGAAACATCGAAACTCATTATAACTGAATCCCACGCAAGTCTACGCCTTTTACCTACAAACAAGGGAGGGTAGACGACAACTAAGAGTCACGTGGACAGGGAACATCCTAAAACACTCGAAAACATCAAAATATCTTGAAGTTATACTTGTTAGATGACTGATGTATAAACAACACTGCACTAAAACTATAGAAAAAACCACGACCAAAAATAACTTACTAAAGCAACTAACCAGCAATAAAAGGGGATTATGGTGTTGACGTCGCACGATACTGAGCCGAAAGACTTTAAATCCGGACACGAAAAAGTAAAAGAAAAGTGCCCATTGTCCAGTGAAACTCCTCAATCTCAATCTGACATGCGACCGCGTGACGAGCGATGTCAGTAGATCTGTATGTGGCACAAATCTGTTATTTGGGATAAACCGAGGCCGAAGTCGTTGGTATTGATGTTAGTAATCGTTCACATAGTTTGTCCATCAATTTAAGTTGGCGTTCCTTCTTCTAATTGAGGAAAGAATGAAACGGGAAAAATTAAAAGAAGAAAGATGGCAACAGCAGTTGGAAAAGAAATCGACCAGTATTGCTGGTATGAAGAACAAGCAAACGAAGAAAAAAATGATTAAAAGGAAAATAGCTGAAACAAGAACGGCAATCCACAAAACAAATAAGGAAATAATGATTCTAGAGAAAAGGAAAGTTCTTTCCGTATGCAGTAATGAAAATAGAAATATAAAAAATTGAGTACAGCGCCGAAGATGATGAAATTAAGAGTACTACTCAGAGTTCATATACCAGAAACTAAAGCTTACAAACAGATGCAAGAAATTATTTCAATTAAACTTCTAGATTTATCTGAAAAAAAAACGTTCACGATGATGTTTCTATCGGTTTCAGCCTATCGAATATCTCAATTCCCAAGACCTCTTTATTTTGTAAGTGGACGAAACCAAAAAAATCATACCAGTGTCTACCAAAAAAAAAATATTTTCTTACGAAGACCCAAATCTAGAGTGTAAGAAAGTTCTTGTTATCTCAGATATTCTGATACACCCCGCTAAAACAGCAATAAATATATGAAAAATAGAGATAAAAAGGACTATTTTATTACTACTTATTGAACATTACTCAATTAAAAATCCCGGTAACGGCAAACCAAGTTTCCTAATATTACTTGAAGGGTATCTATGGGGTCTCCGCTGCGGCAAAAATACGATTGTGGATATCCACAATTTCATCACTATGGTACATTAATATCTTCATATAACCCCAAAAATAAAAATTTATTGAAATTAATTCGCTGGAATTCCGTTTCCTGTTTCTCGGACGCCTTGATACTGACACGAATGTTTTATCATTTGGTAGTCTTTTATCTGGAAGGTATTCCGGATAAATTATTGCATCTAAATGTGCCACGTTTTACCGTAAATAAGGCTATTCAACTGTTGCACACATTGTACCAAAACTTTAACGATTGGAGTCAAGTAGGAAATCATATTTCTTGGGTTTAGACCGTATCAAATCGGAATTACTTTCCGAACACTGAATGTCTTGAGTTTGTGCAATGAAGATCTCTGTAGATGGCTCATGCAATTTACAAACGCAGTTGTAAATCTCCATGTCCATACAAATCAATCTTATAAATTTTTGTTCAAATTATTTTTTTTTATTTTAAATTAATTTATTACTATTATTATTTATATTATGTTTTAATTTACGTTTAGTTTATTTTTATAATCTATAAAGAATAAATTGTGTCATTATTTCCTTTATAAAAAGTAGGTTTTATTCCAGGATATGAAATTTCACCGAATATATATAGACATTTTATTAGCCCGCCATTTTATTTTGCCGTACAAGATTAGCACTAAAATTTTACCACTGTATCCCTGTTTCACACTTGATTTTTGCACCAAATTTCAAGTCAGTTGGAGAAGCAGTTTTTTGGTACTGAATTTTTAAACATTTCATTAGACGGTCATTTCGTTCTGCCACAATGTTTTTTCACACAAATTTTAGCACACTTTATTCTTACGCATATTACGTAGTCCGGTCCAGTGGCGGCTCTTCCATAGGGTCATTTGGTCAATGATCCCCCAAAAATATTTCAGAAAATAAATTATTCGTCTGACCGTTCCTCCTAATAGTTGTAATAAAACGCGAACCTTGGGAAAAGTTAAAAACGCTACACTATTAGCCGCGCGCGGCGGTTATAATGGTCTCCTTCCGTTCCTTAGGCATAATAAAATACGCTATACTAAACTAGGCTGGGCAGTCCGAACTGCCCTGATTACCTTAAAGCTTGACGAAAGTACCCGAAGATTTCACAGCTACCGAGCGGCATCCGAACGTGAAAGCAAATGGAGTATGAAATCGCGATTTGGGTCATCAGCCGGTCTCTTCTCATAATTCGATCGATCGGTCGCGGCATCACGTCGGCATGCGGAAGTTCAACTGTTCAGAGGTCGCGCTGTCGATATTCTAACTCGATATTGTTTCGGACGTTTTTAATCGATGAAAATTGATTTATATACTGTTTTTTGTAATATATATTTTTTAATTTTTATGATCCATGTGTTAGTTGGAAATATACAGGAAAAAAAATGTTGGTAGTGACTAGTGCAAAAAAAATAAACAACTAAAAATTGCTTACGCACTTAATTTTGCAAAAATAACCGATTTCAAGGTGGTCTCTATGTTTGAGTTGTGAATGTAGATGAAATAAAATGTCGGTAGAGCAAAAAATTAAACAATTAAAGAGTGCTAACGAACTTAATTTTGAGAAAATAACCAATTTTAAGGTAAGTGGTCGTAATTTGCCAGAACTTAGTATACCACAAACTAGTAAAGACAAAAATAAAGAGGTTCATCGGAACTTTTGCAAAAGTATGTACGATTTAGCTAACTGGATATGTGGTTGTGAAGTCTCTAACTCATTTCACTGTTATGTTTGTTTGTTGTTTTCTAAGGACTCGTCGGACTCATTATGGCGCAAAACCGGTGTTAAAAACTAAAAGAAAAAATAAAAAAACATGCGTTTTCTGCAGATCACATGAAATGTTCGGTGAACTATACTACGGTAGGAAGTGTTGATATTCGCGCTCAGCTAGACACGGCTTATAGGAAATCCCTTAGAGATCATAATGAAAATGTATCCAAAAATCGTTATATTTTAAACAAAATTATAGAATGTGTAAAATTTTGTGGGGAGTGCGAGCTGGCACTACGTGGCTATGATGAAACGGCTTTGTCTGAAAATCCAAGTGTTTTTCGAGGGCTTATAAATTTTGTTGAGGAGTTGGGCCAAGATAGACTATCCGCTTTAGCAACGTTAAGTATCGAGAAATCATTTATAAAAAGAATGTGCGTGCAATTTTAACGAACGCGTCTTTCAGCATTTTTCTAATTCTAAAGAACGAAGAATAGACCCGAACTACAAAAGAATTTAAAGCTCAATTTAAAGATAAGATATTTATTTTTATTTTAAGTATGCCTATTTTTAAATTTGTTATTGACCTCCCAATATAATTCACCACGAGCCTCCACTGGTCCGTTCGATAATTAGTTTCATAATAATGATTTGTTTTAACATTTTGTGAGGCCGTAGTTTTGTTCCACCATAATGGATTTTGACCAAAATTTTACCATTGCATACCCATGTGAGCCTTGTTTTTAATCAAAATTGGAAGTCATTGAGCCGTTCTTGAGCTATGCAGCTTACAAAGAGTCGCAAAACGACAGAACCAGAAATTGACAAACTGACAGAAATAGGAGTACAGGGTGTCCGGATTTGGTTGCAAAAGCAGGGTATCTCGCTTATTTTTAAAGATAAAACCTTACGGTTTTCACGAACCTGAGCTAATTTTTTGTGAAACTCATGAAGCCGTAAACAAAATTTTCATAGCCTTCTTCGTTTATGAGATACAGGGCGAAATAGAAAATTTTGCATTTTGGGACCCCCCTCGTATCTCGGTTATCCTTTAACTTAACGCAAAGGGAAAAACTACTGCTTATGCAGTTTTTTACGCTGGATCCAGTGGCATAGTCATATCTTTCATTTGAGTTGTTATTTTTTAGATATGACCCAAAGTTGTGTTTTTTTAAATGGGACATCCTGTATATTTGTCCAGAAATTGAGTTGTCCTTTTAAAAGCTTCTCAAAAATATATAATAGTATGGGTCTATTTTAATAAACAACAACAAAAATCCTAATTTTTATAATTATCATCCCAAATTTTGCAGTAGGCCATGCAAAGCAATGCTGCCTTTTATTTAAAGTCGTTAACACTATCTACATCCTAACAATAAATCAAAATAAATATGTAATTAAATCTATTTATCAAAATATGTATTGATAATTTCGCACCAAAAAAGCACCACCTACCTAGATTTATATAACACAAGAACAAAACAGTAATAAATTATTATGTAACAAGCCTTTCAGCAAAAATCAACTGTCGTATAAGAACTACAGTAACCAAGGAAATCAAAAGAACTGTTCAAACTGATTTCCATTTTGTTCTATGCATGCTTCGCACAATTTTCGTATTCGTTTTCGGGAATTAAGCAAAATAACGGGATGATTTTGTAAATAGCGAAAATTTTCTCTTATTGCATTTCCTAAATCTTGGACATTATCATAGTGGTCTTTGTAAATTCTATTTTCCAGATATCCCCATAGAAAGAAATATAAAATCGACAAATCTAGGGACCTAGGGGGCCATCTTATAGGTCCATTTGTTCCGATCCATTGATTGGTAAAATTATTGTCCAGAAATAATCTCGTCATTCCAGAATTGTGCGCAGGAGCACCGTCCTGTTGAAAATAAATTTCGTTAATTTGCGCTAGAAGAACATCGTCAAGTAATTCAGGTATAGCTGCCTCTAAAATTTCTATATAGCGATTGGCTGTCAGATTTCCCTCAAAAATATAAAATTTTATATGTGTTCCTAATATGAAGCAGGACACATTTAGACCAAACCTGCCTGCTGTCTTCTGGGAAATATTTGGTGTTGATTTTCCTGGGATCAGAATCTACTATTGTGCCTATTGAGTATACACGAATTACTGAAATGTGCTTCATCTGACCATATAACCTTCCTTTCAAAATCTCTAACCATATGGCATCTTTCTCGAAACCAATTGCAGAAGACTAAACGACGCTCTGCATCCCCTGGCTGTAAGTGCTGCACGAGCCTAAATTTGTATGGGTGGTATTTGTGCTTTTTTAGAATTTCTTGAACTCTAGTTTTTGGAATCCCTATGCTCTTTTCACTGGCCCTACAAGAGTTTGTAGGGTAAGCTTCTTCATTAGCCAAAACCGCAAGTTACTCAGCCTCCCGATTTTCTTTATCTGTTTTCGTACGAGGTTTGATAAATGATCCGTGATTAAGTAAATTCTTTTTTATCCGATAAATAGTGGATATATTAGGTTGCCTCCTTTCTGGATATCTAAATAAAAATTAAGCAATAGTATTTCAACATACCCAAAAATTAACTATTTACCTGTTAAAATACATCTCAAAAGCTGCTTCAACATTTTGATTACTTAATATAAAACAAGCTAACATATCGTACTTTTCATAATGTTCGAAAGTTTGGTTTTCTTCCATAATAATACAAATATATTTTTACACAATAAATAAATACAAAAAACTAGCGCTATATTTTATATACGGGTACAAAATGGGGAAATGTCATTTGCTTCCAAGAAAACAAAAGAAAACGGCATCGTTTTGCATGGCCTACTGCAAAATTTGGGATGATAATTATAAAAATTAGGATTTTTGTTGTTGTGTATTAAAATAGACCCATACTTATATATTTTTGAGAAGCTTTTAAAAGGACAAATCAATTTCTGGACAAATATACAGGGTGTCCCATTTAAAAAAAAACAACTTTGGGTCATATCTAAAAAATAACAACTCAAATGAAAAATATGATCTGGATCCAGCGTAAAAAACTGCATAAGCAGCAATTTTTCTCTTTGCGTTAAGTTAAAGGATAACCGAGATACGAGGGGGGTCCCAAAATGCAAAATTTTCTGTTTCGTCCTGTATCTCATAAACGAAGAAGGCTATGAAAATTTTGTTTACGGCTTCATGAGTTTCACAAAAAATTAGCTCAGGTTCGTGAAAACCGCAAGGTTCTATCTTTAAAAATAAGCAAGATACCCTGCTTTTGCAACCAAATCCGGACACCCCGTACATGTTTCTCGGGGCCCTGGGACCCTAAAATACATGATTTGCAAAAATCTCAGTAAGTGATTTTTTCAGGATTACAATACTTCCCTTTCACGAGAGAAGTCAAATGGATGTATTGTTTCATAATCAAAAGAAAGGTAATTTACTGTTTTAAATGAAACGGAAAATATTTATCACAACCAATATATCAATTCAAAAGTCACATACTATCAAATCAAAACAAAACAAATGACTCCGACTCGGTTTCAGGACATACAAAATATAGGTAAAATAAAAAGGAGTAATAAAATGATAATTTGTCCCTTATAAACCGCACTCGAGCGTCTGCGGAGAGTCGCGATCTCGAGATAGCTACGAGATACGATCTTACCGCTGTACATAACCGGACGCCTTAAAGTCGTGTTTTCATGCTCCCATTATAGTTAGTGGTGAACTTTTAACAATTATAACGTCGTCTTTTAGAGCCGATCCTATTAGCCTTGCAGCCACGGTTGTCAGTGATAAGAGCTTATTGGTTTTTCCGCTTAACGACCCATAAATTCTTGATAGCTGATGCAACCCTTCCATGACAATTCTTGTGGAATCTTACCGATTGCATTTTATATCAAAAGCATAATTTATAATATCACCGCTTTTAACGCAGTGTAAATTAGCTAGCTACCTTTTTTATATATCTAATACATATTATTCGATTATCTTCTGTATTTTAATCACTTGTGCTTACATAATATAAAGAAGTTCGGTGGCCTTAAAATTTAAAATACTATTTTGATATGTTGTAATCTGTCTAAATAAAAGTGTCTATGCGTCAATTATATGATTAGTTTTGAAAATAGGTTCTATTGTAAAACTATTTATTTACATATTTTAACGTAAAATAGCTTTCTCTTTCATCCCTAATTATTGTCTTTATCCTCATTATTGCCACATTTCGGTAATTCAGTTGACGTAGATTCTTTAAGCTTAGCAAGCAATATATGCGTTTTTTAATTATCATTTTATTACTCCTTTTTATTTTACCTATATTTCGTATTTCCTGAACCCGAGTCATATGTTAGATTTTGAATTGGTATGAATACTTCTGTCGTAAAAGGGAAGTATTTGATGAAGTATTGATTAAAAAACAAGGCTCATATGTGGATGGAATGGTAACATTTTAAAAGATTGATTTGTATGGACATGGAGATGTGCTACTGTGATATTCGTAATGTAACTTTATAAATGTATACAACATTGTCAAATTGGAATTACTCTCTGACTTTTTGCCTGCGATTGAACGAGCCATCTACAAGGATCTTCATTGCACAAGTTCAAGACATTCAGAGCTCGGAAAATAATTCCGATTTGATATGGTCTAAATTCAAGAAATATGATTCCCTAATTGACTTCAGCCGTGGCATGTGTGCAACAGTTGAATATGCCTATTTACGGTAAAGCGTGGCATATTTTATTTGGAATATTTTCCAGATAAAAGACTACCAAATGATAAACCATTGGTGTCACTATCAAGGCGTCCGAGAAACAGGAGACGGAATGGCAGTGAATGAATTTCAATAAATTTTTATTTTTGCGGTTATATAAAGACATTAATTACCGTGGTGATGAAAATGTGCAAAAAGCAGCGGAGAACCTCTAGATACGTTTCAAGCAATGTTTGGCAACTTCGTTTGCCATTAACATATATATATATATATATATATATATATATATATATATATATATATATATATATATATATATATATATATATATATATATATATATATATATATATATATATATACTGGGTGTCCCAAACTAATTTAGCCAAGCTCTAGTTCCCAAACCGTTTGAGATATTTAGTTGGAATAAAAACTAGAATTTGTAGCTATGAAGATACTTCAAAATAACATCGAAGAAAAATGTTTGAAAAAAAATAGTCCCAAAAAGTTCGACCGTAACTTTAAAATTTTAAATGTCATCCTGTATATTTTTTTATATAATTGTGTAGGATTGTAAATTCCCTATTCAGTACGATTGAAAGTCGGTTAAGAAGCAGCTTAGAAAGTTAACATTTTATCTTCCTATCAAGTTAGCCATGGAGTAAATTAAAATTTGGCATAAAAGAAAAGAAAACAATATTAAGTTAGCCACGATTCGATAAAACAAAAACAAAACATTTTTGACACTAGTCAAATTGAACTAAATGAGAGTGCAAGTGAGGTTCTTTATTATTCCTGTCAATTTCGTGTTAAAATGCCAAGTTTGTTTACTGCAGAAGAATACGATGATATGATTCTAATTTACGGTGAGTGCTTAAAAAATAAAAGAAGAGCCAGAGACGTATATCGCATTCGTTTTCCTAATCGTCCAACGCCAAATGAAAATACATTTGTGAACCTAGAATGCATCCTGAGGCAAAGTCATTTCCCGACTGGGAATCGCAATAATTCCAGAAGATCGGTGCGTAATGAAGAAATTATTATAAATGTTTTAGCATACGTACATTTCAATCCTCATGTGTCAATTCAGAAACTCTCTGAAGAACTTAATATAACAAGAAGTTCTGTTGAACGTATTTTACAAGACTTTAAGTATCATCCTTGTAAAGTTCATCTGGTGCAAGGACTCTATCCAGGTGATACTGACAGACGCCTGCAATTTATTGCAAGCATATTAGTTAAAATTGAAGACGATCCAACCTTTTTAGCTAAAATATTGTGGGGTGATGAAGCCAAGTTCCACAATAATGGCCTAATTAACAGGCATAATTCCAATTATTGGTCTCCAGTTAATCCACATTGGGTAATGGAGACTAGATTTCAATGCATTTGGAGTGTCAATGTTTGGTGTGGGTTATTTAATGGAAGGATCATTGGACCCTATTTTTATGAAGAGACTTCTACGGGAGAAAGGTACCTGCACTTTCTAAACCACGTTTTACCTCAACTTCTGGAAGAAATTCCGTTGGCTGAAAGACAACAAATGTGGTGGCAGCAAGATGGAGAACCTGCTCATAATGCTCACATAGTTACCGAATTTCTCCAGAACAAGTTTGAGGCTAATTTCATAGCAAATGCTTCTCCCGTAATAAGGTAGCCTGCACGTTCGCCTGCTCTTTCCCTCTTAGATTTTTTCTTGTGGGAAATCTTAAAAGATATGGTATATTTAAGTAAATCCAATGACGTAGAGGACCTGAAGAATAAAATTAGAAATGCCTGTCGCAGAATAACGCCACGAATGATACTTGCTACATGTACGCGAAACCTTGTGACAAGGTTTGAAGCTAGCGTTGCCGCTGAAGGTTTACAATTTGAACATTTATTACCGTAGATAATCTGTAAAATAAAAAAAATACATTGTAATTTTCTTGTTTTGTTTTAAGTGGATTTTTATTTACCCCATGGCTAACTTGATCGGAAGATAAAATGTTAATTTTCTAAGCTATTTCTCAACCGATTTTTAATCGGAAAAAAGTGCTGAATAGGGAATTCTAGTTCAATCCTACAAAATTATCTAACAGGGTGTCGTTTAAAATTTTAAGGTTAGGGTCGAAACATTTTCCTTCAAAGTCATTTAAAGTATCCTCATCAAATATCTCAAAAACCACTCAACCGATTTGAACCATATCTGGTGATTAGACATTACCGGATTCCCCCGACCCTTTAGTGCATACCGCAATGTTGTCAGATTTTCAGTTTTTCGGCAAACTAACCTAACTTTTTTTTTTCAAATCAAATGATATGTTTTTTAAGCGTGATTTATACCTCGTATTATCCTTAGTATAACCCCAAAATTGCAAACTTTTATCTTGATTTGTTAAATGTTAAGTTTATTAAATGTTTTTAAAAATACATCGACAATTTAGGGATTAAAAACCTAAAACTAAAATAAATTTAATGATTAATAGGATCTTGAAAATATTATCTTTCCGCAGCTGGACAGTATCCTAAGCAGTTAATACATTCTTGAATAGTATTTTCGAGCCATTCCGGGGGTATTCCTTCTATTTCAGCTCTAATCCTTCCCATTATATCTTCAAGGTTCTCGGGCTTCGTTTTGTACACGGTCATTTTTAGGTGACCCCAAACGAAAAAGTCAACCGTATGAAAGTCTGGTGATCTTGGAGGTCACTCAACAACCCCACTTCGTCCAATCCAGCGTCCCGGAAACGTCGTGTTCAAATAATTTTTGACAGCAACTGCGAAATGCGGCGGTGCCCCATCATCCTAGAACTATACGTGGCCAAAACCATTAGAAAAAATATTGTTTAATGCTGGAATAATTTGGTTTTCCAACAGCTGGAAATAAAGTATCCCATTTATATTTCCTTGAATAAAAAATGGTCCAATAATGCGATTACCTAATCTGCCACACATTAAATTTTTCAGGAAATTGCGTATGGATCTCCGTCATCCATTGTAGATTGTTTGCAGACCAATAACGACAATTATGCCGATTTATAAAACCGTTTAGGCATACGCAATTTCCCGAAAACGTCAATGTGTAGGCTGGCATATTAGGTACTCGCCTTAGTGGATTGTTTTTCTTTCAAGGAAATATGAATATATAAATATGAAATATTAATTATCTACAGCTGTTGGAAAACCAAATTATTCCAGCATTAAATGATATTTTTCCTAATGGTTTTGGCCACGTATGGTTCTAACATGATAGGGCTCCGCCGTATTTTTGCAGTTGCTGTTAGAAATTATGTAAAAACGACGTTTCTGGGACGCTGGATTGGGCGAAGGTGGTTTGTTAAGTGGCCTCCAAGGTCACCAGATTTAAATCCGCTTGATTTTTTCCTTTGGGGTCACCTAAAAACGACCGTGTACAAAATGAAGCCTTAGAACCGTGAAGTTCTAATGGGAAGGATTAGAGCTGAAATAGAAAATATGAATACCTGGGAATAAATGGGAATACCCACTGAAGGGCTCCAAAACAGTCTTCGAGAAAATATTGACCGTTTAGGATACCGTCAAGCTGTAGAAGGACAAAATTTTCAACATCCTATTAATCATTACATTATTTTAGTTTTATAATTCCTAATTTGTCAATGATTTTTAAAAATATTTAATAAATTTAACATTTAACGGATCAAGATGATAGAAGTTTGCAATTTTGGAGTTATATTAAGGATAATACGAGGAATAAATCACGCTTAAAAAATATATCATTTGATTTGAAAAAAAAAGTTAAGTTAGTTTGCCGAAAAACTGAAAATCTGTCAACACTTCGGTATGCACCAAAGGGTCGGGAGAATTCGGTAATGCCTAATCACCGCATGTGGTTCAGATCGGTTGAGGGGTTTTTGAGATATTTGATCGTTTCCAGACATCTGACTAACCCTATATATATATATATATATATATATATATATATATATATATATATATATATATATATATATATTAGATTGATTAATAAAAATTACTTCCAAACATGTGTTGTTTTTAAGTCTGATGACGTTTCAACCATAGTTTTGTTTTTCGATTCTAAAATACAAGTTATAGACATTTAGGCCCCACAGTACATAAAATGGTTTAAAACTAGTCTTACGCTGGAACGTAAAGTCAGTATCCCAGACGAAAGGTATCCGGAACACATAAACAAAAAACAGTTACGGCAAACACGTGCAAACTAAACTCAACATAGATTTTTAAAACCAAAAACGTACAGAACATATTTTTATTAATTTTTTTTTCAATATTAACAACTACATATTAAAGCTTTGGACAAACATATATATATATATATATATATATATATATATATATATATATATATATATATATATATATATATATATATATATATATATATATATATATATATATATATATATATATATATATATATATATATATATATATATATATATATATATATATATATATATATATATATATATATATATATATATATATATATATATATATATATATATATATATATATATATATATATATATATATATATATATATATATATATATATATATATATATATATATATATATATATATATATATATATATATATATATATATATATATATATATATATATATATATATATATATATATATATATATATTATATATATATATATATATATATATATATGTATATATGTATTGTATTGCTTAAACTAACATTAAAAAAACCTTTTTAATTACCCTATATTCTCGATACGCAATGAACAGCATGATATAAATGCAGCTTTAAGAAAAAAAATTCTTAGTGATTTTGTTTAGTCTGATTATTTTGAACAATGCACTTGAGAGATTGTTTCTCGTCGTTTTTACACTTAACTCCCCAGGCATAATTTCAGCAACAGATTTTCATGAATAATCATCTAACTAAACTAATTTATTCAAAACCAGAAGTACGTAACCTTAAAAGTTCGCAATATAAATTTGAAAATAACTGATCTACTTTTTTTAATAAAACCGTTTAATAAATAAAAATATTAACAAGCATTGCTACCGTATTTAAAAGCTGAAACAGATATTTCGGCTAATTTTATTTATTGTTTACTACAATGTTGATTGATGTCCCCAGGGTAGGCTACGATCAGATTTTAATTACAAAATTATTTTCTATTTATATATATTATAGATGAAATTCTAGTATCCAAACCGGAAATTCAAGTTAAAATTTTTCACGGCAAAGTCCGGTTAAGGTCGGATTAGAAACGCAGGGCTGTCGCGTCTAGGGTCTGGAAATTTACTACCTTGTTTACCACTTATCCACGTTTACACACTCGGTCGGGGAGCACGAGGAAAGCTTTGTTTTTCCTGGCTTCGCGCCCGCCTAGGTTTTGGACGCATTTTAGTGCTTTGTTACAGAAATTTTCACCAACGATTCTGACAATTAATTTATTATTTCCGTTTAGGAAAGTATTTTGGTAATCAAGAATGACGTTTTTCGATCTGTTTGATTTATACGTTGCACGTTGCTCTAAATTTAAGATTATTTTGCAGCAGTTATAATAAAAACTCTATTTATGACTAAATACATTTTTTATATGAGCTGCTTGCTATATATTTTATGATAGCAGCTTATTTATCAGCCGATAGTTGTGTTATTCTAAACATTCAAACAACAAACAACTGTTGATATAAATAGTGTTTTAAAGGATTAAATAATCTAGGACAAGCATAACATGAATAATAAACTAAACGTAAAACATATTTTTCAAAACGTTAGAGCTGAGGTTATTTTTTATTTTTTTATTTTATTTTATTTATTTATTTATTTATTTATTCATAATAATAACATTTGTTTTACATTTATATTTCCTAATCTATTTAGTGATATCCTAATCTATTTAATGATGCACCTAGGTACATTTGCACCTGTATTGTGCATTTAGTATAATAAACCTTATAAACTAGTTAACATTAATAAATAATCGAATAATTCAATATAATAATTTAATAAATTCTATACACTATAGTTAACGGTAATAGAATTAGCTCGAGTATTATAGTATTAGTATCAATAGTAACAATACGAAAACAGAAACAATAACGATTCCCAACCTTTTTCCTGTAAGTATTTTTAAGGCACAAAAGGCAACAGTCACACCCAAAATCCCAAAAATGCCTCTTTGTTATCAAAAAGGTATTTTTTTAGAAGTCCATTAAATCTTTTTGTTTTTGTTATTCTTTTAATCTCTACTGGAATTAGATTGTAAAATTTTGGCCCCAAGTAATTTACAAAATGCTGGTTAATTCTTCTACTCGAATTTGGTATATTCAGCCCTCCGTCCGCTAACATTCTGGTTTGATAATTATGCTTTACTACATCATTTTTTATTTTTGGATGCGAGTGAATGAAATTGCACACTGCTAGCACATACAAGGTTCGAACATCGCAAATTATTGGGGAATAGAGCATAGAAGTGGAGTGTAATCTAGGTTTATTCAATGTAAGTTTGACTATATAGTTTTGGACGATTTTAAGTGGCTGAATATTACTTGAGTACATTCCCCCCCAAATCAAAATACCATATTTGAGTATGGGCTCAACAAGTGCTCTGTAAATCATTATCATAAGTTTTTGATTTAGTATATCTTTGAGTGTATAAAATTTGTAAATTAAGCATCTGACTTTTTTCGTTAAATGTTGCACATGCAAGTCCCACCTCAGATGATTATCAATTATGACACCAAGATACTTTACCGATTTTGTCTCTTTTAAAACCTGTGTTCCGACCCCATCCGTAAATTCTACATTATTAAAATTCGGTCTGTTTGCCTGTGTAATTGAAAAAGCAATATATGTTGATTTCTGCATATTAATCGTTAGTTTTAGTGTGTCAAATATGTTTTTTATCTGCAAAAAACCCAACTTGAATTTTTGTTTTACAGTATTCCAGGAATCGGCATAAAAAATAGCGACTGTATCATCAGCATATGCAATGATTTTTCCATCTATTTCAGCCTCAAACAGGTAGTTTATGTAAACTAAAAATAGGATAGGTCCCAAGACAGTGCCCTGAGGAACCCCATACTGCACTATTAAAGGATCACTTATAGTGTCGCCTATCCTGACACACTGTGTTCTTTCTAGAAGGTAGTTTTTAAAGACCTCCAACACCACGCCCCTAATCCCATAGTCCTCCAAAATTTTAAGTAAGATAGGATGGGCCACAGTGTCAAAGGCCTTGGCTAAGTCCAAAAATAAAGCTATACATTTCTTGTTTTTGTCCAAGCAATTAACTATTGTAGATGTTAGTTCATGCATGGCATCAGATGTTGTTTGACCCTGTTTAAAACCATATTGGCTAGATGATAGTATGTTGTTTACATTAAGAAAACTAACTAATCGTTTCTTGAGACATTTCTCAAAAATTTTTGCTACATTAGAAATTACACTTATTGGTCTGTAGTTGTCTATGGTCTCTTTATTACCTGCTTTATAGATGGGGGTCACTACAGACTCTTTAAATTGGTGGGGTACTATACCTGTCTTAAATATCAAATTAAAAACATGCGCAAGAGGATTCGTTATGTACCTATGGAGATATTTTAGTACTTTAGTTGGAATCTTGTCGAGTCCTGGTGAACAGGTATTCTTTAAGCTGTTTATATGAATTATAATTTCACTAGCATCCACAGGAGTGAGTTACATGGAATACAACATACTTTTCTGACCTTCATAGGGTACGGATGGATTTTTTATGTTTTGCGACATCTTTTTTCCTACATTTACAAAAAACTCATTACAAAAGTTTGCTAAGTCTTTATCCTTGGAGATAACCGTGTCAACTGTCTTTATTTGCTTTATGTTGCCACTATTAGAGTTTTCATTAGTTGCTTCTGAAATGAATTTAAAGGTTTTTCTTATGTTTTTGCCACAGTCATTTATTTTGGTTAGATAATAAGTGTTTTTTGTGTTTTTAATTAATTTGTTTAATTTGTTTCTATAGTTTTTGTATTCAGCTATATTTTCAGCACTAGAATTTATTTTAAGAGATTTTTTGAGTTTGTCGCGTTTTCTTATAGAAGTTATAATTGCGTTTGTTATCCACGGTTTAATTTTTTGATATTTTTTACCTATATACAATTTTTTTTCTGCATTTATTATCAATTCTTTTATGTTTTGTAAAAAGCATTCGGTGGCGTTTTCAGGAATGGTTTCATGTAAGATATTATCCCAGTTTGTTTGAGCTGCAAGTGAAAGTAGTTTCTGAAAATCAAGAGTTTTTATTTCTGTTATTTTGCCTGCATTACTCTTTTCTGTATTAACATTAACATTGGGGATATGCAATAGAAGAGGTAGATGGTCAGTGATGTCATGTTCAATTATGAAAAGATGTTGCTGATTTGATCGTATATTTATTTTTTCCCTCATAAAAACATGGTCCAAGCAAGTCTGACTTTCATCTCTAGTAACACTCCGACACACTGCCCTAAAGCCATGCGCATTTAGTAGAGACAAATAATTTAATACGCTTATATCATTCCTATTAAGCAAATTTACATTGATGTCCCCCACAAACACATCCCTACCCTTCAATTTGCATGCCTCAAAAAAGATATCCAATTCATCCAAAAATAGAGCCAAGTTTGATGATGGTGACCTGTAGGTAGCATAAATATTAAATTCAATATTATCAATTAGAGTGTTAACAGCTGTTATAGTAATACCAGATTGATTCATTTTAAAGTTATTAAACTGAGGATTTAAATGATTTTTATAATATACTATGACGCCATCAAATGAGTTAAAATCTGCTTCATTGTAGTATACTGTATATCCAGGTATACTAAAATTAATAATGTTATGTACTTTATGACATTCACTTAAGATAATGAAATCACAATTTTTCAGATTATAAGTTTCTAGAAATACAAGCAGATTCGTAAAATTTGTGGCTATACCCCTAATATTTAAATGCATTAAGTTAAGACTGTTTACATTATTCACAAAACTTGCCAAATGTTGTGGATCTACCCTAGTATCATGGTCTTCCTCCTCTTGAATGCTATCCAGAACATTGTCTTCCATGTTATCCATAATCCACTCTAGATTTTGCTAGCTCTAACTGATATTTGTAGCTCGGGCAATCCACATCACTTGATTGGTGGTTTAGATCATAACTACTGTTATACTTCGTGTTGCTTATCTGGCAGTTGACACATCTTTTTTCTGTGCTATGACAGTCATCGGCTTCATGTCCATCAGTCGAACATTTATAACATACTTTTTGATTTTTGCACTCGGTGCTTTTATGGTGAAATTGCTGACAATGATAGCACTTTAATATGCTGATATCTTCAAAGATAGTGTATCTTTCCCATCCAATATATAGTTTTTTATGTGCCATAAGTGTATGGAACAAACTTGGGGAACATTCAATAAACACTGTTTTAGAACTTTTGGTTTTAAAAGTTTTTGTTGTTTGGTTGTTTGTTTGTTGTGTGTTGTCTGATGCTGAGTTTATGCTCTTCTATACTCATGCTTATATACACCTGTTTGTTTGCCCCACTTACATCTTTTCACAGTCCTGGCACGGAATACTGTCTGTATACACCGTGACCTTCTAATTTGATTTTGGCCGCTACAAAACTGGAAAAATATCTTGCTGAAATTATACAACCAGTTGTCGAAAAAGCTGATTCATTTGTAAAAAACTCTGAGCATTTCACTCGAATTATACGAGACATCGTTCTTGAAAAAGACGATACCATAGCAAGCCTAGATGTCAAGTCGTTGCGTCCCAGTATTCCCATCGACGAAGCATTGGACAGGATTGCATATGAACGAGGATTTCCAATCAAATATAATACAACTCTTGGAGCATTGCCTTAAAAATACTTATTTTTTCATTTAACGGGCAAATATATAAACAAATAGATGGTGCACCAATGGGGTCCTCGTTGTCCGAAATTTATTTATAATATACCTCGAACAAGAAGCTCTTGAGAAAGCAAGTTTGAGGCCCAAATTATGGATTCATTATGTGGATGACATGTTTATTATGTGGCAGTATGGCCATACAGAGCTCGAAAAATGCCTGACTCACTTAAACTAAATACATCCCAGAATATAATTTACTCTAAAGTTAGAGGAAAACAACAAAATTCCATTTTTACATGTTCTGTTCACAAAATTGCATAACGCACATTTTGAATACACCGTGTATAGAAAAACAACACATAGCGACAGATATTTAAATGCAAGATCGCATGATCACCCAGCACAAATTCAAGCTGTGGCTAATTCCCTAATATCCAGATCCGTGCGATTAACTGAAACACAGACTAGACAAAATGAATTTAACACAATATCTAGTGCATTAAAGAAAAATGGCTGCACAAATCGCACCATAGAGAAAGCTATTAATAGAACAACGAACAACATATGAACCGGGAAGGCAACACGTAGTCTTATCATACGTAAAAGGCACAACAGACAGGATCACAAGAACATACAAATAATACACAAGCCACAAACAATTATAGGTAAACTACTCGGAAACTCAAAAGACAAAATCAGATTGGAAAATCACGGTTTCCGTGCTAGGACTGTGAAAAGATGTACACAGGGCAAACCAACAAGTGAATATCCGCAAGAGCAGACGAGTATAAACTCAGCATCAGAAACAAACAACCTCAGCTCTATTCCTTCATCATAGTGAAACCGGCCACAAAATAAATTTCGATGGTTGCAGGGAGATTGCCAATATAGATCATTACAAGACCAGAATAATCCGAGAAGCCATAGAAATTGAAAAACATGGCTATTTAAATAAAAGGGACGAATCATTAAAACTACCAGCAGTATGGCAGACAATAATCGACAAATCGACAAATCTAAAATCACAAAGAATCAAGCGCAATTAGCGCAACAACAGCAACATCCCGAAAGCATAAATAATGACCAACGGTAACAACCAACAGAACTGTTCTTTTCAGAACGACATTAGTGAACGGATGTACACCTGGAATAAAAACACACACATACATACACACACACATATATATATATATATATATATATATATATATATCTATACATATATATATATATATATATATATTTATATATAATGTATATATATATACAGTGTGTATCAGCCAAATGGAATAAATTCGATAATAAATAAATGGGGGCGTGTTCGGAAAAACGCTTGGACCCGTCGATTGGTATTTTTAGTTGCTCATTTTCTCCAATAAAAACTTTTTATACAGGGTGTGTCCTGTAACAGTGGTCAGTGCCAACTTTCTTATTTCAAATGCAACACCCCGGATATTATTTAATTTTTGGATTCTTTAGGAGATTCTAAACATATTTTATGTTCAATGTCCTATACCTATCTTCAACTATTTCGGCAATATTAAGTGTTTTCAAATTTATTGCAAAAATTAAGATTAAAAAAATAAAATTATTTATTTCTTCATAATGTATAAACAAAAGTAAAAAGTTAATTTAGGAACTGTTGAATATGCTCGCCGCGAACGTCTTGGCAAATTCCTAATCTTAAATAGAAATTTCTTCTAACGTTATTTAGCATCTCAGGCGTGACCGATCTAATCGCAAGCGTTATTCGTCTTCTTAAGTCAGCTAAGTCGAGGGGTTTAGTTTTATATACAACATTTTTAATATGTCCCCATAAGAAAAAGTCTAATGGCGTCAGATCAGGGGATCGCGCTGGCCATTCTATCGATGCTCGCCTCCCTATCCACCGATTTGGAAATATTCCGTTGAGGTACTGCCGGACATTAATTTGGTAATGGGGCGGTGCTCCATCTTGCTGAAACCATATCATATTGTCAAAGTTGGCACGACATTATTTTGGAGCAGTGCTAAATAATTATCGCCATTCAAATTGCCGTCAATGAAAAAGGGGCCTATGATATGATCCCTAACAATTCCTGCCCAAACATTAACCTTTTCAGGATATTGAGTATGTTCTTCGCTGATCCAGTGAGGATTTTCCCTAGACCAATAGCGGCAATTTTGACGATTTACATGACCGTGAAGTGTAAAGGTGCACTCATCCGAAAACAAAACATGTTCTAATTGAATAACATTGTTATCTAACATAGCCATCATTTGTTCACAAAAATAAGTTCTCCTATCATAATCGTCTTCCAGGAGCTCCTGAGTTAGTATCACTTTATAGAGATGCATTTTATTTTCTTTTAATGTTCGAATAATCGACGAATGGCTAATATCGAACATTGCGGCGGCTTGTCGACTAGAAATATGTGGGTTTTCCTCAAACTCAAGCATAATATCCAATTTAGTATCATCATTTATTGAATTGGCAGCTGCTTTTTTTATCTGCCTCACATGTCCAAGCTCGCGAAACTGCTTTTCTATTTTACTAATTGTCCCTTGGGATATATGCGGCAAATTTGGAAATTTTTCATGAAATAAGCGAGCAACTTCCACTTGTGTTCGTGTGTTATCTCCATAACCAATCATTTGTAGAATTGTTATTTTATGCATTTCTGTTAAATGAACCATTTTTCTGATATTAGGTATTATGCAGTTAACGAAATTCAAAAGACTATGACACTGACACTGACAACTACTGTCTTGCAAAGAGGAAGGCCAAGCATTTTACACAAAAGTAAACAAAACTTAAAAGTAAACAAAACTGGCTCTTTTTGTTCCATATCAATAAAAAGGAACGCTAAAATGGTTTTGCTTACATTCTTAATATGAAGACCTAAATGGTAAATAAGTATTGAGTGTGTTGTAGCGAATTTTTGTAATCAAATAAATAGTTCAGTAACCAGAGCCACTTTCATGAATAATAATAAATTCGAAATAAATAAAATAAAAATAAATTTGAAAACACTTAATATTGCCGAAATAGTTGAAGATAGGTATAGGACATTGAACATAAAATATATTTAGAATCTCCTAAAGAATCCAAAAATTAAATAATATCCGGGGTGTTGCATTTGAAATAAGAAAGTTGGCATTGACCACTGTTATAGGACACACCCTGTATAAAAAGTTTTTATTGGAGAAAATGAGCAACTAAAAATACCAATCGATGGGTCCAAGCGTTTTTCCGAACACGCCCCCATTTATTTATTATCGAATTTATTCCATTTGGCTGATACACACTATATATATATATATATATATATATATATATATATATATATATATATATATAGCGCTTGCTTAATTATCTGACTTAATGCCTTCACTTGTGCTTATTCATCTGTTAAATTTTAATAGTACTTGTCAAGACAAATCCAATGATCCCAAACACGGCGTGATTATGTTGTGTAATTGAGGAGTTCCTATGGCTACCTTCCAGCTCCATCATCAGATCAGCTCCATGGAACCATATTATTTAATATTATATTTTAATAGTACCTCTCAAGACAAATGCAACGAGCCCAAATACGACGGGGTTATGCTGTGTAGTTGAGGAGTTTCTATTGCTACCTTCTGGCTCAATAGTCAGGCCAGGTCCATGGCACCTTATTATATTGTCACCGAAGTCATATGGTATGCTAAATTTTAGCTCAATCAGATACCAGTAAGTGCTTGAAAATCGAGTACAAGTTTTGAACTAAATAGAGAGACATACGAAGAAACAAAGTTGAATAAAGGCTGGTAAATAGTTACTTTTCGTTCGATTGAATATCCTTTCTACCTTAGGTTTGCCACTACATTGTTTTAATTACCTTTTTTTTCTTCTCAGTATTTTTTAATCTTCCAATGATATTTCTATCACTCCTCATACGTTATTTACATAGTCCAACTTTCCAGACTCAGGTCTTATTTAAGTTATTGTAAAAATTGGGTAGCGGGATATAAGAGAGTAACTTTTCGATAAACAAAAAGATACACTTTTTTATACTGAAATGTTAGTCAAAAACAAAAAATGCCAACTTTCTAACAATCTTCATAAAAAACAGCATGTTTTTATTTGAAATTCCGAAATGACATTTGTAATAAATTGTCAGTTTCCCAGATGTCTTTTTTACTAAATAGCCGAAATACATACTGCAGAAAAATATTTTTAATAAAACTACTAATTATAAAGAAGCATAGAAGAAGCTTTTAATAAGATAAAAATTATAAACATCTTATAACTATCTTTCTAATAAAAACCATTCTAATATTTAATATTTAGATTGCGAGCCATTATTATTTAATACACTTTGTAAACATCAAAATACAATTTATAATATGGCGTATTTATCAGATATCCAATATAAAATTTTAATTATTCGTCTTATTAATAATAATTTTGCACATCGCTGGACTACAAGCGGTAATGGAAGCCCAAACGTTGATATAAGCCAAACAGTTACTCATTATACTATATCGTTTTTTTTATTATCGTTCATCTAAAAATCAAACTTACTCATCGTTTTTTTGGTCCAGATACTCTCTTGCGAATTCTGCCCTTCCTTGTTTATTTATTTCGGTAAGAGACATTTTACAGGCAAAAACATTTATTTCTAAAACATATCAGAATACAAACTGAGCTCAAACTGGATAATGCACTAAAACACTACGTCACTATTTAACTCAACAATATGTGTACGTCTAAACTGTTAATTTTATTGATTTTCTAGAAACAACAAACTTTCGGAAAAGAGTGGCAAATTATTATTATTCGCAATAAGAAGATAGGAAGTCAAAACGGAAGGTGGTTTCTTAGAGATTATACTTAAAATGCGGCTTCGGCGACATGGGTGAAGTTCATTAGCCGGTAACGGATACCACTGATATATCATTCTGATTTTTTGTAAAAAAATCAATTCCCAAAGTCATAAACAATTGTATTTTAGCGGGTCAGAATGTATACCTATTTGATATAGTTGAAAATATATCTATACATTTAAAAAGTGTTTTTTCTCCGCCGCTTCCGCCAGCAGCTTCCACTTGACTGATTTTGATTTTTTTTAATTAAAGCTCTTTAAGCACAGACATGTTTTTACTACTCACTTTTTATTTTTATTCTAATTTTCACATACAAAAACAAAGATTAAACAAAATATTTAAGGGGCTACCACGCGGCTGGCTGAGAGCTAGCTATAGTTGCCGCCAGGACAATACTTTCGTGAGGTGAAAGTTTGTCGTATTTGTTTAAAAAGTCAATAAGCCAAGGAGGTCAAGGATTCAGTTCCCAAAGTGATAAGCCTCAGTCTCAGTCGGGCAAATAACCACACTTGTACAAGCACTTTGCTGAGAAAAATCCGAGTAGAGCTCAGGGTGATTAAGACAAACTGTATTGATAAGCCCGAGAGATCCTCGGAGAGTTGATATACCCGAGGAACGCTCGACCATAGCGTTTTGTGTTGTTTTTGCCTCTTTTCGGTGGAATTTCGTATTGTCAAGTGTTCCACGACCAAAATAAACCATGATATTATTTAATTTTCCTTTTGTATAACCCTCTCATGTAACTATGGTAGGAGGAGGGCATAACCTATTTATATAAGTTGATTATATTTATGTAACACTATGTAATATTTTGGCATTTTAACTTATTTTCGATTTTATCAATAATAATTAGTCAAAAGTAATAAAAAAAATCGGCAGATTTCCTTTAACCGGAACTTCCGTCGTTATGAATATTTACTTCTATTAGGAATTGTAAAGTGTGACCCAATTTAGTTCGGTACATAGTCATTTAGTAACAACCTTACTTAGAACTGTCTTTTCAAAGATTTATATTGGGCACCGATTTGTTCCACCATATTGGATTCTTACCAATATTTTACCAGTTTCTACCTCAAACGCACCAAATTGACACAGGCCGCCATTTTGTTCCATCATGTTGAATTTGTACCAGTTTATCCCCATATCACATTAAATTTTTCTACAAAAAGTCAGTTGAATAAGAAGATTTTTTCCGTATAATAAATAATTTTTTCGGGCTGTTCTTTTAAACAATTTATTAGGGCTCCATTTTCTTTTGCTATCTTGGGTTCATACTAAAATGTTACCAATTTATTTTTATATAACACTTA
Source organism: Kuschelorhynchus macadamiae (assembly GCA_030620095.1). Lineage (NCBI taxonomy): Eukaryota > Metazoa > Arthropoda > Insecta > Coleoptera > Curculionidae > Kuschelorhynchus > Kuschelorhynchus macadamiae. The sequence continues at coordinate 1,367,706 of JAUTXW010000144.1, forward strand.
ATTTTTGTGCAAAATTTTTATGTAAAATGGATAATCAGTTTTTATTATTATTTTTTAACATTTCAATAGACCGTCATCTTGTTTCGCCATACTAGATTTCTACCAAAATATTACCAGGTCATCCCCATATGACTCTTAATGTTTGACCAAAATTTGAAGTCAATCGGGTGAGTAGTTTTTAAGCTATGCCGAGAACTGACAGACCGACAAACAAACAGACAGACTGACATACAGACCGACGGAATTGACAAAAAAACATATATTTTTTGGCATCTAGGGACGCTAAAACGAGCAGATACGTAAAACTTGATAATTTTTTCAAGCTCAAAAACATTTTGTTACGCTAACTTAAATTCGCACCACAATTTTACCAGTTCATCTCTATACCACAAATTAACCTAATACAGATGAGAAAGAATAACGAAATGCGCGTATTGTTTGCTGTAGCCTTGAGAAACAGTTCATAGACAATCCGCATCAATGAATATATCGAGTTATTATTTGTTTGGGTAAAAATAATTTGCACCAATACGTTATCGATGCATATCATCTCAAAGTAAATTAATATATTGCTCGTATATAAATTACTAGGAAATTAGAGAAAAAAAATAAAACATTCGAAAATTAGAAATTCTTTTATTTAACAAAACTTAATTAACAAATTATGTTTTTTTTTCCAGTCATTTTACGACGATTTAGCGAATAAACAATTTTAAATTTTTTTTGCCGATCCTATACTTCCCCTTCCTTTTATAGATGTGGGAGTAATCGAATAAAACAATCAATTTTTATTTAGAATAACTTATTAATATTACTAAGGTACATATAATATGCCTAATACTTACTAATAATTTTTTGCTTTACCTCACTCAAGTAATCAATTTTCATTTAAAATCACTTATACCATATGGCAAATATAATATACCTTACTTACCTATACTCGCTAATAATTTTTTTTTTACCTTAAGCGATCCTCTGGGAACTTAAAAAGTGATTTTCCTCCTCCGGTTTTTGATGAATAAACACATTTGTATCCCATTTTAAATTTATTTATTTATTTATTTATTATCAATGATTTAATCATTTTATAAAGGATTACATTAACGCAATTCTATAAGTAAGTAAAATCTAACTGTTAAGCCTACAACGCTAAGAAATCTATAATTAAATATTAGAAATTAGAAAAGTGACAGGGATGTGGGAGTAATCGAATAAAACAATCAATTTTTATTTAGAATAACTTATTAATATTACTAAGGTACATATAATATGCCTAATACTTACTAATAATTTTTTGCTTTACCTCACTCAAGTAATCAATTTTCATTTAAAATCACTTATACCATATGGCAAATATAATATACCTTACTTACCTATACTCGCTAATAATTTTTTTTTTACCTTAAGCGATCCTCTGGGAACTTAAAAAGTAATTTTCCTCCTCCGGTTTTTGATGAATAAACACATTTGTATCCCATTTTAAATTTATTTATTTATTTATTTATTATCAATGATTTAATCATTTTATAAAGGATTACATTAACGCAATTCTATAAGTAAGTAAAATCTAACTGTTAAGCCTACAACGCTAAGAAATCTATAATTAAATTTTAGAAATTAGAAAAGTGACAGATGCAAGAATCAAACCAATAGATATTAAAAATCAATTCTCTCAAACTCTTTTTGAAATTAAGAAAAGACGTATCAAAATTGACTCTGCATTCTAACAATAGGATTATGCAAGCGATATTTATTTGAGAAACTTTCTGTGTAAAATAGATTGCTAGACCGAGTAACGTGTACTGTAAGAAAAGATAGTATACTTAAAAGGTATTCACAGTCGATGGAGCCATTAATAATTTTAAATAGGAAACATAAATCAGCTAGCAATCGCCTATCCTTAAGACTACTTAAACCCAAATTCAAATAAGAAAATTTAACAAAACAATACTTAAAAACTACAATAATAAATCAAAAGTTCAAAAAAATCCTGTTCGCGTATTCAACGCAGAAACATACAACTACGCACTATCTAGTTTTAAACTACAGATTACAGAGCGAGTTTGAGCACGTACTAAACAACTGGTATATTTACACCACTTAGTAGGCGCGTCGATATTGACGATCGATTCCCGAAGCACTGACTAGCTTTCGCATCTGTATTAGGTTAATTGGTGTCTATATCATAATTAATTATTACGCAAAAGTTGAAATCAATTCATTAAGTGATCCAATGATCTGCCAGAAAATATTAGTACTGGATATGTTACAATGTATGCCGATGATACGACGGTGGTATTATCGGCAAATACCCCGGAGGAGCTTTCCAGTAGTTTAAAAAACGTTTGTAGCGATATGGAGATTTGGTACCGTAATAACCATCTAATACTTAACTCCGATAAAACTGTATATATGAATATGTTTGTTCGTAAACTCTTGCCTTTAAATTTTGATAGCTTTAACAACATTAAATTTTCAAATTCTAGCAAATTTCTGGAAACTATAATAGACTCATCCCTAAGCTTTAATAGTCACGTCGAGCATGTCTGTGCTAAGCTTAACTCTGCCTACTTTGCTGTTCTGAACTTAAAGAATACTCTTAACGAGTCTGGCTTGCTTAGTGTTTATTATTCTTTGGATTACAGCCATTTATCTATAATTCTATCTAAAATAATATTCTTTATTGGACAAAAAAGGATTTTAAGACTGATTTTCAATCTCAAGCCAATGGATAGTTGTAAGCCTATATTTACTCAAAAGCGAATTTTAACATTGCCCTGTATATATATTTTTATATATAAGCTTAAATTATTTGTCAAACTGGGAGAGACTAATTCGTACAAGACTAGAAATGAGAATTTCATTAGTGTACCATCTCATAAAAACTCATTCTTTTAGAAATCTCCATATTACAGTTGTCTGACCCTTTATAATAAACTGCCCAAACACTATAAAGTTCTTATATATATATATATATATATATATATATATATATATATATATATATATATATATATATATATATATATATATATATATATATATATATATATATATATATATATATATATATATATATATATATATATATATATATATATATATATATATATATATATATATATATATATATATATATAATATATATACACTTTTTGACGACCTTTATACAATAATGTATTTTATGGTAAAATAAACTATTCTATTCTATTCTAAGTAGTTTTTTAAGGCTGATTTCTAAATATTTTACTAACCCATCATTTTATTTCGCCATTTTGTTTTCATACCAAAATTTTACCAGTTGATTTTCTCATAATGCCGATTTTACTAGTTCGCCATTTTGTTTTGCCATATTTGATTTTTACCAAAATATTACCAGGTCATCCCCATATGGTCCTTAATTTTTGACCAACATTTGAAGTCAATCGGATTAGTAGTTTTTTAGGTATGCCGCGATCAGACAGACCGACGGAATTGAGAAAACATGTTTTTTAGCATCTGGGGACCTTGAAATATAAAGATCTGAAAAATCTCGGAGGGTGATTGTTTTCACGATTACAATACTTCTCTTTTACCAGGGAAGTAAAAGCATATTTCAGCACATGAAGGTTTCTAAAATTAAGTATCGATTTGAATACCCTAACATAATGCTGCTAAAATATTTACAAAGTTCGCAAATCGATTTAATATTCACACCGCCAAGTCTTGGGATATGGAGGCTACTGTTTATTTTATAGTTTTCAGGAGTAATTCTGAAGCTATTATTGCCGTCGAATTTCGACAAGGCATTACTCCTATTATATATTATAGTCTAAAACCTCAATGAAAAAAAATTACAATAAATCAACATTTAACCTTAGACAAACTAAATTAGAACGATCGCTAATATTTTTCCAATCCTCTCGCTTAAAAAAAATGATTGCATTTATTTTGCTTGGAGGACCACTGGTGGAAAACTTTGGTTCAGACTACTTTTAGAGACGGAAGACCAGCAAGTATTCAGACATTCTTGTTATTATGTCGGCATATATGAATTACTGTGCTGATCTTCTAAGATATGACCCATTTAGGACTTTTTAATATTAAGAAAATTAATTTTGTATGCCTTATTTTGGCAAGTCCGGGTTAATGCAACTTACTTTATTACTGATTACATTATCTTACACAAAAATGACGTTCCGCACACAACCTGCTAGAATAGATATACAATTTTTTCCAAAGCCATCTAATAAACAAATGACAAATTTTATATTTTAATTATGAATAAAATTAAGCAGACTCTGAAGTAATGCATCTAGAAATAGATCATCGTTAAATGGTGGAACATAAATGATATATAACGAAGGAAATAACAAGAGCGAAGCACAGAAAATGGACGCAGAAGAATACTGATCTGTAAACTATTAGATACAAAAACAGGGCAGAAAAAATAAAAGAAAAAAGAAAGTCAGTATATGCAAAGAAGCTTAAAGATATATGGCTATTGGAAAAATATTTCGCAAAAACAAGTCTTTTACGCGCACGACATTGTAAGCGATATGATTTTGTTGCAGCATGTATATGAATGAAAAATACAAATAAAAATACTAATAATAGAACGAAGAATAATGAAGTTACCTGATTATTAAATATATCTCAAAAAAGTATCGAGTGTCATTGCCTCTAATACTTAAAAAATAATGTCTTACTGTGGTTATTAGTCTGACGCCGACTTCATAAAGTCAAATTTTCAAGAAAGAATAAAATATTATTTTAACTTCTCTCGTAAAAGGGTAGTAACTGTAATCGTGAAAAAATCATCCTCCGAGATTTTTTCAGATCTTGTCTGTCTGTCTGTTCGCGGCATAGCTAAAAAATTACTTACCCGAATGACTTCAAATTTTGGTTAAAAATTAAGGTTCATATGAGGATAACTTGGTAACATTTTACTAAAAATCTAATAATGCAAAACAGAATGGCGATCTAATGAAATGTAAAAAAAATGATTATTAAAAAACTACTTATCCAATTTATCTCTAATTTTGCACAAATATCAAGTACTATATAGGAAGCAACTGGTAAAATCTGCGTACGAATCGTAGATGGCGAGCCAAAATGGCGGCTTAATAAAATATTTAAAAACTCAGCCTGAAAAAACTACTTAATGAACTGATTCAAATTGTGTGCCATAACTAATTGTGGTATAGAAATGAAATTAATAATTATTAGTAAAATTGAGGTACTAATTCAAGATGGCGGAACAAAATAGCGGTCAAGTAAAATGTTTATAATTGTGCAAAAAATCACCCTCTCAGGCTTTACATTAAATCTTCACGGTTTAGAGCCCGTAGATGCCAAAAAATATGTTTTATCAATTTCGTGGATTTGTCTGTCTGCTTGTCAGTTTGAATCATAGCTTAAAAACTACTTATCATACTGACTTCAAATTTTAGTCAAAAATTGAGGGTCATATAGGGATGACCTGGTAATATTTTGGTAAAAACGTTAAAAAAATATTACTAAAAAAAACTAATTTTCCAATTTACCTCAAATTTCGCACAAAAATCAAGTGGTAAATGGAATGAACTGGTAACATTTTGATATAAATATAAGACAGCAAAACGAAATGGCGGGATAATAAATTATTTAAAAAATTAGCCTAAAAAAATTACTGATTAGATTAATTTCAAATCGTGTGCAAGCATTAAGAGTGATAGAGAGATAAACTGGTAAAGTTGGGGTACGGTTTCAAGGTAGTGGAACAAAATGGTGGCCAAATAAATTTTTTTTAAAATCAATGTAAAACCAATCTTATACAATTGACGTTAAATTTTGCAGAAAAATTAACATTAAAATGCAATTAAAAAATATATATGCAATGAAAAAATTACAGATCCTTCTCTGCATTGATCCAGTGACCTGGCACCTCGTTGGTGTATGGTGTTTGCGATTGAGCCACCATCGATAAAATATGTTAATAATCTTATTCCTGCAATTAACAATAAGGAACACCTAGACGTGTATTTTTGTCTTGTGTTGGGAATTATAGGTTATAGATCCACAATGTAAGTAGTTTGACTAGTTGAGTTTTCTAATGTGTAATTTCGTTATGTCTTTTTAAACTAGAATCTAGCTAATTAAGTCAATTCATCTATTTAAAAAAAATGTCTGTCTTGGGTAAGTTATTCTTATGCTTTTTTGTAACTTATGCTTGTTAAAACCAACATAACAAACCTCATTTTGTATAAACCTTAAACTTTTTATATTCAAAAAAATGTACTTACTGCTCCATTGAAAAAGATGACAAACGCCTCCGAAACGTTTGGAAAAATCAGATGAAGATTAATTAAAAGTGAATTAAACATCTAAAGTTTAATTATTTTATGGAAAAAACTCCCAAGAACCTTTCATCTATATGTATATATATATATATATATATATATATATATATATATATATATATATATATATATATATATATATATATATATAGTGGACAACACGAAATAGCGGGGTTGCAGCCTAATAATCCTATTGATGTTACTGGGACATTAAATAGATGACTCTATTTACTTTGTGAAAGCTTTCGGATTTATTTTAATCCTTCATCAGTCACACTACAAAATGGTTTGTTAATATAAAGTAAATTATTAAAATATTTTAGACTTACTGTAAGTGAGGTTACAAATATAAACAGCTATCCAATAGGAAATTCATTTCTGTGAATGAAAGGAACACCTCTTTATATAAGTATTTAACACAAAACAAACAGACTGGAAAAAACAATAACAAAAAATTTTTTTTTTTTTTGATTACACACGAAACCGTTGAAAGGTAGGTTTCCAATGTATTCGACCGGAGTCGAGGCTTAACTAGAATATTAAGAATAAAATATATGCACCTATTTGTTTCTTTTTTAGATAGCAAAAAAAAAAAAAAATAATCCTTCTTTTGTGTTTTGAAGGCCAGGACGATTATTTGGTTTTAAGGTTTAATAAATTGCTATATATTATATTGAGATTCTGTATATCCGATTTTTTATTCATCGGGTTTTCCTGATTATTTATGTGCACCATTTCTAGAAAATTTCTTTTAAAATAATTAATTTCACATTCGAGAATCTCCGCCTCTGCGAAATTTGCTGAATGACCTGTGTCTCTTACGTGTTGGGAAAGGGCACATGCTTCGGGTTTTATTCTTATATCACTTTTATGAGATATTATTCTATCTTTTAGAGGCCTTGAGGTTGTATATATATATATATATATATATATATATATATATATATATATATATATATATATATATATATATATATATATATATATATATATATATATATATATATATATATATATATATATATATATATATATATATATATATATATATATATATATATATATATATATATATATATATATATATATATATATATATATATATATATATATATATATATATATATATATATATATATATATATATATATATATATATATATATATATATATATATATATATATATATATATATATATATATATATATATATATATATATATATATATATATATATATATATATATATATATATATATATATATATATATATATATATATATATATATATATATATATATATTTATATATATTTATATCGTTATTTTCAAAGTTCTCGAAGTCTATCTGGATTAAAATTTTGGACATTCCCAATAAAATAAACAAGTCTGGGGGTGTATTGCATCTAAAGTTTTGTTACAATCACATCAACTAGTATTATACAAAAAGTACCATCTGTACATATTTATAACGAATCAACAAAACAAATTGTTAAAAATAAAAATGGTGCCTCTTATTTTCTACTTCACCCCTACCTCCCGCCATACCTTCACTTAATAACTTATTAGAATGTTTTGTGCCAAGAATATAGTTATTTACAATTTTTAACATTCACTTAGTAAGTAGAGTAGCTAAAGATAAGGTAGAGTAGCTTTTAGCTAGACTGCGCCTTTTGGGTATATCAAAATTTCTAAAATTTTTCTGAATCCGACTGGGCGCATTGATTTTGACGGCGTGCGGTCCATTTTAGAGGAAATATTTACACAGGTAAGTTTAAAATTTATTTACATCGTGCACTACTATCCCATTTATACCGGTTAAAGGCGCCATACAGTTCGCTTATTTTGCACAGTTTTATCCGTGCAGTCAAAGTTGTGCTAAAAAACAGTACCGTCTTTTCCTCCACACACTTCGATTTTTTGAACAGTTTTGTCAGAACATTGGACGAAACTGTGAATTAATTTGCATTTGGATTGATTTATTTATATTCAAAAACTAATTTTCGATAATAATATACTTGTTTTTAAGTCTCTAGAACCTGTGTAGAAGTCTATATATCCTGCTAGATGGAACGAATGGGAGTACCATACACTGTCAGCTAACTCGGTGCGGTTAAACTCGTACGGACAAAACAGTGCTAAATAACCGAAGTGTACGGCCCCTTTAGAGACCGTATGAAGTCGGATGGATAGAGTCTGTTGGTGCACATATACATTTGTTAGTCAGTAGGTCACTTGACAAAGATCAAAGGTTGCACTGTAAGCCGAGAATACATAGCTCGAGGGCGGGGTGGGCGACGGAGATCGGAAAAGTGACCAAGGATCGTGGTTCGAGGCCACGTTAAGCTTCCTATCTATTGGTTCGAACGGAACAAAATGAAACTCCTTAACCTACAAAAAACAACAAAAAGCGACAAATAGAATTTTCGAATGTTTTTCGAAATTTTGCTTATGTTTGATGAATTTCACAAAAACTCCAGTGGCCTCTAATAAGCATATCATATTTTATAGTGATAATTTTATTATTCACACCTGACTTAGTGAAAGTGTTTTACCGCGAATTGGTGACGTATTTCAATAAATTTAACTGCAATTTAGTTCCAACAGTAAGGAATAGAAAAGTTAAAATAATTCAGATCCAAAAAATAGCTACATTACAAAGGTAAACCAAACTTATAAAAAAATATATTTTAAGGTACCAGAAAAATAATGTGAGCCAGATGATTCCAAGGAATGTATATCTAAGCCATTGTTGCTGTGTAGATCTGACCAGCTTTCTTCAGATGACCCAGTGTTAACGGTAAAACATTGACACACTAGTGTGATGTGTTGCCATTTTATTTGTGACATCGCATAGGGTAAACCCGAGTGAGATGGCCAACTTAGTAAATAATTTAATATATTTTGAAAGAAATGAGACTTAAATATTTTAAACTTATATGACAACTAGCCAAAACTAATTGTTCATCGATTTAAAATACACGAGATTAGAATATATGCTAAGTTTTGAAAAACTGCCCTTCCGAACAGATACATGTAAACTGGTCATCTGTCCCGTAATGTAAAGGTGAGAGTGGCCAGTACCTTTTTTTACATTACGGTAGAGATGCCCAATACTACATTTTTGAACAAATATTTTTTTTATTAAATTAACAATACAAAAATTCAAAAATAAGCCAAAAAATGATATAACGAAAATACACGTAATATATTAGTAATAAAAATACGAATTATTTGAACTCAAAAACAATGTTTATTCAAGTAGGAAAATAACATAAAAATGTCGTTTAAAAAAAGATGTTACGAAAACAAGAAAAAAAGTTCCTATTTATTATTATTAAATGTTTTTCCACATTTCATGCAGAGATTAGTAAAACTGGTGCAATCCTCATGTAGCCAACGTAAACACTTAATGCATCGTATCCAGTCGTCTTTCTTTTGTGTCTTAAAATAATATTCGAGACAACCAACGCATTCATTTTCATTATAGTCATCTTCCTGGTCATCGCTTTCTAGCACCATATCTGCTTCAGTCTCCGAGCTCGAACTTACTCTTCTTAGTTTTTTATTTATTTTTGCCTGAGTTTCTGTTTCCTTTTTCGATACATTTTTTTTTCTTTTTAAAGACCTTTCTCTCACTTTGTTGATATTGTCAATAGTGGTTAATTCAGCACCAAGATTTTTTGAAACTTTTTTTACGTTTTGTGGTAACGTAGAAACTGGCGATATTTGTTCTAGAAAAGTTCCTGGAGTGACATTTGCTTTGGAAGTACTTGGTAACGGCGAAACTTCACCGGATATTTTCGGGAAACATGTTGACGTGGCCGGTTGTTCATTAGGTCCTTGAATTTCTTGCGCACTGGCAGTAGGCTGTGAATCAGAAGCAGCTGCCTGGTTACCAGACATTGAAGTTTGTGAGCTTTCCACAGTTGCATCCGAAACTGAAAACGCATGATCGGGTATTGCAACAGGGTTAAACGGATAAATCTCCGTAGCTTTAAAGCTTGCCACAGCATTTGAAACTGTACATGCCTTCCCCCTACTTTCTGAAAGCATCTGGCCAAATTGCAGCCTGGTCAGTTTTCTTCCAGGGTTAGCACGAACCCACTGTTGGCATGCACTGTAAAAATAGGTCTTTAGGGATTTAAATACTGCCCTGTCAAGTTGTTGGAGATAATGTGTTGTGTGGCTAGGAAGGCACAATAGCACAACATCATTATCCCGAGCCAGTTCAAGTAATTCTACAGAAGTGCAGTGCGACGCATGTCCATCCAATATCAAAAGTACCTCCCACAGGTTTCCGAGGAATAAAGTGGTCTTTTAGCCATGCAATAAAGATTGTGGTGTTGACATAAGCCGATTTTTCGGACATGTGGATAACAGAGCCAGGCGGCATATTATCTTCGTACTCGGCTTTTTTGTATTTTCCCTTAAGGATACAGACTGGTGGAAGAAAAGTTCCCTCAGCATTACAACCAGCGATGTACGATATTGTTTCTCCTTTTTCTGAACAAGTAGTCATAGAGACACTCTTTGAACCTTTTTCTGCTACTACAAGACCCGTCTTATTATTCATTTGCAGCCCAGTTTCATCGATATTATAAATGCAACTGGGTTTATTTAAAAGATTGTTTTCTTCGAGAGTTTGCTGGAGAAGTTCAAAATAGTTTCCTACTTCTACTCGATTCATCCCTTGACTTCGAGCAATGGAGACGCCCTCTGCTTTTCTGAGGGCCAAATCAGGATGCCTTTGTAGGAATAAGTTGAACCAGTCGTACCCTGCCCTTTCTTTTTCTTTGTTGAATTTATTTGGTATCTGAAGCTGGTCTGCAAAAAAAATGCAACTCTACGCACATCATCAATATTTAAAGGAAATCAGGATGCCTTTGTAGGAATAAGTTGAACCAGTCGTACCCTGCCCTTTCTTTTTCTTTGTTGAATTTATTTGGTATCTGAAGCTGGTCTGCAAAAAAAATGCAACTCTACGCACATCATCAATATTTAAAGGAAACCCAGATCGTTGCATTTTTTTCAATTGAGTTACAAGCTTTAACTCGTTTCGCTCTCCCAACAGAGAATCAGGACCCATGCGCCCTTTAGTTGAATCATTTTTTTTTCAGCCTTCTTTCTAAGGTTTTCCTAGGAACCACAAAGTTCAGCGCTGCAGCATTAACCGACGACCCATTTCTTACAGCCTGCATGGCATTATTTAAGTCATCTTGACTCCAAGATCCTCTAGAAGATGTTTGTTGGCGCTTGTACCGAGTCGGCATCCTCTCTGAAACAAAATAATAATAATATTATTTTGTAATATTCAGTTGGAGGAAATTAACTTTCCACGTTGCACTTTCGCCTTAAAAAAACGATGGCCATCTATACCAGAAATCTTTTGGCCATCTATCCTAATTGTACGGGAGACATGGCCACCATATGTATCGCATGCAAAGTAATAGTACGACGCAAAAACTGAGGTTAGACATGCACTTTAACTTATTTTGGACTCACCTGATATGAAACACTACCTCCAGTACCATGTAGAACAAAATCATAATTTAATCTATTTAACACGTGCAATTTGTAGTGGTATACAATTTCTATTTTGACGAAATACTGAATTATTTGAGCAAAAATATGCAGGCAATGTCCACAATTTTAATGTTTGCGAGCGGCTGATACAGGAAGCCTGCGCATAGGGTTGATTAAGTTTACACCGGCAACTTTTTGGATGTTGGCCATCTCTCCCGTATGGCCATCTCACCCGGGTTTACCCTATTCTTTCAGTTGTTGACATATGATCGTTCATTCGATGGGCGGTAATTCGTTAAATCTTGGGCTTCAACGTCGGCTAACACAAATGTAGTATTATAGGTTACTACTCAGTTTTTTACGGCGGTTCATATTTTCTCTATAGAGTTCAGTTCTGGATGATACTGCAGCAATCTTACAACTTTGTGACCATTATTTTCTAATAACTGATCTAATACATAAGTAGGCGGAAATCGATGTTTATTGTTTTGTGTTATTGTGTAAATTTCTGCCTTTGGCAATTTTTCTTCGAAAACAATATTTTTATCCTATAGCCACTTAATACTTTTTCTTTCTCTATCGTTACGTTGAGGTAGGATGAGTTGTCGAGTACTAAAACAGACCTCTCCTGCAAATTTGGTAGCAGCTGAGTTTCAACCCATTTCATAAAATTAGAGTGGTTCAAATCGTTATTATAGTCACTACTCTTTGCTAAAATAAAAATATATTAGGTTAATATTTTTGTGGATTATTGAAGTAAAATAAAAGAAAATTAACCAATCTTATTGCCTTGTGATTTGATAGACTATAGCTTGAGAATATAATGGTACCTGCATTTATGGTACTTGACCTGTCCCATTATTAACCATGTGGGTCATATTGATGGGAATCCACTACAATGGGTAAATCCAATAATGAATGTATCGCAGACAGTGGGTGAGAGAAATTACGGACAATTTTCTGTCTGTATGGACAATATTTGTTCCCTGCATTGAATTTTTTTTTGAGAAACTGAATTCGTTTTAATCGAATATCGTGTTTTTCTATTAGAGCAGATCTGTTGTGTACTGTTTTTTTTTCACCTGAAAAATTGATAATTTATATCTACTAGAAAAATAATAAAAGGATTTATTGTTTGTTGAAAAAACATTTTTAGAGATATTTACATGATATCAAAATTCTGATACCTAAATCCTAGAGATAATATGAGTTTCCTCAACGTTGCTCTTGAACCTGTGAAGTTAAGTTGTTGTTTTTTTCCTCAGTAAAGTTATAAAAAATGTTTGATATCAAAAAACATATTCTCGAGAAAATTATAAATTTTGGTTGATTTGACCATAATATATTTTTCTCTGCGTAAAAATACTTGCCTTTAAACGCGGGCGTTCTTTTCCCAGTAATCTAAAAATTATAAATTATATTCTTTATCTCATAGTTGAGGGTACGGTTTTGCGGAAACTTTTTCTTTCTTTATCTGCTCATCTTGGGGCTAGAAAAAGATGTAGTAGCCAAATTTGCGTAAACATTTCTGCCTTCTTTTCTAATAGCTTGAAGGATAGTTTTACTGATTCCTGTTGTCGCCAATATTTTTCCCTGTAATAGAATGTTACATTGCACGTTTCGAAAAAAATTTGCAAAAACCTGTCTATAAATAAAATACTGAACGAAACAGTACATTACACTTACCTAAAATTGTAAGGGGAAATTCGTAGAACTTCCTCTGCTTCTTTTTGCATAAATGCAGCGAACAGATCAATTATTTCTTTTGCTTGGCTACGCAAGGCTATTCTTTTATTTCCCACTTCCTTGCACGGTAAAAATCGCTATGCATTAATTCTCAATAATGTATTCAGAAAAAAATGTGCATTAATGTTGTACAATTGTGCAGAAAATACGTAAATACATACAGGAGTATTCAAAATAGATGCCTTCATTTGTGTAGCGTTTTCTAACCAAAATTATACATATTTTATCCACAACACAATGCATTACTAAACTACAATATTGTTTAGATTTTAAAAATAAAACTTGTGTAAAAATATGAATAGCGTCACGTGTTAAAATATTCAGAACAAAATTATTTATTTTTTCTGAATAACTGTATTTATATTTTATCTAACCGCACGCATCCAGGCCCTGATTGGACTGCAGACATCGGATGTTTTCAATTGTGGCGCTATGGCGGCGACTTTCGGAAATATAATTCAACAGAAACGACAGATTATCATACTGGCAACATACATAAAAGTTGTTTGGTTTATAGACTACAGGTTTATCAAAAAACAATACTTTCTTGAGGAGTAGTGTTGCAATTTAAAATATTCTACCCCGGGGAATCTGCAGTTTTGTACTCATGACGGCAAATAGGACTAAGCTATACACAGGTATGTACTTATACCTATTGACATACAACTATTTCTGAGAGGGTTATAACTGTGAACTTAAGGACAACAAACTGAATAAACTTGCTAGGGATTAATTTATTTGGCATAGTCTTATTGAATGCTTATAAAAATATTTCATACAATCTTACATAAAAATAAAGAGGATATATCAATTTAAAATACTTAACCCTTTTTAAAACATAATGAGTTCCCGAGTAATACATTACAATGTGAAAGAACTTGAATTTGTATTAAATATGCCTCAAACTCTTAACTCGCTTTATTTTCACAAAACGCAAATTATGTTTGGCTCTTGTGTAATTTGGAATATGGCAATTGCAGTAACCCGTTATGTTTTAAAATAAAAAAACTTAATTAATCTTACAAAACATTGTGTTTTGGATAAGTACTATGTTCACTTGTTAAAGAACCATTTTTGTTTGTTTTAGTTAAGTAACATCGAGGTTTCAAAATGGATTTACCAAGAAGTTTATCTACATCCACTTGGAGTTGCTATTATGAATAAACCCATTTTTTTATTAAAAATTATTTTTATTTGACTTAATTTTTGACTAAAGGTTTTGTAGTTGATTGTGGTTTGGCTTCCTTATTTGACATATTTTCATAGTTATTGAAAATGTTTTGAAAACATACAGATTTTGTGCATAAAAAATGTACACTATTATCCAGAAAAAAAGTATTTTCTAATATAAAGCACAATTTTGTGCTTAAAATGTTCACAATTTGTGCAAGAGTTATGTACACACATATTTTAGAAAGGATGCATATTTTGTGCTAAAAAAATATACAATACTATTCAAAAAAAAATATTTCTAATTTGTTGCACAACTTTGGGCATAAAATGTTCACAATTTGTGCAATAACTATGCACAATATTGTTTGAAGAAAATTCGTATTAATGTTATTAAAATATTTGCTATACAAAATTATCCAAAAAATATGCATTCTCTTGTGCAAAAATCTTATATATTATTGTATACCAAAACAGTATTGTTCAGAAGATATGTTCAATTATTCAGAAAATATATACAACTAATTCTGACCAATCATGTGTACATTTTCTGCACAAAGTTGTTCCAAGTACACATTCAGACACAATTTGTGCACTAAATCTATACAATTGTGCAGAATTTATACATAATTTTGTGTGGATGTGGAGTGTGGAAGCCACTTAAACCTTGAAACTATAGACAACAAACACAAAAACATACAATTCCACCGACGCAAAGTATAAAACTAAATTAAAAAAATGAGGAACCTACATTAATCTGCCACGCTGGTCTGAATTTGGAGCCAATCAGAGCCAAATAGACCGATTGATAGATCGAGGCGGGTTTACATCGATCCACGTGTGCTGTGCCAATGTTACCCTTGTACTACTCTACGTCGTTCGTCTTTGTTTCTTATAGAAAAATTGAATTATTTATCTTTTTAAATGTAGGCTATTTTATTATTTTCAAAGTGACACTAAAATTATTTATTAAATAAAAAATTCTATTTAATTTTTTAATAAAAAAAATTAAATTATGACAAAATTTGTTAAAATATTGATTTTTTTGATTAAGAAATTAAATAGACTTTTTATTTCAAACCTACATTTAAAAAATTAAAACATTCAGTTGGGACAGTTTGCATAAAAACTACAGACGACTCAATTTTCAAATTGAATTCTAGCTTTTAGCCGCTTATTAAAGACGACCAGAAGTATGTTTTCGCAAGTTTTCAAACTTCAAACTTCAAATATCATTTATTTGCCAAAGGGAAAACATACAGTTGAGTTTCATTACAATTATCAGCATCTCACGATGACAAAAAGGAATGTTTCACGATTATATAAACCGATGCCACTGAACTACAGTATAAACTGTACCAGTGTGAAACAGCCCTATTTTTAAATCCGTTTCCTAATTAATGTTATTTAATTGTTATTTAATATTATATATAAAAATAATGCATAATTACTAACACATATTATCTGTTCTGCAGTGGGGGAGGGCAAGAGGGTTTAGTAGGGTGATACGACCGGGATCCCGGAAAGATACCTATTGTTTGCAGTCGCTACGCCCTGCTCCGGTACTTCCAACCGTCAAATATACCGAGTGAACAAGGAAAAAAAGTAAAATAGGCAGTAACACAGAGACGCAGCCACAACAATGTTAAAGATGATAGCAAATACGAGAAAGCAAAAGCGATAAGGTGCGTTTTTACATGTTTCCTAAGACACCTACCAAACGATTCGAATATTGATTTATTTATACGTAAAAAATTAAAAATAAAATAACAAAAATAAAAATAAAGCAACTATCAAGTGTTGATTGCATTTATACATTTTGTGTTTGAGAAATCATGAGAAAAGATTTTATGTGTTTTGAAAATCCTTTAACTGAGAGATGTTTTGCTATATTTGATAGGCTGTTCCAAATTTTCGCAGCAACAAACGAAGATGATTTTTGATTAGTAGCTGACCGGTGGGGCGGGATTTGAAATATCTGAGTATTTCTTGTGTGATGATCGTATGTGAAAGGTGTTAATTGATTATTTAAATAAGATGGTACTCCTGTTTTAATAATTTTGTAAATGAATAGGTACATATGAAGTCTTCGACGATTATGCATGAAAAGAATGTTGTTGTTGTTATTAAGATATGGTGTAATGTGTTCTCTGTATAGAATGTTGAAAGAGAATCTCATGCATGCATTTTGCATTTTTTTGATTTTCTTTGAAAATTGTCCTGTAAATGAATCGCCATAAATCACATCATTATAATAAAATAAGGACAGAACCAGGCTGTCACAAAGTAGGTACTTAGTTTTTGAGGGCAAGAAACGTTTCAGATAGTAGATGTTTTTTAGTCGCAGATATGCTATTTTAAGTTTTTTATTTATATGTGCCTCAAATTTTAACGAATTTTCAAATATAATGCCTAAATTCCTGATTTCATTAATCAGGGGAATTGATTCATTATCAATTTGAATTGAAAGATTATTTGATATTACCTCCCTACTATTATTTCTAGAATTAAAAATTAAGGCTTGTGATTTAGAAGCATTCAATTTTAAATTATGGTCTTTAACATATTGTGAGATGGCATTTAAATCCGAGTAAGCCTTTGTTGGTATTCTTGAATATTATTTTCTTGCATTGGTATATAGATTTGGGAGTCGTCAGCGTATTGTTGTAATTTTGAGTATTTTATATTTTTATTCATATCTTAGACATATAAAGAAAACAGAAGGGGCGAGAGTACCGAGCCCTGGGGTACCCCTAGCGATATTGATTTATAGGCAGATTTTTTAGACACCCAGTCACTGTTAATTTCTACACAACAATACCGGTTTTATAAGAAAATTTTCAAATTTTAAGTGCAATTTAGCTAACAACACGTTGTGGTCTATCGTATCGAAAGCTTTACTAAAGTCAAGTTATGTAAGGCAGGTAGAATATTTGTTTTCTTCGTTTTTTCTAATGTCATTCAGTATGTTAACTAGACAAGAAGATGCACTAAAATGTTTTCTAAATCCCGATTGACATTCTGGAATTAAAGAAAATTGTTCTGTAAAAGAAGTTATTTAGTCGTATATATGTCTTTCTAAGATTTTTGATTTTATCGGTAAAATGCTTATTGGTTTTAGATCTTTAAATTTTTTTGGCTCTGATATTTATGCTAGTGGTTTGATTATAGCTTTTTTCTATATATTAGGGTATTCACCCTCTAAAATACATATGTTTATTATGTTAATTAACGGGTTTACACAATAGGGGAGACATATTTTTAAGTCTTTAATTGAAATTAAATCCTCTCCAACTGCGTTTGTTTTTATCTTGTTAATTATATTAGTAATTATTTGCCTGTTTATTAATTGAAATGAAAGAGATTCTGTAACGCTTTCGTTTATGTGTGACTTATAAAAATTAATTTTTTCTACTGATGTAGTACTAACAGCATTGGAATTTGTTAAAAAATAATCATTAATACTTGATGGATCAGCCAAGAAATCCGGTATTTCTGTATTTGTATTTCTATATGTCAGGTTTAAACGTTTGGCATTGGCCCAAAAATCCTTGCCCTTTTTTGTACCCATTCGGCCCAAGTAGGTTATTTTTTCTCTTATAACTGCGTGTTTTGTAAAATTACGTAATTGTTGATAATACTGAAGTTTAGCATCTGTTTTTAGCTTATTGTAATTGCGGTGGGCTGTGTCTATGAGTTTTATTAATATTTTTATGTTGTTTGTTATCCAAGGGATGTAAGGTTTTTCACTAATTTTTTTCCGTTGAAAAGGTGCATGTTTGCTTAACAAATATTGAATATTTTGGTTAAAAATGTCTAACTTTTGGTTTATAGAGGAGGCTGTATATATTCTCGGCCTCGAATAGCTCCATATTTATATTATGATAATTTCTAAATTTTATATATTTGGTTTGAGTAATATTTGAAGGTGTTTCACATGTTGCATATATTAGATTGTGGTGTGATAGCGCCTCAGATATTTCAACCGAGTCTTTTAGAGAAGTTTTATCAAAATTAATTTGTTATTTTATAAGTCATCTATTAGACACTAATACTTGTACTTTTGTTAAAAAATGTTGTCAATAGCGCAATTTTTTACAGAAGTTTAAAAATTGGACCTCCAGTCATCGTGCATGCCACTGAAATCCTAATAACCTACCATCAATAAACTAAGAGTAAGAGCAGTTCAGAGCAGAAAATTTCCGTTAGATTGAATACACTATAACAGGGTGAAGTTAAAATAACAATAATAGGTTGAAGTAAAACTTAAATATTCTTCTCAAAGTAATTTTACCTAGAATATTAAAATGTAGATATTCTTTCGTGTGAGCATACTTTACGTGATAACTATTCTAAAAGCGGACCGCATAATCCCTATGTCGTGTGATTAAATCAAACCTCATATCAGATTAAGACATGCTATTAAGGTTTAACAAAATCCCGCAAAATACCCCAGGGATGTTTAGGTATTACACCTTTCAGTATAACTTGTAAAACTCCCCGAAAATCAGGGTTTAATCTAAAAGAGGAAGGAAAGCTAAAGGCCCTTATTTCTCAAACGAGAAATCCACTCCAAGATGGAAATGATCCAAATTAAAACTCATCGTTATAAATAACAACGTAGTGGGATTTGAGAGTTGCTTCTCAAACAGAAAAAATAAGTAACCTCTCGAGTCTTTGCCCAGTTTATCAGTGGATTTTTTCACAAGATAATTAAATGGTTTATTGAAGACTTCAAATATTTTTGTTGATTTTAAATTGTGGTATTAAGGCAATTTCTAACGAGTAACCTAATTAAGAAGCTATTTGTAAAAGCTTTATTGCTACTTTATAACTCAGCAAAACGATACTTCTGTTGTTGTTTGGCAAATCAAGACAAATATAATTTTGCTAATAAAGCTTTGAAACTAAACGACCTGGCACTAATTACATTGAAACAAGGTTTTCGGGCAAATTTCCTGATTTTTTTTTGGGTATGTGAGGATCTATGATTCCCTTAACTTATTTTTAAAAAAATATGAGGAATGATTTTGAGGTAACGAGAAATATTACAAATATGAATAGATTGATTTACTGTTGTTGCATGTTGTCACCGCCCCTAAGATTAGAGGCTACAAGCACGGACTTGAACTATGTATATAAAAAATAGTTAGCTTGCTAGCTCCAGGTGATTTCCAAAAGTATTTTTTGTACACAGTATGATCCAAAAAAGTGTAATAATTATTTTTAATGATATACCCGGTAAATAATTTTATGTTTCTTATGTGTTATATTTTATACCGACATTTAACTGTTATCGAAAAAATGGCATCCAAACATTTTTATTTAGTGTGCTTTGAAGGCATCTGACAAATTAATCCCTTGTATTTCGATTAATTTGTGGATTAACCGGAAGTAAAGACATTTTAACATTATTTCCTTTTAAACCCAACATTGATGTCATGATAGATTTTGTAAAGTAAATTTAGAAGTGCATTCATTTTGTTCCAAGTTCAATTGTTTGACTCAAAATAAAAAATTTTAGACGCCACTTTCTTTAAACAGTTGAATATAAGACAAAAAAATTTAGAATTATAAGAAATATAAAAAATGGACTCACACTGCATAAAACATTAATTTCCAAATAATAAAACCGAGACCATATTAGGAAAATAAACTCACCATCGATAAAGTGAACATTACAATAGAACATGTCATGTTGACAGCACGTCAGTCACGTCACTATTTACGGCGGCTTGACCAATGGCAAGCAGCTATCCAACCGGTCGCGTGCTGGTCATTGTTTTTCAAATATGTTCCGGGATGTAAATATACTATAGTAAGCATGTTCTAAGTTCTTATACAGAGTGTTGATTTTTTGCGGGCTTATTTTTTTGACCTTGTGTTACAAATTATTGAGGAGTTATTGATCTGCTTTCCTCTCATTTGAATACTGGACCAAACAAATTTCCACAAGATGATGCATATTAGGCAACTGTAATATAATAATCATTTTGTAAAAAGTGTTTTGTATGTAATGACTGAGTTTGAAATATTCGTAATTAATTATTCAAAACAAGAACAGAGTTTAATGCCGGGTATTAATCAAGTGATGTCGCACACTTGTGGAGCAGTTTCCTTTGACGCACAAGATATATTAATAAAGATTCGCAAATCATGGGTTGTGGAGATAGAGGGCGTTAAAAATATGTAATATATAATATATTTATATCTATTGAAATTATATATAATAAATATATAATTTCAATAGATTCTCTAATTTTTGTTTATAAAATCTGATCTGATTTCTGATCAGGATTCCCTAACATCGGAAAAAACGAAACTGACCGAAGCTGTGAGAGGGAATGGCTATTGCACTGAAGATATTACGAGTTCAATTAATCCAAATCCACGAAAGGAGAACAATAAGGAGCCACGGTTAAATAATGTTGTTCTTCCCTATATACAGACAGAATAGGACGATTATTTCGGCGGTCCAACATACGTAGAATCTTCAGTACACATAATATTGGACAATGCTTTCGATCTCCGAAAGATGTTGTACCTTTTGAAACAGAAGGAGTACATAAAGTTCCTTGCTGCTGTGGAGAAGTGTATGTGGGAGAAATAAGATGCTCAATATCCACTAGACTTAAGGAACATGAACGATATATTAAAAAGAAACAAATTCTTCAATCTGCTGTAGCTAAACACCAGCATACCACTGGCCATATTGTAAATTTAAAAGAAACCAAGGTTCTAGAGTCAGTTCCAGGATTTTATAAACAAAGGATTGGAGAATCTGTTAAAATTTTTAAATATACAAAACTTCAGTAGATATATGGGTAACGGTCGACACCACACGTCGAAACCGATCTTAACACAGGGTCATAGTTCGGCGAGCACAAGGCGGCTATAAAAGCCTGGGTGAATCTCTCCGAGCTTAAACGGCCTGGCAGATGCAACGTGCTCTTAGAGTGGACAAACGTCTAATTCCTCCTCTCCAAGGTGTAAATGGCCCAATCTACATCGACGAGGACAAAGCTGAAGCCTTAGCGGACGCCATAATCCAACAACGTCAGCTAAATCAACATCCAGATGAGGACGTTGAGCACACTGACTAGGTCAACGACTCAGTCAGAGACTTGGATGCTTGGATTTTATCACAACAAAATTCACATCCGGTATCACCTGGGGAAGTTCGAGACATCATCAAGAAACTGAAGGTTAAGAAAGCCCCTGAAAGCGACGGCATCACCTACAAGATGCTGAAACACTTCCCCAAAAAAAGATACAGTGCGATGGCCAACATCATCAACTCCATCATAAGAACATGCCATTTCCCCAGCACATGGAAAAAGGCAGAGGTCATCGTCATTGAAAAAAGACAGGACATAACTACAAAACTATAGGCCCATCAGCTTTCCTGCTCTAAGCAAAGTAGCTGAAAGAGCTATTGCCAGAAGACTGAAAGATGAGTCCCAAGAGCTAAATGCCATCCCAGATGAGCAATTCGGCTTCAGGGCATTTGAACAACAGCTGATCAGAGCCATAGAGTACATCACCAAAGTGTTCAATAACAGACAGGCCACAGAAGCAATTTTCGTGGACATCGAAAGAGCCTTCGACAGAATGTGGCACCAAAGCTTGGTCCACAAAATGTCCGTGGCTAGATACGACATATTCAGCTCCAATAATAGCTGGAGTACCACAAGGGTCTGTGCTGAGACCCATACTATACTCCATCTTCTCTCACGATGTTCCAATCGGAGAAGAGGGCATAACAGCACTCTACGTTGATGACACAGCCATCCTACACCAAAGCAGAGGCACCCGAATCATGGGTAGACGGCTGCAAGAGGATACTGATAACCTTCATGACTGGTGTGTCAAATGGAAGGTTAAGATCAACCCCCAGAAGTCCCAAGCGATACTATTTCAGCGTAGGAGGCTGGCTCCAAGAGCCAGAATCCGAGTTGGATATGTAGAAATCCCTTGGTCCAACGAGAGGAAGTACCTAGAGATGACCATGGATAAAAGCCTAGCATGGAACAACCAAATCAATGCAGCGAGGACACAAACCAGATAAGCAATGAATAAACTTTATCCACTGCTCAGTCGGAAAAGCGAAATGAGACTGAGGACCAAACTGTTACTGATCCAAACAGTAGCAAGGAGCCAACTCATCTATGGCTCCACAGCCTTCGGATACGCTTCTAAATCACATCTTATGAAGCTAAAGAGGACTGAAAACAAACTAATTAGGATGGCAGCTGATGCCCCATGGTTTATTAGGAATGAGGACCTGCAGCGTGACCTTCAATGAACACCTATTGAAGACTTCATGCAGCAAAAGGCCACACGAGCCTTTAGGACAGCCGAAAATCACCCCAACGAAAACCTAGGTCACCTGGTAGACTATGATCCACTAGCTCCGATTCGCAACAACTGGACAAGGTTCAGGAGACCTAGACACGGGCTCCTGCACTCATATACTCAAGGATGGATGTGGGCAAATCCAAATTTCTAAGTCTCCGTGCTCCTCAGAAACTAGATCTTGCGCACAGAAACCCTTAGAGTATCAATAAGTGGCCAAAAAAAACACAAGAAGAGAACCTCCAGGTACCTCAACTGGCTCCGGCGTGAGTTGTAGCTGAACTTGAGGTAAAAGAAAAGGAACCCAGGTACCTCAGGCGTACTGGACGAAGGGACACTGGCAACGCCAGACTGAACCACAGGACAGTAGGACGTAGGCAGCGGCAAGCCGGACAGACGAAATGAGGACAGCAGAGAAATATCTCAACCTGGTAAGGACGACAATTTTCATTATTAACAATTTCTTTTATTTCAGATGACAAGTATCGAGAGTTGGCAAAAACATTCTGACAAGCGAGGACCTCCCCCACGCCATAGTGAGGACCATGTCCTTTATAGGAGTTTCTCCCTTATCGGAGGATCCTTGACTAGTCCAATGATGGTCCATTTTTGGTGGGGAGCCATTATGTTGAAACGAAATAACGACCTAATTAAATGTTTAAAATATCCGTATCAAAAACAACTTATCCGGTTGTTGTGGATTGAAGTTGAAATTTTGCTCACAAATTAAACGTGAAATAGGGACGAACTGGTAAAATGTTGTCAATTGTAAATGACAAAATAAAGCGACCTAATCAAATGTTTAAAAAGTCGGTAAAATTTCATTTGCTAAAATAAAGATCTTTTTATGGAGGAAAAAATTAAGCATCATAACTGAATTTCGTAGATCATGTAAATAGTCCTACAAAAAATAATAAAAATATTAAAATAAAATAATGTAAGAACAAGCAAAATCAAAATTTAAAAAATTGTGTACTGAAGAATCGATGAAGTGATCATGTTTAAGTAGATATGGTAAGTGAATGAATGTTTATATGTACGTATGTTCGATCTGGACAAAAAAAAGATGTGGAGATGAAAAATCTACTACTAACTATTCAACAGAACGGTAACTTTAGCCTTGACAAAAAAAATATCAAAATATAGCGAAAACGGTAGAAAATATTCACAAAATGATTATAAAAATTTGAAAATTTTGAAAAATCGGTTTTTACCTGGAACATCCCTCGTAACGTAATAATTCGAGAGTTATTATAAGGTAAGTTCTGGGTACTTGGATACAAAAATAGTTAAAATGTTTTTAACAGAGCTTTCCACTTAACGAATTTTCCCTCTATGAAGAAAAGCGTTACTTGGTATTTACATGTGTTTATATAGGTATTCCCAAATAACTATATATATACAAAATGTGTGAAGTGAAATCCGTTTTCTAGGATAGTTCCAGGTAAAAAACAATTTACCTTTTTTTTTTTGGTTATTTTGGAAACAGGAATCTCTTCCAACCGTGGACGACATCACACTCTGTAATAAAATCTATTCTTGTTTTGTCTAATTAACTATGAATATTGTCAATTCGAAAATACAAAACACTCTATACAAATAAGTATTTATATTACTGTTTACTTAACTTGTAACATATTGTGGATACTAATGTTCATGGTTTCGGTTCAGTAATGAAATGAGAGGAAAGCAAATTAATATGGGATTTTTTTATTAGATAACTTTGTCAAGAGAGGTAATAACTTTTGCTTGATTGAGATTGAAAAATAGCTTGTTCGGAAATAGTCACGCGGCTTACCTACTAAAATAGGAAAATGTGTGTTAAGTATTAGGAAAAAGTTTTGTTTTCTAGTTTCACATATGTATAGTAAATTTCAGTTTCAAATTGTTTTAACGGTTTTTTAAAGGAACTTTTGCAAATAATGTAAAAAGCTATCTGGCTGGTATCAAAAAAAAAATAAGTTAATTAATCTGTACCTAAAATTCCTAAAATTTGAAGAAATTATTTTTACGGAAAAAGTCCTGTTTTATGAAAGTTTTAACGATAAGAAATTAGTATTTTGAGAAGGTTACTTTAATAAAACATTTTTCCTATTAGGTTAATTGTTTTTTAGAATTCTAGAAAAACAAGAAAAAATTATAAAAATTAAATACTGGAATTTCTCACGTAGAGGTAAAATGGGAATGTAGACACTTTTGTATTTCGTGCAATTTTTTTTTGCACGAAATACAAAAGTGTCTACATTCCCAAATATGTATATGTAATACTAAAAAATCGGTTAATTTCCTTTACCCGGTTTACTTCCTTCGTTATGATTGTTTCCTTTTATTAGGAATAGTGAAGTTTAACCCTATTTAGTTCAATATATACACAGTCAGTTAGTAACACATATATACCTACGGTTTTTTCAAACATTTTTATTGGGCGCCATTTTGTTTCAACATTATGAATTCCTGCCAATATTCTTCTAGTTTCTTTCTACCTATGCCACATTTGATTTTTAGGCATAATTTAAAATATTTGCAATCTGGAAAGTAGCTTTTAAGCTATGTCGCTAATTGAGAGAGAGAGAGAAAGGCAGACCGACAGACCGTTCGACGCGATAAAATAAATTTTTTTTCATCTAGGGATCTAAGGATCTAGAGATGCTAAAACGTGAAGATATGTAAAATCTGAGAGGGTGATTTTTTTCACGATTACAACCGCCATTTTGTTCCGCCATCTTGAATTAGTACCACAATTTCACTATACCGCTATTAATTATGGCACACAATTTAAAATCAATCCAATAAGCAGTTTTTTCAGGCTGAATTTTAAAATATTTTGTTAAGCCGCCATCCTCGATTCGTACTAAAATTTTATCAGTTGATTCCAACATAATACTTGATTTTTGCGCAAAAATTTGAGATAAATTGGGCAATTAGTTTTACTACATCACCATTTTGTTGCCGTCATATGGGATTTTTACCAAAATGTTACCAGGTTATCCCAGTATGACCGTTAATTTTTGACCAAAATTTGAAGTCAATCGGGTAAGTAGTTTGTTAGCTGTGTCTCGAACAGCCAGACTGATAGACAGACAGACCAACGGAATTTAGAATATTGCAATACTTCCCTTTTACGAGGGAAGTAAAAATAAACGACTTTTCTTGATAAAACCACTTGTACCTATTTTAACAAAAACTTAAGCCCTATTTCTGCGAGTTTTACAAAGTGTCAATTTTGACCGGTAACGGAAGTCACGTGGCTATTTCCGAAAAGGCCATTTTTTTATACTTAATAAATCATTTTCTATGCTCAATAAATGCAATCTTTTTTCAAGGTCATTGTATGTTTTGTTACCCATAGTGTATAAAAAACACAATCGCAACTTTTGATCTTTGGATTTTTGCAAGATTATTTATTTCTGTATTGTTGTAAATATTCGGTAATATTAACCTTTTATTATTATTATTTGTATCATTATTACTATTATTATTACATTTTTTAGTGTTTTATTTTGGCACACACACACGATTAGTTCATGAAACACAATTTTGATAATAAAATTCAAGATGGTGACGTCAAACTGAACGATGAATTTTTACATATATTATTGGAATGTGGCATAAATTGATACGAGATTAACATAGTCCCGAACAGTTGCGTATTTAAGAGGGGGTTTGGGGGTTAAAACTCCCAGAGCCTCTATTATTTAAGCTTAAATGATACAAATAGTAGAAAATAGGGATTCTTTTTTGGGATTGGCGGGCCAAAACCCCCCAGGGATAGTGTTAATGTGTTTTAGGTATATAAAAATAAAGTAAAGGCCTTTTTTTTTTGCTTGGGACCAGTTTTTTTACATCAAACGATATAAAAATTGAATTATTTGGCAATTTCATATTTTTAATTTTATTAATTAAATCAATAGAATTTTTAACAGAATGAACAATTAAAAATAATAAATCCGGAGTTTATAAATTAAATTGGTGATCATGCCCAAAAGTGTATATAGCCCAGACTGGGAGAACTTTTAAACAGAGACTAGCAGAGCATACATGAAGTTTCATTAAAAATAAAACAAACTCAACATACGCCGAACATTTGTTAGATAATAACCATGCTTTCCGTGAAAATTTTGAAATATTACATACAATAAACAAGCAAAAAATTGTCACTTTTAGAGTCAATGGAACTTAATAAACGCAAAAACACCCAGTATCTCTTAAAGAACCATTTAGATAATTCACCTCTTTTAAATTTATTTTGTTAGACATTTCCGTCCAGATATTATTTAGGACTCTCGTAGACCATAACACCCCAACCCTCCCCCTCCAGAAGCAAAGTCACAACTGGTCCCGAAAAACGTAACGAAATGTCCTAATCGGCACTTAAAAAATTATCTTTGCATTTTCACTTCAAGTGTACAGCAGTTTAATTATATTGATTATAATAAAATACCCTAAATTCTATTATCATTTTAAATCATCTTTCTTTACTCGGTTTAGATTCTCTTCCTCTAAAGAAAATTAAATGAGTATTTGGAATTTTAAAATGTGGCATATCAATTTTAACTCAATCCATTATTTTAAAGAAGGACCGATGGCGCTGGCAGCCTGTCTCACTGTACAATAGAAGCAACCGAGACCAAACGTTGTAATGGTGCACCGGGTGTCTGTAATGTGGTTTCCCAATTGCGGATGCGGCCCCTAACCGTATTTCCTTGGTCGCTAACTCAAAATTTTAATTAATTATTATTCCACGTGCGTAATTTTATATGAATTATAGCAGTCGTATGATATGACATTGGTTACTATTTCTCTGATTTTAAATGATAGGCCCGGTAGTTAATAATTTGCAAGGGTGCACAGTGTTTTATGCAATGGACAAAAGTCGAAAAATGTGTCATCGGTTTCCACTTAAATTTTATGTATCTACAGAAAAATAAGTCCAAATAATACGAAAAGATAAAAATTTGCCTTAGCAACCCGATAAGTTTGTCGTAGTAGCCTAACAAAATATGACAATTATCTTTGCGTCATCTGCTGGTTATTATAATATTTTTTAATTATTATTATTATTTAATTATTTAAAATACTTTCGTAAGGTTTTTATGAATACAGTTAATTATTGTTATGTTATTGAATGAAAAATAAACAGCTCTAATCAAGATTTTTCTAAAATACATCCAAAACACTTCGGTAAATTTTGCCTTGTTTAAAGCTTTGTAATCTGTACTTTCTAATTTCGTAATGAGAATCTGCCCCAACCTGCCCTTAAAATTTAAATAACATTTTTTGGGGGAAATGCAGTTTTTTTTTAAATTGCAAATTAAAAGAATTTTTAAATATTAGCCAAGATTAAATCAAGAATGACGAAAAGCAAGAAAACTCTCTGAAAGGTATTAGCATATATGTTTGTTTAAATTTACAAAATGGAAGGGATAGAAAATAGAACTCGTTGGCGTTTCGAGAAACGACATGTTGCTTGACTAAACGATACAATTAGCTTACCACGGAACTTAATGAACAAATTGCAATCAAAACAACTTGTGGAAGTTACTAATAATCTTGAAAAATCTAAAGGTAGATCGGAAAAGGATTTTGGAGATCTATCTTTAAAAACAAAGAGACAAAATGAGAACGGAAGAATTGTCTTTGGCTGCTCAAAGATCTGCCGAGGTATCAATTTCTGCTCAACAACCGGTTATTAAAAAAACATCTTTATCGTCTCAACAGGCATAAGGAATATATCTGGATTTAGACTTATCTGTTTACCTTTTTACAAATTAAATCATGGCAGATCAAAGGTGATAACAAAAACATCGTCGAAAAAACCAAAAATAATAGGGGAGACCGGGGCAGGTTGCATCAAAAAATGGATAGTATTTTTTCTTAGGTTATCAGGTAAATAACATTCAGAGTCAGGTGAAAAAAATATCTATCTGTATTTCGCTAATACATCAAAATATAATGAGAGGCTTAAAAACATTAATTAACGCTTATACGCATATATTTCTTGACCAAGTCATGTGTTGCAACTTACCTCATTTGTGGGGCAACTTGCAACAATAAGATGAGTAAGTTGCAACATACTACTCTGGTTCATCTGAGTATTCAGAAAAGCAATTTATACATATATAAAATGGATCAGATTTTGCGCAGTGGTCGTGGGCCCACATTTTACATTTTGTGCACTGTAACCAGTCTTCCTTCTCTTTTTCGCCCTGGTAAATTTCGTTACAAACTAGACACAACGTGTCGTCATCCTCAGAAGAAATTTCCCAGTCATCATCTTTCTTAGGATGCTTTCTCGCTATGGTTTTTTTCTTAACTATATGAATGAGTGGTTCATCATCTGAAGAGTCATTGGGGCATATTTGTCGAACTTCTGGCCCTTTCTTACATGATGTTAATTTTTTCATTTGTCTTGGTTTGTCAATATTTGTGGACGTTTTTTTCTTTCTTTCATTTCTCAGTTTTTCCTCATTTTCCAAAGCCTCTTTTTCAGGTGTGTCGCTTAATATGGCAGTTTTTCATCTTTTCTTACCTCTTTTAGACTGAACCACGCGTGGGGGGGCTTTAGGAAAGGGTCTGACCAACTCCGGGCTAAATTTTGAGGTGCTTGGTTGCTGCTCATCAGGAAAATCTTTAGAAAAGGGTCTAACACACTCCGGGCTAAATTTTGAGGTGCTTGGTTGCTGCTCATCAGGAAAATCTTTAGGAAAGGGTCTAACACACTCCGGGCTAAATTTTGAAGTGCTTGGTTGCTGCTTATCTGGGGTGCCAGGAAAATCCAAAGTATGTGTACTAACTGCTTCTGTGTCTGGATTCGGTGTACCGGCCACTTTCGACGTTTGATCCATTTTATCAATGCTGCTTAGCGATTCCGGTTGTGGCCGATCCGTTGTAAAAGCTGGTGTAAAATCAGATTCAGTGAATATATTAGGATTCACAGGATAAACTCCAGAAGCTGAAAAACCTGAAGTGATATTTTTAGGAGTTACCGCATTTAAAAATGCAAGCTTTATGATCTGTGGCAAATCAAAAATAGTAAGTGTTTTTCCTGGGTTGTTTACCAACCAAGCACTAATACCTGAGCTGCAGCATTTTTTAAAGGGTCCAAACACTGCTACATCTAACGGTTGCAAACGATGTGAGCAGTGTGGTGGAAAAGAGACCATAATGACACCGTTTTCTTTGCATAGATTGAGAACTTTACAACTTAAGTGGGATGAATGATTGTCTAATAATAAAATCACTGGAGTTTCCTTCGATGGTTTGACATGTGAGATGAAATGCTGCATAAAAATATAAAACGTATTTTCTTGCATCGAGCCGGATCCATTTGCCTCGCCTATGCAACCGGAAAGACCATCGCGGATAAAATATTCTCTGAAACGTTTCCTTGGGAATATGAACATAGGTGGTATGAAATTTCCTTGGGCATTTACGGCAACCGCAAGTGTGATCATTTCTCCTCGCTCAGCCGAAGTAATGGATCCTACCTGCTTAGCACCTGTAAAGAAACAACATAGTGCATTAAACAGAAATCAGTATAGGATATTAAATGTGTATTTACCTTTTTGTGCTAATACTTTTCTTGGGCGAAGAACGGTTGACACCCCCGTCTCGTCCATATTCCATATTCTAGAAGCTTGAAATTGGCTACGCGATAGAACATCCATGAGCTTGGCAAAAAACATGTCTACGTTTGTGCGATTAAAACTGGAAGCTCTGGCAAGGCTTGTGGCTTCGGGCTGGCGGATAGAAATGTCAGTGTTTCTCTTAATAAACAGATTTAGCCACTCCACTCCAGCTTTTTCGTGGTCATCCCAAGAAGAAGGAACTTGAATATTATGTAACTTTGCACATTGATATGCTAACTTGCGGACCCCAATCGGATCAAGTCCAAACATAATATCACTTAATTTTTTGATATACTTCACAAAAATTTGTTCTTGTTCTCTATTAAATATTAGTCGTGGCTTGGCATAACCGCTATCTGGCATTTCTATTGTATGCTTCGTTTCGCGAAATTTTTTTGTTTTCGCTACATATCGTGAAAGCGTTGAATAATGAATATTAAAATCTTTAGCGATTTTTCTAATAGAAAACTCTTTATTCCCAATATTTTCTAATACTAATTGGGCGTTTAATAACATTATCCGGAGTCGTACCCCTCTCTGTTTTTTTCTTATAACTTCTCATGATCCCTAGAAAAAGAAAATTTATATGAAGCAATAAACTAAAATGATGGAATAAAATGAAAACGGGGCACGTTGCAACACCGGGGTAAGTTACAACACCGTTGCAAAGTGCCCCGAGCAGAGTGTTGCAATTTGACCTTCCTAATCTAACCTCTAAATTTTGTGTTGTTTTGTAGACATCCCAATTATTATCTAGGCAATAAACACGTAATATATGTGCTATAACTTACCACTAATGACACGTGTGAAAAACAAAGCAGAGAGGTTTAATTTATTAAAAAACTGTTCAAAAATATTACACTCAACAATCACAAATCAAGTAACCTGCGAAAAAACCGTCTGTCATTCGACAAGAATAAAGTGCGTTCGCCAACACGTTTGCCAGTCGATATTGAATGGAAGAGTGCGTTCAAATTCAAGTTTAAATATAATTGTGCCTTAGATATCAAGTGTGTTGCAACCTATCCGTGTTGCAACCTGCCCCGGTCTCCCCTACAGTTAGAATTGAAGTCAAAATGACATTATCAGTGGACAAACCAAATCCAGGGTTTGGATCAACGAATGACGGACTAGAAGGTTCTTTCAAATTCCAAATTGAGTGCTGAAATTACTAATATTAATAAACAAGTAATTCTTAATTTTGCCAAAATTCTGAGGGTATTGTCCAGTGATTATACAATAGATTTAGATAAGTTTCGTCATTTATTATAAGAAACACGAGAACTTTATATAGATTTTTATAGTTGATTTTACATGCCTATAGTACGGCCACTAACACGGATTTAACTAATGTATTATTACTTACCGAATGACGAAATTAAGAAATATTTATTAGTTAAAAATCCCGTTGATGAATCTTCAAATATATCTTTAGCCAGTGATCTTTCAATGCTATCAGAAAGTGATGAAGAAAATAACGAATAAGGCTAAATCGGTACATACAGTGCGTTTCTAAAGTCAGGAGAGCCTTTTAACTTTCGAATCATTTGGTTAAAAAGGGGATCGAGTGATATCTTATTTAATTTGAAGTCGCTGTCACTTTCCCAAATAAAATGACGCCATGTCAAAATTTTGGAAATCCATGGCGCCATTTTGTTTGGTAAACCTTTCAAATATGGTATCACTCGACCCCCTTGTAATTTAATCTTGTTTTCTCAAAATGGTGCCAAGCTGTCAATTTGACATTTGTGTCATTTCTTGCTTAAAATTTGGTTTATCTTGCTATACTAACGCTCTCAAATTTTCATGTTATCTATAGGTTCTAAATACTAATACTAACTGTATAAATTATTATCAAATAAAAAACACTATTTTATAAGATTTTTTGTTTAAATTTAAAACAGTAGTTATGTTCGAACAGGTGTGTAGATTTATGAGGGGGGGGGGGTTAGTGAAATACTAAAATATCTAATTCATTACGTTTCACTGATTTTTTCTCGCTTCTACAAGTGCTTAAGATAGCAAGTGTTATACAGGCCAAAAAAGTGGAAAAGTGAAAAGTGCTGATGCAAAAAAATCTATAGTTTTCTCAGAAAAACCAACATAGTGCAGGATTGATAATAAAATTTCGTGATTTATTAAGTCAAAAGCTTTTTTATAATCTGTATAATTAAAATGCCTATATTATTTTCATCCCATGCTCGAAGCAATTCGTCAGTGACATCGGCGATTGCTGAGGTGCAACTATAGCCCTTTCGAAAGCCCGATTGTTTTGACGGTAGGGAATCATAAATTTCAAAAAATTCACGTGTCTGAAACTCTATAATTTTTTCTAAGATTTTAGAGAATGTTGGTAAAATGCTAATGGATCGTAGATATTTATAGTCCTTAGGTTGATTTACTTTTGGTAGAGGGTGCGTGTTTCCATACCTCGGGAAAGTAGGACCGTTTAATACATTCGTTAAAATATCTGTCATGTATGGAATAATAAAAGGCGAACATAATTGAATTAGAACTATGTTAATCTTATCATGCCCACAAGCGTGAGTTTTTATGGATTGTACTATTTTAAAAACTTCATCTTCATCTACTTCTCTGAGATGAAAGTTGAACCGAAAGTTATGTTTTAAATTATTTTTATAAAAATCTGATAATACTTGATTTACATGGGAGGAACTATGAGCAGCTGTAATAAAAAAATTATTTATATCATTAACATTGGAGAGGGATGCAGGAATTGTAGTTTTTTATTTTTCACAATGTTTAATTTTTGCAGTTCGGTCCATTTTTCTTTAACGTCACTGTTATTAAATTTATAGCGCAAATAAGCTTTCTTTTCTGAGCGTACTGCAAACGTTGTATAGTTACGCAACTGTTTATAGTAAATATATATAAATAGATCTTTCAAATATTTATATTGATATATTGTAATTTTTGTTAACATATTTTTATTTTTTGTTTGCATTTAGCAAGATTTTCGATTTTTGTTCCACATCCCGTATTCTATAAAACACTGTGGGGCGCCTGCAAAAAAATATTCGGTGATTGTTTGGATAAATTATATACTTTGGGAGAGTCTCTTACATTTTTATTAGATATAAAAAAGACAACTCTTATAATTTTTATTTTCATATTTTGTCACTTCGTCTACTTTACTTTTGAGATTCTTTGCAGCCCGAGGCTAACAGGGGCAAATTTAACAGGAAGACTGAAAGAATAACGTCAAGATCGCTAATCATATTATTTTATTTCCCTCGCAAAAATAAAAACGACAAACCCATAACGATTTTTATTTCAAGATCAGTGAGTTCTTGAAATGAAAGCGTAGGTTCGTATTTATTTTTTACATTGAGTTTAAAAGTGAAGAGAAAAATATTACTTTTAGATTTCCAAAAGAATAACTTCGAAAGAAAGCAGAAAGTAATTTTGAAAGCTACCTTAGGCCAAATCATCTGAGTGCTAATTTCACAATATTTTAACTCAAAGAAATAAGTTATTTAATTAGTTAGAATTAGAACTTTAAAAATTCTTAAAAAGGGACAATCCGAACTTCCTAACTTTATAATTCATTTCATATGAAATTAATGGCGCATTGTTTTTTCATATAACATAAAGCGGTTTGTTCTCTAATGCAACCTCATAAAAAACGTACAGGGTGGTCCAGTAATAGAGGACGGCGTCGGCTGGAGCCCGGGAACCGTTAATGACAGAAGTTAAGGAAATAAATATTTATAGGTAAATCAACCAAGAGAAATCGCTGTAAACGATTTTTAAGTTCTCCAATCAATTACGCACTTTTTTGCTTGAGTCCCCTGACTATTTTCAAAAATGAAGTAGTGGGGGTCAAAAAAAGGTGAAACACTTTTCAAAAGTAGTTATCTAAATATCAGCAATTTACCAAAATGAAATATTTTACATTAAATTTGGCTCAACAAAAATGAAAGTCTTTATGTATGAGTAGGCCATGCACATTGCAGAAAAGATAAAAACAAACGAACTGCAATTGTCAAATAATAATAAGTTTAAAGCATTTTACTTATTCATAGCTATTTTTTATGTAAAAGTAGATAACTATGGTATAGTCTTTTGAAGAAAAAGTTGTATATAAAAAAACCTATTTAACCGCGGACATAGAGTGTGTGAAATTTTAAAGCATTTTAATAACGAGTTAAGATAAAAGTACAGTGTCTGATTTTGTACAAAAGTTAAGAGGGACGGCATTAGATGAGAGAAGAGCAACTAGGGGCAGAACTAGAACTGCACGAACACAGATACTGTGTATATAGATAAATACTGTTCTCTTTAATATTAACAATTAAAAAATTTAGGAACATATAGATCGTGTAAGAATCTCAGTCCAGAAAGAGCAACTAGTACTAGCCTAACGGTTTCTCAACTAGTAAATGAAGTACAGATTTCTAGAAGTTCAGTAAAAAGAACACTGGCTGACAAAAAAAATTTTTTGTTGTAACACAAATGAGAATAGCATAATCTAATAGAATGGACCTATCCAAATACGAAAATGACAAATAGAAAGTTGTAGCACGTAGGATTTTCTTGTTAGAGTTGTAGAAGCATATCGAATGTTACGATACTTAATATCTATAGAAAAAATGATTTCAGAAAATTCTTAACCTTGTTTATTGACTATGTTTACAGTTTTCGCTTAATAAACATACCATAAATCTAAAAGAAAAGCAAACGAAAAAATATTAACTTAAAACACTAATTAAACTTTTTTTTCCGTTTATGAGGTGTCCTATCTTCTCTCTTCAAAAACCAACAATAGTCACCCATCATGGCTGCATCCCATCGTCCTTGGTACCGAATTTCTATTGTTCTGATATCTTGATGAAACCTTTCACCCTGCTTGTCACTAACAGCTCTCAAATTTTTAGGAAAATATGACAGATGGGAATGGAGAAAGTGAACTTTTAATAACATTCTGGCATTAAGCGCTTTAAGAGTTCATTAACTAATTGTTCATAATTTTTATCTATATTGTTTCGTCCAGCAATTTTCTGATTTGTGGCCCAATAAAAATGCCTTCTTTTAATTTGGCATCAATTAACCGGGGAAAGACTTGTCTTAGGTATTTAAATCCATCACCATCTTTATTCAAAGCCTTCACAAAGTTTTTCATCAGCCCAAGTTTAATGTGAAGAGGAGGCAAAAGGACATTTTTGGGATCAACAAGAGGTATAAATTTAACATTTTGAGATTCCGGTTGAAATTCGCTTCTTTCTGGCCAAATTTTTGTTACATGATGCTGATTTATTGCACGACTGTCCCACAAACAAAGAAAACAGTAATATTTTGTAAATCCCCCTGAAGTCCCACTAAAATCGCTATAACTTTTAAGTCTCCACATAACTGCCGTTTATACCTATTGCAGTTTATTTTATCCAAAATCGTGCGCATATTTTCATAATTTTCTTTCATTGCAACTGAATGGGCACCTGGTATAGAAGGTTTTAAATTTCCATTATGCAATAACACAGCTTTTAAGCTATATTTAGATGAGTCTATGAATAAGCGCCACTCATGGGGGAGAATGTTCAATATCAAGTTCCTGCATTAAACTGTCTATATCAGTACACGCGCACAACGAATTTTCCATACTGTAGAATTCAGAAAACATAGCATTTCTTTTTAGCTATATTTAGATGAGTCTATGAATAAGCGCCACTCATGGGGAGAATGTTCAATATCAAGTTCCTGCATTAAACTGTCTGTATCAGTAAACGCGCACAACGAATTTTCCATACTGTAGAATACAGAAAACATAGCATTTCTTTTTCTGAAATTCGTAATTTTTGTTTCTTTGGCCAATAGGTTCCATTCCATAAGACGGGAACCCAGAAGTTCTGACTGTTGCTTGAATAACCCCAAATCACGTACTAAATCATTTAATTGACTTTGAACAATCAAATGTGCCAAATCAATAGCCTGCCAATTTAAAGGCGCAATCGGCACTGGCAAATTTTTATTATGAGGAACAGGTCGTATGGCAGATTGCAAATTTGGATATTCTATATTGTGCTTTCCCTTTTTGGAATAACCTTCAGTCTTTGTCAGGCAAAAATAACAATCGTCAGAATGATTGGTGGGTTCTCGCCATACCACTGGAACTGCAAAAGGCATACTTTTTCTCTTTCTCTTCATACACTGCACCAATGATACACTACAACTAACACAGCACACAGGGGGAGCCCACCGCTTATCTTGATCCCCAATTAACACACCAAAATATTTAAAGTAGGCTTTTTTTACATTTTTTTCTTTCCGAATATTTTTTTTTATTATTGGGAGGGTATTTCTATTGTGAAAATAATGAGCTGCCCTGTCTCAGAAAAATCTTGTCGGTCAGTGAAATTATTAACAAGGATTTAGAGTTGAAACATGTTTAACGTGGCTATATATTTAAATTGAATGAAGATATGAAGCAAAGACGACTAGTCAGGTCTAGGCGTTTACTTAATAAATTTCGAGGATTTGGTTTTCTGATGAAAAAATCTTTACGTTATCGGGAACATAAAAATCACAAAACGATCAATTGTGTATTCTGATGCATTCATTAAAAAAAATGTGCCCTTAAATCGTTTACTAAAAGAAAGAGAGAAATTTGGCAAGTATGTCATGGTATCGGCGGCAATCTCGAGAAAAAGGCAGAACTAATTTTTATCGAGCAAGGAATAAGGCTGGATTCACATACTTATTGTGAACTTGTATTAATGCAAATGCTACTTGAGATTGAACGTCTTACACCAGACTTTATCTTTATGCAGGTATTTTCTTTATATTTTTGAAACTAAAGTTTCCTTTAGAGAATTAGTTTTTGCATAAACTATTTTCATGTTTTAAACAAAAAGAACTGATTTTAGGATGGTGCCAGGTGCCATACCGGCAGGTATACAATACATTTTTTAAGAGGACAAGTAGATGATTTTATAGAGCTTCACGACTGGCCTCCTTAGAGCCCTGTCCTTAATTCCTGTGATTATTATCTGTGGGGAGACTGAGAAGAACGGATCCACAAAAGCGGGTGAATATTTAATAGTATTGAAGACTTGCGCCAACGAAGTATAGACTGTTGGCACGAAATGGATCAGCAACATATTGCTAAAGCTATTGATTCTTGGCGCAGGCGGTTAAATTTAGTCGTTAATGCTAATGAAGGCCATATTCCGGTTTAGTATTGTGAGTATTGTTGAATTTAAAAAAACCATAAATTTAAAAATATCAAAAACGATTTAATTTATGGCATTATTTTAGACGCATCGCTTTTCCTTGAATATTATAAATGTAAGTTAATGTCCTTTTTTATTGTGTTTGCTTTCGAGCAAGCCCAAAGCGAATAATATTGCTAATGTAACAAAAAAGTTACACAGGAAATACAAATGCCGGTAACCGTAAAAACATTTCATTTGGCCCATTGAACGGGAAAACGACCTTTGGTAAATTGCTAATATCTCACGTGTTTTTTGACCGATTTTGCTCATTAAAGAACTAAATTACTCAGAAGCGAATAGGCTTTAATATTCTGTTGAAAAAAAAATATACAGGGTGTCATAAAAAAGTTCCAAGGTTTTTTAAATTATAGTAAATTTTAAGGGCATCCGCCATCTTGAATTTCTTTAGAATGTAAAAAAAATATGTTTGAGCCTCTACCTTATTTATTTCTCTTATAAACAAGCCCAAAACAAATGAAATCGGTCAAGTAACAAATAAGTTACAGGGGAAAAACTAAATCCCGGTTTCTTTTGGACCACCCTATATATTTGTTATTAGTTTATTGTTAGTTCATTTCGTCGTTTTTTCACTAAACCAAGGTAGAATTCGATTTAATCTTTTTGCCTCGCCCTAGCTTTAGCTATTTTATGTGATTATGAGACTGAATTTTAGTATTTTTTGTTTTGTTCCTTTGTTAAGTTTTGTTCTTTACAGTTATGAGGGATTATTAAAGTTTCTATTGGAGCCTTCCCTTTTTCCAGTTTTCAGGTTTTCCTAAAATAATGGTATTCATTGAAATGAGAGATGAAACTAATTTCCTCTTTGCCATTGTCACTTTTTCTTCTCTACAAAACGGCAAGATTAATTTTCCAATCTGACGTTTCGGATTGGAGGGACCATCATCAACTTTCTTAATTTAAGCGTGGACCTGTATTTTTTATTTTATTTAATCCCTTTCATAACTATCAAATAAACTGTGATATAAAAGTCATACCGTAAAATTTGATTTTTTTGAGAAAGTCAGCAATATTTGGAGAATTCTGAAACAACGCCATCTAGTGACCACTAACAAAGTCATTACGATACAGTTTATAGCTCAACGAGTAGAGCGAAAAAAGCACTATTTTCGACACCCAGTTGTATAAAATCGGTTCATCCAAAGCAGAGATAATCTACATTTGAAAGTGTAACTGTTTAACCTTCCCCCACTACTTTATTTCTGAAAATAGATAATTATGGCAATTTAAGAAAAAATTGGCATTTACACTTTTGTGTTGCTGTTACGGCGATTTCTCTTGGCCGATTTACCTATAAGTATTTTTTCCTTAAGTTCTGTCATTTACCACACTCTACAGTTTGCTAAGAAAAATGATTGACTGATTGATTGATTGCTTGAGTGTGACAACTTTGTATGCGCAGGCGACTTGAACATAAATTCTTCAACATAAATGTTTTAAACCTATACACAGCGTTTCTTAATGCTTTTGTCTGCATACAATTTGTCCCAGCTCATTGATGAACCTACTAGGCAGGGAAATAATAGTGCAACGCTTATTGATATTATATTGTGTTCAAATAAAGATTTAATTTTAGATTCTGGGGTTGATGTCACATTCGATGCGTCTGATCACTTTCTAATTAAATGTCAGTTAAAACTTGAAATTTTTAAACCTAAACCATTCTTTGCAACATATCGAGATTATAAAAATTTTGATCATGTGGCTTTTTGTCGAGATCTTCAGAATATGCATTTTAATGATATCTATTATTTACCTAACATTGATCTTAAAATTGATACATTTAATTTCTTTTTGACGGAACTATTCAATGTTCACGCGCTAATGAGAATTTCAAGAATAACACCGGTGGTTAACTCCAAACACCAAATTTTGCATGTCTCTACGAAATAAAGCTTTGTCAAAATACAAAAAAAGAAAAACTCCGGAAAACTGGGCATCTTATAGGCAGCTTAGAAATTTTGTTAGCGCGTCGGTGGCTAGGAAAAAGAAAGCGTACCTTGAGAGCAAGATCCGTAGAGATGGCCCAAAAGATATTTGGAAACTTATGAAGAAAATGGATATTTACTCAAGAAACAAGAATATAATATGTGATCACCTAGGCAGTGCGGATGACATAAATATTTTCAGTCCGGCGAATCTGATCCTGACGGTTTGAATTTCTATTGTAGCCATAAAAAGGCCAATGTTGATGAATTTCAGTTTAAATTAGCAACCGTCGAAGAGGTAAAAAATGCTTTATTCTCAATTAAGACGGAGGCTGTTGGTTGTGATGGTATTGGGTTAGCAATGTTGATTCATTGTTGCCCTCACATCATTCCAGTAATGGTTCATTTAATTCATTTTTGCATTCAAAATACTGCTCTACTTAAGGTGACAGACGATATCTTGGAGGCAGCAGAACGTGATGAGCTAACAGCGTTGGTCCTTTTGGACTACTCAAAAGCTTTTGACTGTCTAAACCATACCCTTCTCCTGGGCATTCTTAATTATATTGGTTTCAGTGACAGAACTCAGCTTCTTATTAAAGCATATCTTCATGGTAGAAGCCAGATGGTTAAATCCAATGGTAAGCTTTCTGGATCTTTGGAGGTTCTCTGTGGTGTGCCCCAAGGCTCGATACTGGATCTGTTGCTTTTCACTCTTTACACATCACAACTTATAACATATTTACGGTATTGTTCTGCGCATT
The DNA here is from genome assembly GCA_030620095.1 of Kuschelorhynchus macadamiae. Taxonomy (NCBI): domain Eukaryota; kingdom Metazoa; phylum Arthropoda; class Insecta; order Coleoptera; family Curculionidae; genus Kuschelorhynchus; species Kuschelorhynchus macadamiae. The sequence continues at coordinate 1,408,392 of JAUTXW010000144.1, forward strand.
TCTATGCAGATGACACTCAATTGTATTTTTTTTTAAACTTAGTGAGATCTTGGAGGCTAATGATAAATTGGCGCATGATTTAAATGTTCTTATGAGAGCGTCAAAGTGGCATTGCTTGGAAATAAATCCAGCAAAATCACAAATTTTGTTGTTTGGTCGGACACAATCACGAGATCAAAACCAGAATCTTCTTAAAATTAGCTTAAATGGTAAGATCTTGAATACTTGTAATACTGCTAAAAATTTAGGTCCCCTAATGGATACTAATCTTAGGTTCTCGGAGCATATAAATATATGTGTTAAGAGGGCATTTGCTAATCTTAAACTGATTTTTAATCAACGCGCCATCCTTACTGATAGTGCTAAAAAGTAACTTTGTGATTCCATCGTCTTATCGCACTTTAACTACTGCGATGTGCTGTATGGACTCTGCCTTTTGGACTGTGATGTCAAAAGAATCCAGCTTATGCAGAATTCGTGTGTACGTCTGATTTGTGGTATTCGGGCTCGTGAAAGGGGTGTTAGTGCAAAATTGCGGGAAATCCACTAGTTGAGAATGAATGAAAGACGAGTGGTACATAGTCTAGTTTTATATAATAAGATAATTTGTAATAAATGTCCTTGTTATTTGTAAAGCAAAGTAAAATTCAAGTACGATGCACCTAACTTGGACTTGAGGCATAAAAACACCTTGACTGCACCTATACATCGTACTTCGATGTATAAGCGGTCCTTTTCTTACCAAATATCAAAGATGTACAATAAAGTACAGGTTTTTTTTTTATATATTGCCACCCCCCTTATCTTTTTTATTTGACATTTTAGAAAAATGTGTCCCAAATAAAAGTTTAATGGTTTCAAATGAATTTTTATGAAAACATTTTTTTTCATATACAGGGTGTTACAGAAAGTCTGGGCGTGGTCCAAGTTTCTTATTTCAAATAGGTATCCCATTTTTTTATTGAATTTTCGGATTCTCCTGAGAATTTTACACATTTTTTATAAGGGATATTCTATACTTAAATCTAAAGCCTAAAGAGATATTGTTATTTTTTGAAAACTATTATGTAAAACAGGTAAACATTTTTCTGGTCGTAAACTGGTCATTGACGGTGATCTGTCGTTCTGTCAATTCATTGAAAAGATGCATTACACTGACGAAGAAAGATGTGATATTCTTCGCATTTTCTACAAGAATAATAATAATGCTTGCGCGGCAAGAAGAGAATATCAGCGGCTTTTCCCCATGCGAGCTATTCCATCTCGAAAAACTTTCAAAAATATTGAACTTGGCTTTCGAAATCGAATGACTGTTAAAAGAAAAAAACGTACTGCGGTTATTAATGAGGAGGAGGAATTAAATATTTTATTATTTTTTCAAGGTAGGTTAATAGAAATTACCCACAGGATATAAAGTAACTTACGCAAATATTATTTATTTTCAGAAAATCCAAATGCAGCCTTAAAAGACGCATCAATTTTTTTTAATAAATCTATTTTCAAAATTTATTCGACATTAAAAAAGCATGGATATTTCCCATACAAAATTTTACCCGTCCAGAAATTAACTGAAGATCAGAAAAACCAACGAACCATGTTTTGCCAGGAAATGTTGCTGATGAAAGATGAAGATAACAATATTTTTCAAAAAGTTTTATGGTCAGATGAATGCGCCTTTAGCACCGCCGGGATTCACAACCGGAAAAATGTTAGATTTTGGGCAACGGAAAACCCTCGGGCCATGCGTGAAATTAAAACCCAAGGTCGGAAAACTTTAAATGTGTGGTGCGGGCTCCTTCACAACAAAATTATTGGACCGATTTTCATTGATGGATCTTTAAATGGAGAAAAATATCTAAATTTATTAAATAATGATCTGGAACCTATTTTGGATGACTTACCCCTCCGTCAATACAACCAAATTATTTGGCAACAAGATGGAGCCCCACCACACAATGTTTTTGCGGTCCTAAATTTTTTAAATCAAAATTTTGAAACGTGGATTGGTCGGACTGGACCGATTCGGTGGCCGCCCAATAGTCCCGACTTAACACCTCTTGACTCTTTTCTGTGGGGATTTTTGCAGAATAAAATATATGAAACTCCCACGGAAAATATAGAGGTGTTAAGAAGGAGAATAATTGAAGCCATTGAGGATTTAAACAATAATCATGCACAATTCATTATTAATGCGATTAATAAAATCGAAGCAGATTATACAAATTGTATTGAAATGAATGGTGGACATATTCAGCAATTATAATATTTATATTTCATTTCATTATTGAATTATTTGATAATATGTAGTTTTTTGTAATAAACACAGCGTCAAAAAACTTGGACCCCTTCATAAGACGCAATGCAAAAATGCTCTGTTTCAAGACCTTGTATCTTGAGTAATAAATGATCCAACCATGTGATTAAAAAAAGTGTATGTTAACGAATAGCAGGGCTGCCACTTTTAACCACATGAAATATTCTATTGCAATTAGAACGCTCTACAGAGTGTTTAAAAGTTTCTCAACACAGGACCTAATGCAAATTAAATGGGAGGTCTGGCTAAAAAAAATTAAACTCTCCTCATTAGCTTGCTGATTACAATATCATGGCTCAGTTAACTAAAAGTGGTACTCCCGCTATTCGTTGACATAATCATTTTTCAATCACTTTGTTGGTTCATTTATTACTGAAGATACGCGGTCTTGAGGAAAGCTTATTTGCATTGCGACTTATGAAGGGGTCCAAGTTTTTTGACGCTGTGTGTAGTTTTTAAAATATTCTTTTCTGTTTTCGTTAATATTATACATATATTTTTTAAAAACATGTGTTGCCTTAATTAGATTCATATGCATATTTCCAAAATTCGATGTTTTTGGAATACCCCGTAGAAGGAAAAAAATCCACGTCTGATATTTCAAAAAATGTTTGTTTAGATGGCGATTCGTTGGAAGATGGTGATTTCTGTTCTGGTTGCCTGTGTATTTTCGTTATTCTCATAAGCTATGCGAAGGTTGTCGGATTTTTCCTCATCGGAAATGTGACATTTTATCCAGAAATTGACAGAGAGTCTACCAAACAGTAAAACAGTCACCGTCAATGACCAGTTTACGACCAGAAAAATGTTTACCTGTTTTACATAATAGTTTTCAAAAAATAACAATATCTCTTTAGGCTTTAGATTTAAGTATAGAATATCCCTTATAAAAAATGTGTAAAATTCTCAGGAGAATCCGAAAATTCAATAAAAAAATGGGGTACCTATTTGAAATAAAAAACTTGGACCACGCCCAGACTTTCTGTAACACCCTGTATATGAAAAAAAATGTTTTCATAAAAATTCATTTGAAACCATTAAACTTTTATTTGGGACACATTTTTCTAAAATGTCAAATAAAAAAGATAAGGGGGGTGGCAATATATAAAAAAAAACCCTGTACCTGCTTATTTAAAAGATGCCTCAGGTTACAGGTTTAAAAAAGCAGTTAGAACAATAATTCATAATTTCTGTTAAACTTATTTTTGAACTTCTTATTATAGTTTTTGCTTTTGTTTCTCTTTCTCTGCTCTCTTAAAGGGGTTGTTTTGCAGGTTGTGAGCTAATTATATTCAATTAGAAAACCCTATTTATGGCCTGTATTTTTTTTTATATGTTTTACATTTTAGTCACTTATAAAACAATATCTTGTATAATAATTCGTGTATATATGTATCTGCTGGTTGAGATAGGAAGCTTGGCTTCAACTCCGCCAATTTTAATTTAAATTTTCTTAAAATTACAATAAAGCCATATTTATTTTATTTTATTTTTATTTTTTTTATTTTAATATTTCTGTAAAACAAAATACTACAGTTTGATATGGTTCTATCTATATTTAATCCGAAACGAAAACTACACAGTTTTAATGTAATAAATGAAATAAGATTTAAAAAGTTTTACCACGTTATGAGCTGTCTGGGGTCAGCCAACAATTAAGAGCCAATTCTATCATGTAGCGATTATCACGTCTGGAAAAGTTACTTATATTTTATAAGTTTTATCTGAAGCTGAAGCTTTATTATCCCTCTTTACCTTAAGCCAAGATTCCTACAGTTAAAGAAGTTAGAAAGGCACGGATTTTATTTTGAAAGAGTTGCTATTAATGTTTTGACGGCACTCACGAGAACTTTTGATTCCTCTTTTTTATTTGCGATTTAACACCGATTCAGACAGTCACCTTTCAATGTTGGCAAATCGAATTGTAGTTTCCTTAATAAAACATAAGGGACTTCTCGTTTCAAGAAACAACGTGATTAAAATAGATTTAAATCAGAATTAGGGCTGACACTGTCCAGCAATGAGATTTCCTCCAATCTATATTTAATGCTTGCCTGCAAGTTTATCTTGGGACATAAATTTAAATGAACACATAAAAGCTTAAAAATTGATCAAAAGTCTAGTCAGACTCGTTTCTTGACTGTATGTTGTTATTATTTTATCTTTTAACTTAGTGTGTACAATTTCTTGTTTTATTTAAACTTTTTTTTTTCAGTTTATGTTTGCGGTGATGCTTCACAGAACAACAATGGGAAATTAATTAATAAAGAGTAGAATATAGAATGTTACAGGGGCGTGTTAGTACACAGAAAGAAAAAAGGGGGTAAAAAGGGGTAGATGGCGAACGAAATGCTTCACACGTTGGAGGAAAGAAGACTTGCAAAAGAAAATATGCCGAAGTATAATAAAGTTATGGAATATGTACAAGTTCTAACGTGCTGACTATCAGTGGCAGTGGCGCAACTAGGGGGAGGGCTAGGAGGAGCTTAGCCCCCCTCCCCCCGCCATGCGGAATGCCGACTATTGTCCATCGATCGTCAGGTTCTCATTTTGTCGCGGTGCACATTTGAATAATGTTTTTAAGTTTGTTTTCTGAGATACTTTCGATTTTGCTGTTACAATAGTTAATAGTTACGACATAGGTAAAGTAAAAACTTGAAAAGAATATCTCTTACTGTGTTCCAACGCCTTCTATATATTTTTTAAAATAACACTTAAACTCCGTTTTGTTTGTAAAAATGGATAAAAAAGTATTCTTCCGTAGCGTAGTTTATTTTTCTCTTGTATCTTCCTTTTTTTTTTAATTTTTAACACTTTCTATACTTTTGACCAATTGAATTGGACACTTACGAAAATGAAATTTACTGGCTCTTCGAGTGTACAAAATCATGCAGGTGTGCGGGTGTTTAAAACATTTTTAACATTCAAAATGTGTATGTTGATATATGCGGACCAGGTTACGAGTTTTCGCTCAAGGTGGAAAGACAGCGGTGTCGAGGTCAATCGACGATCGGGGGGCGCGCTTGTTTTGAAGTTATGGAATCTAAGTTTAAGAAAGGGGTATAAAAGAGTACAAAAATCATCTTTTTAGGACGCAAAACCGATAATAGTCACACTGAAACAGCATGTGGGGTAAACATTGAAAAATAATGACGTAGATATTTAATTTTTCTAGAGTATACATATTTAAAATAAAATTGAGGTGATGTTCCAAAAAACGGCGAAACTTAAAGTTATTTAACTTTTTGTATCAAAATAATGTTTGTTCATTATACGGGGTAGACCAAAAAGGGGGACACTTTGGCAGGTTTCCAATTAACAGGTCAAGTAAAGCATATATTATATTATACAGGAGAAGTGGGTAACTTTTGAACTAAAATTTATATATACGGGTTTCATCGTTCTATGTAACTTTAAGTGTCGTAATTTATTAATATATATATATATATATATATATATATATATATATATATATATATATATATATATTATATTGACAGCTGTTATAGATAATAATCAAATCATATATAGCCGTACGGTCATGGTCTAAAAAATAATAAGATACATAAAAACTTAGATAATATCGAGAGTTTGTAATTGAATTATAGCCGTACGATAAAATTCGACCTAATAAAAGGTAAAAAAAATATTACTAAAAACTGGATGAACTGGTAAAATTTTAGTTCGTTTCAAACTTGTACCAAGAAATAGAGTAGAACCGTGTCTCAACAATTTAAATTTAGGATGCCATGGGCGTAGATATTCGATTTTTTAAGGGTATAAAACCGTAAATATTTTATATTTTGAGAACACATTTTAATTCGTTTCAAACTTGTACCAAGAAATAGATTAGAAACGTGTCTCAACAATTTAGATTTAGTATTCCATGGGCGTGGATATTCGATTTTTTAAGGGTGCAAAACCGTAAATATTTTATATTTTGAGAACGCCAAATCAATTATAGTCAAATTGAAAATAGATATAGTTGGGGTAAATGTAACATTAAAAAATTGCTGAAGTCGTTGGCGTAGATTCGTACTTTTTTCGATTATATATATTTAAAATAAAAAAGAGGTAATGTTTCGAAAAACGGTAAGATAAGGCAGATTAATTTAATTTTTTGTATACATTGTAGTGTTAAGTTTAAGATAAAGTTAACACGAAAATTTGCATGGCATTATTAACTTGGAAAAAATATCATGTACAAAAAATCATCGTTTCTTTAAAATTGGTTTTATCCTCAAATCAATATTATCTTATAAAAGTCAGGGCTTGAGCCCCCCAAAAATCGGTGTCTAGTTGCGCCACTGATCAGTGGTACCATAGCGCTATTGAGTAGAGCCATGGGCTAGAGATCCAGAGGTTCGATCCCCGCTCGTACCATTTCTATAAAAAAATATTTCACAGTTTAAAAAACTGATAAAATAGTTCTCTTCAAAAATTGGCTTATACGGGCGTGTAAGCCAATAACGTAAAAATTAAGATTACTAATATGAACGGACCATAATAGCGGTGTCAAATTTGACGGCCAGTCAGGAATGTCGCGCCATAAGGTTAGATTATTTGGCAGGATCAATGATGGTTATGATACTGGTGGGTTTGAATATATACAAGTTCTAACGAATTGCTTATCAGTGGTACGATAGCGCAATTCGTTACCCAAGTAGTACATTTAATCATGAGTACGTCATTGGTACCACAAGTATTTTCGTTGAAGTAACCGGAAATTGCTGTCGCCACGTTCTGTTTAAGCTGAGACAAGGTAGGTCACCAAAATGGGGAACAATTTTAGGGTAACTATTTCTTCAATAACATGTAACTGTGACTTTGACTATTAAGTAGATAGTATGGAATTATATAGTTCCATTTAAGTACCCGAACAGTAATAATTCACCCTATTTGTTATTTCCTTATCTCTCTCTTTATTTAATCCATTTTAAAAATATGTATGGTTCTTTTTAATACATTCAAAAGATTTATGGCGACTACAAACACTCAAATTGGGAATATGGTGAAGAGCGTATATGAAACGATATTGGTTCTTTAGGTAGAATACATGCGTTTCGCTTAGTTTTCTAGTTATGCTAAGGACCTAAAATTGAAACGCAGGTAATTTCTCTGGTGAATATGCTGATGATAGTCGTAAAAAATTACACGCCTGTAAAATTCCTTAATTTTCAATAGATTTTGGTCAAATATATTGGCCAATTCAGTCCCAAAAATGTAATTTGGGACTTTGGTTTGAATAGTAATTATCATTATATATCTTATTATAAAGAGTGATTCTTTCTTTAACGTGATTTTTAATATGTATGAATTTTTAATCTTTATACTCACAAAAATAAACGTCATAGCTAAATATTTATAGAGGAGATGAAAATAAAGAATGGCGTTCTATTGGACTTTTACTTTTAAGTTAGCTGCACTTCTTTATTGAGAAAATTACTTAAGATCAAGTTGCTACCACTGCCCCCATACGCTTTTATAGTTTTGGATTCTTTAAATATGCAACTGTCACTTATACCCAATTACTTTGAAGTCTACTAGTTATCTGCAAAGTTCCCATTAATCCGATACTATATAATATTACCAACCGGTTACGATTTGCGAACATTCCGCCGGTTCTTTAAAATGAAATGCGTTTGTTTGGATTTATTTATCTTTTCCTTAAAATACCGCTTTAGGATTTGTTTAGGTATGACATAACCAAATTGTGATATTTTTAATTTTCGATAGAATGTGGATGAATGACGAAAGCTAAAGGTTTAAATGGGCGCACGCATATTATCGTTAGTTTTTCTCAAATATAACTAAATTAATCTACTTCAGCACATTAATATAAGAAACCTGGATCAGCTAAAAGATTAATTAATGAAAGTATTATTAATTTCAGTCTATAAAGAGTAATATGTCCAAGAAAAAAATTCGGCATTTAAAGTTCTCGCCTTTACATTGACAACCTCTGTCAGCGTCTGTTGTAAATGTAGGGTTATGTTAATGTTTTACTTTATTAATCTATTAGAACTATCTAGTGCAAATTTACTTTTTCATTTAGATTTTTAACAAATAACAATATTTGTCTACAAAATAAAGTTTCTTTTACGCTAATCTTTGAGAGCTTCTACTTCAAACGTAGGTGCTGAATGAAATAAAACATACACTAACACATGAAACTTAAACTTAAGACATTTACGGTCATAGTCATTTACAAATTCATCACAAACACTTTACAATTACAAATACGTTTTTGCATATGGCCAATGGTTCAGAACTTATGGTTTGAATCAAAATTCACTTTAATAATCACAAAAACTAATAAAAAATATATCCAAGCAACAAACCTCATAAGAAACCCACGTAGGCAAAAAGGAAACAAAACGATTTTAGCAGCAATATGGCCGAACATTGTCGCCACTGTCCTTATAAAGTGAGTGTAGACCGAATCTCGTACCAGCGCCCCCTATCTCCGGAACCTCAAGTACAAGAGGTAATAGTTTACTTGTAGTAAATAACTAGCCGACGACCGAAAAAATTTTTTGTTGTAATACAAATCAGAATAGCATAATCTAATAGAATGGACCTATCCAAATTCGAAAATGCCAAAAAGAAAGTTGTAGCACGTAGGGTTTTCTTGTTAGAGTTGTAGAACCATATCGAATGTTACGATACTTAATATCTATAGAAAAAATGATTTCAGAAAATTCTTAACTCTGTTTATTGAGTATGTTTACAGTTTACGCCTATTAAACATACCATGCATCTAAGAGAAAAGCAAACGAGAAAAATATTAACTTAAAACATTAACTAAACTTTATTTTTTCCGTTTATGAGGTGTCCTATATTCTCTCTTCAAAAACCAACAGTAGTAAAAAAAGTGTAGGTTGTGCATTCATTATTTGACTGTCATAGCATAGAAACCTCTACTTACCTCAATTTACAGATTTTCAATCATTAAAGTCAATAATACGAAAAAGTGTTTTAGATAATATAAAAGCTTTTTTGAACTTTTCACCGACGGCTCCAAAGGCAAAAAAGATGTAGGTTGTGCATTCATTATTTCTTCAGGCAATATAATTCAACAATTTAAATGTAATAATATAGCATCAATCTATACAGCTGAGGCTCTTGCAATAATAAAATCACTAGAGCATATTTATATTAATAATATAATAATCATATAAAAAAACTTACAATTTTGTCTGATTCTGTACTGTTATCCCTTAAAAACAATTCACGTTGTAAACATCCAATTGTCGCAAATATGCTCAATTACCCTTTAAAACTTTATTCCAAGGAAGTGAAAATAATTTTTATATGGGTCAAGAGCCACACTTGTATAGCTAGCAACGAACAAGTTGATAAGGCTGCAAAGGAAGCTTGTTACTCTGAATTGAAAATTAATGTTATCCCTTTCACAGATTGGGAAAGAAATTATCAGGAATATTCTAATAATACCCAAAATACATATACATCAATATATTTCAAAAGGCTTTGATTTACTATATAAACATTCCAATATGTGTCCTCTATGCATGCAAATGTTGTGATAATGAAACTTGTGATAATTACGACGATCTAAATCATCGCTTATTCAATTGCATGCTCAACACACAAGCTGTATCCTATATAATTTCAAAATGAGGTCAGTTAAAATTACTGCCAATGTCACGCTCAATATTAATGCAAAATGTAGTCAAAATAATAAATTAGAAAGTATATTCCTGGAGAACTTAAAAAGATGCTAGCACACTAGCTTTGTTTCCTCTGTTTTTTCCTAGTAGGGGAGACTGCTGTACCTAGAGCATAGTGTACCTCGGAACGACCTTTATTTAAAACTAGTGCCGCCATCTAGCAACCTGGAAGTGGGGTATAGTGTTGGTTTACTCTGTTGAAATAAGTTTATTTATGTTTAACCAGTGCCGATCAAGCTTTCTAGTAGTGAAGTGAAAATATATTTTTTGATCGTTAAAAGTAAATATTTCGAAGGCAATTTGTGTATGTGTAGTTATTGGTGTAGTGGGTTAATGAATTAGTAGTTATTTAGGCGACGTTGGTAGATTATTGGTGAGTAAAAATGCTGCAAGGCTTTTAGTTTAAAACCTAACCTATATGTTGAAAATCAATTTTTGTTTTACGGTGTTTCCTCTTGTACCTTGAAACACACACACCTCTTGTACCTTGAAACGTGCCAAGCCACGCAGCAAGAGTGGTAAAAGGAGGGACCCAGTGGATCCAGTTGCTTTAAAGAGAGCTTTAGAAGCCCTAAATACCACAGACCCAGGAAAAAAAATGAGCTATAGAGAAGCTGCTGAAGTTTTTCATGTAAGCCTTGCCACACTTTCCAGGCAATCTAAAAAGTTTAAAGATGCGGAGGGTGATATTTATGAATATACTGCAAATTATGCTGTTAAGCAGGTGTTTAATGAAATGGAAGAAAATAATCTGGTTGATTATATTCAAAAGGTCGCAAGAATGCAGTATGGATTGACAAAAAAGGGCGTTAGAGATTTGGCCTACAAATTTGCAGTAGCAAATTTGTAGGCCAAATTGAAAAAATATATCCAGCTAATTGGGACAAAGAAAAAATTGCGGGTGAGGAATGGATGAGGGGTTTCCTCAAAAGACACCGGGATACATTATCGATTCGAAAACCTGAGGCGAGAAGTTTAAGCCGTTCAACAAGCTTTAACAAGACCAACATAAAAAAACTTTTTTGACCACATAAAGAGTGTTCACAGCCGATTTGGACCAATCCCCCCGAACAGAATTTGGAATCTGGACGAGACCGGATTAAGCACTGTTCAGTCACAATCGAAAATTGTAGGACCGAAAGAGATTAAGCAACTTGGCAGTGCAACTTCTCCTGAAAGACGAACACTGGTAACCATGACAGCCGCCGTAAATGCCACTGGAAATTATATTCCACCCATGCTGATCTTTCCAAGGGTCTTTTTTAAGGATAGGATGATATCTGGAGCCCCTCCTGGGACCATCGGAGCCGCAACTTCTACTGGCTGGTCCAACGAACAGACGTTTTTAAAATTTTTGGATCATTTTATTCAGTTTGTAAAAGGTTCAAAAGATGAACGTATAATATTATTTTTAGACAATCATGAGTCACATCTATCCGTTGAAGCAGTAGAAAAAGCCTCCAATGCTGGCATTATAATGATAACATTTCCTCCACACACATCCCACAAGCTTCAGCCTCTTGATTTAACTATATATGGTCCCCTCAAAACCTATTTTAATCAAGGTGTCGAAGCATGTCTTTTCAATACCGGAGGAAAAACATTTGACATTTACTCAGTGGCGGAGGTTTTGGGAACTGCTTTTTCTCGAGCTTTTACACCAAGCAATATTTTAAGTGGGTTCAGAACTCCGGGAATCTTCCCTTTGGACAGTGAAATATTTTCCGACGATGATTTTCTGGGATCTTATGTAACAAACCGGGATTTAAAAAATGAGCAACCTTCTAATGATTCACCTGTAATAAGAGGTGAAATTTCAGAGCCAGTCATAACTAACAATGATGCCACAATCCAACCAATAGCTGGACCCTCAAACATAAAAGACACATTATTTTTAACACCTAAAATCACTAAAAAAGAGAAAAATCTGGAAAAGCAATTAGTTACACCAGAGGAGGTCCAGCCATTTCCAAAAGCAGCAGCCAGAAAAATAACAAAAAAAAATAGAAGAACAGGAAGAACAATGATAGCAACAGACACCCCTGAAAAAGAAGAAATAAAGAAATTAAAAGCAAATAAAAAAGTACATCAGTAAGCAAAGAAATAAGTTTTGACTTAAAAAATGACAATGTTTCTAAGATACCTAAAATGTCTTTATCAAAACCAATAAATTTTGCATCCAAAAAGAAGCTAAAAAAGTCCCAGCCAGTTGAGACTTCTTCTGAAAGTGAAGATGACATGTCTATTGGATCAACAACTGACGATGAAGATAGTGACGGTGAAAATTGCTGGTTTTGCGGTAATTCGATTGAGGCAGATAAAGGTGGGGAGAAATGGAGCCGTTGCAAAGTTAAGTGTGGTCGTTGGGTTCACAATTTATGCGCTGGTATTTGCGCTAAAGACTGGAAAACTTATGTATGTGATGTTTGCCTTAAAAAAATGAAAAAGAAAAAGTTAGATTCTTTTGTATAATTTATGTATTAAACTAATTTTACTGTATTTTAGTCAGATTGTTTCAAGGTACAAGAGGTATGTTTCAAGGTACAGCATCATACTGTACCTAGGAACAGACTACAAGCTAGGTAAATTTAATTTATTATATGTCCTTACTTCATATTTATAGCGATTTTAGATTTGGACACAATAAAGAAAGGCATATACATAAAACCTAGCATTAGAAGTTTAAAAAAAATTATCAGTAATTATTCTGGGCGGTAAATTAAAAAAAAGCGTTCTAGGTACCACAGCCTCCCCTATGTACATTATTCCTATCCGGGATTACCTGTTAGTTGTCTTGTCTACGTAATAAAAAACGTCCTGAGCTGGCTCCAGGGTGAGAAGTTTGTGGGCCTATTTACCTCTCCCTGAGTTATCGTGGGTTTTAGGTTCTATTTGCAGACTATAGGCTAGACTATGTTAATTTTAAATTTTGTTTCGCAACTATGAATTCCTACCATAATTTTACCACTTTATCTCTGTCACACTTGATGCTTGCACAAAATTTTAAATACTCATTTATATTTTCTAAATTAAATAAACAAATTTAAAGTCAATCGGGTAAGTAGGTTTTTAGCTATGCCGAGAATAGACCGACGGAATCGAGAAATCGTAGTATTTGGCATCTGGTAACCCTAAAGGGTGAAGATCTGTAAAAACCTGGGAAAGTGATCTTTTCATGATTAATTCCCTTTATAAACAAGGGTCCGCAAAAGCTTCGTTTCCGACATACAGGGTTAAATGACAACTTTTTTGAGTGTTATGTACTTCCCTTTTAAGAGGGAAGTATTGTAATCGTGAAAAAAGCACCCTTCGAGAACTTTTTGCGTTTTAGGGACCCTGGATCTCAAAATCATGTTTTCCCGTTTCCGTCAGTCTGTGGGTCTGTGTGTCTGACGATGTATCTGTACGCGGCACAGCTCAAAAATTACTTATTCGACTGACTTTTTTTGGTCAAAGATCAAGGGTCAAATGGAAACGGATTTGGTAAAAATTCAATATAGCGGAACAACATGGTGGCCTTACATAATGTAATAAAAATAATTATTAAGAAACTACGTATGGACTTATACTAAAATAAAATGTGCTAGAAGGATACACTGGCAAAGATTTGTTATAAAGCTACTATGGAGGAACAAAATGAGGGCCTAAAGAAATAATTAAAATATAGTATCAAAAAACTACTTTTGATTTCTTAGGCTGTTTCGATATCTTGGAATGTTTAGAATTTATTTAGCGAAATGCACGCTTTCCCATCATTCTCACTATCATAAAATCATTTGTAATTTTTTGATTATTTTAAGATAGGTATCACATTTTAGAGCCTAATAGAAGGTTGAGTTGTAAGAAATTTAAAAAATAGTAATATTTAAATCACGCTGTACCCTTCCAAAACCAAAAAAGATCACTAACATTATTAATCACATCAGAAAACACCGTGAATACCAAAATGTTGGTGATTCTTTTATCGAGCTACTAAATCTCGAAGGGCTATTTACAAATATACAGAGAGAAAAAAAATAGTTTTTTTATTATATTACGCAATATTATTAAGATAGCCACTTAATATTATTTTATATATTAAATCCCGAGGGACTAAATAAGAAAATTCGCTAAATATGTATTTGGTTAAAAATGTTTGGTTGGCAAAAACAAAAATACACAAAATGGCAAGGGCCTTAATAAAGTCGGAAGGCGGTTCGAATCAGTGGAACAATCAGGATATGTTCTGTTTATACAGCCACTTAATAAAAGTAAGATTTTTTTATCAATCACCAAAACTTATGAGCCCCGCTTGACGTAAAAATCTAACCAATTATACAGAGTCATTTATTTAAATGCGGGCCACCCCTGTGCAAAGAAAACTTTTTTTTGTATTGTGATAACAAAAAAAATTTATTCTGCAAAAATATTATACACTTTTGCTAAAAACATAAAATAATTAGTTATTACTTCCCTCGTGAGATTTTTTTCAGATCTTTACGTTTAAGGGTCCCTAGAAGCCCGAAAACATGTTTTCTCAATTCCGTCTGTCTGTAGGTATGTCTGTCCGTCAGTTTGTCTGTTCGCGGCATAGCTAAAAAACTACTTATCCGATTTCTTTAAATTTCAGTCTAAAATTAAAGGCCATGCATGCGGCGAAAAATACAGGCTATATATATATATATATATATATATATATATATATATATATATATATATATATATATATACAGTGTGTATCAGCCAAATGGAATAAATTCGATAATAAATAAATGGGGGCGTGTTCGGAAAAACGCTTGGACCCGTCGATTAGTATTTTAGTTGCTCATTTTCTCCATTAAAAACTTTTTATACAGAGTGTGTCCTGTAACAGTGGTCAATGCCAACTTTCTTATTTCAAATGCAACACCCCGGATATTATTTAATTTTTGGATTCTTTAGGAGATTCTAAACATATTTTATGTTCAATGTCCTATACCTATCTTCAACTATTTCGGCAATATTAAGTGTTTTCAAATTTATTTTTATTTTATTTATTTCGAATTTATTATTATTCTTGAAAGTGGCTCTGGTTACTGAACTATTTATTTGATTACAAAAATTCGCTACAACACACTCAATACTTATTTATCATTTAGGTCTTCATATTAAGAATGTAAGCAAAAACCATTTTAGCGTTCCTTTTTATTGATATGGAACAAAAAGAGCCAGTTTTGTTTACTTTTAAGTTTTGTTTACTTTTGTGTAAAATGCCTGGCCTTTCTCTTTGCAAGACAGTAGTTGTCAGTGTCAGTGTCATAGTCTTTTGAATTTCGTTAACTGCATAATACCTAATATCACAAAAATGGTTCATTTAACAGAAATGCATAAAATAACAATTCTACAAATTGGTTATGGAGATAACACACGAACACAAGTGGAAGTTGCTCGCTTATTTCATGAAAAATTTCCAAATTTGCTGCATATATCCCAAGGGACAATTAGTAAAATAGAAAAGCAGTTTCGCGAGCTTGGACATGTGAGGCAGATAAAAAAAGCAGCTGCCAATTCAATAAATGATGATACTAAATTGGATATTATGCTTGAGTTTGAGGAAAACCCACATATTTCTAGTCGACAAACCGCCGCAATGTTAGCCATTCGTCGATTATTCAAACATTAAAAGTAAATAAAATGCATCCCTATAAAGTGATACCAACTCAGGAGCTCATGGAAGACGATTATGATAGGAGAATTTATTTTTGTGAACAAATGATGGCTATGTTAGATAACAATGTTATTCAATTAGAACATGTTTTGTTTTCGGATGAGTGCACCTTTACACTTCACAGTCATGTAAATCGTCAAAATTGCCGCTATTGGTCTAGGGAAAATCCTCACTGGATCAGCGAAGAACATACTCAATATCCTGAAAAGGTTAATGTTTGGGCAGGAATTGTTAGGGATCATATCATAGGCCCCTTTTTCATTGACGGCAATTTGAATGGCGATAATTATTTAGCACTGCTCCAAAATAATGTCGTGCCAACTTTGACAAATTTGTATCCGGATCCAGCAAACCCACAAGTTCCAGCGAATATGATATGGTTTCAGCAAGATGGAGCACCGCCCCATTACCAAATTAATGGTGGATAGGGAGACGAGGATCGATAGGATGGCCAGCGCGATCTGACGCCATTAGACTTTTCTTATGGGGACATATTAAAAATGTTTTATACAAAACTAAACCCCTCGAGTTAGCTGACTTAAGAAGAGGAATAACGCTTGCGATTAGATCGGACACGCCTGAGATGCTAAATAACGTTAGAAGAAATTTCTATTTAAGATTAGGAATTTGCCAAGACGTTCGCGGCGAGCATATTCAACAGTTCCTAAATTAACTTTTTACTTTTGTTTATACATTATGAAGAAATAAACAATTTTATTTTTTAATCTTAATTTTTGCAATAAATTTGAAAACACTTAATATTGCCGAAATAGTTGAAGATAGGTATAGGACATTGAACATAAAATATGTTTAGAATCTCCTAAAGAATCCAAAAATTAAATAATATCCGGGGTGTTGCATTTGAAATAAGAAAGTTGGCACTGACCACTGTTACAGGACACACCCTGTATAAAAAATTTTTATTGGAGAAAATGAGCAGCTAAAAATACCAATCGACGGGTCCAAGCGTTTTTCCGAACACGCCCCCATTTATTTATTATCGAATTTATTCCATTTGGCTGATACCACACTGTATATATATACAGTGTGTCCAAGATAAAGAGTGGATAACATTGTTAGATTGGAAACCATAAGAGCTACAGCTTGGGTTAAATTAGAGAAAAGTTGCTCAATTTAGTTTCCAAATCAATGCCGTTTACAAACCTAAAAAATTCCAAACCGTTCCGAAGAAATCCGACAAAAACCGAAGAGGTGCATTTTTGTTTTTATTTTTTTACAGCCCTATTTTTAAAGTTGGATCAAATTTGAAAACACATTCTTATAGCAGTTTTTTCTCGCCTACAAGATGCCACTGTCACAATTTTTGTCTGACGTTTCGTCTCCTGTCAACCATCATCAACTTTGTTTTTTCATACGGCCGCCATATTGGATTTTTATATTTTTAAAATGACCATTTGAGTCCCATTTCAACGATGTGTCACTTCATCAACTTTATTTTTCCTACGGCCGCCATATTGATTTTTTTAATTTTTCAAATGCTGCCTTATTTACGAACTTTGTTTTTTCTTATGGGCGCCATATTGGATTTTTGCAATTTCAAATTTCTCGTTCAATTCTTATTTCAACGAAGTACTGATAGGTGTTAGGTACGCCTCGTAGGTACCCACCAATTTAAAAAACAAAACTAGAAACCTTTAAGTAGACAACACAAAACGATTTATTTCAAACTTAACTACTACTAACTACTTAACAGACAAAAAAGAATTTAAATTAACTATCTTACTTTACAGAAGGTGTTCAAATAAAAAACCATTGTTTTCTAAACACAAGTATGCGCGTCGGATAGTTGCATTTAATACATTTTGCAGGACATCAGGTGTTATGGTTTGAAATGCCTCCAAAACCAGTTGACGTAGCTGCTCTTCCGTTTCAAAACTTCGCTCGTACACCCAGTTTTTTAAATAACCCCACAGATAAAAATCTAGCGGTGTCAAGTCCGGCGATCTAGGGGGCCACGCCACTACTGAATGCGTCCCTATCCATCTTTCGGGAAACCTCTCTGCTAGATAGTTTTGAACAATCCTGGCATTATGCGCAGGTGCTCCATCCTGCTGGAACCAAAAATTATTTAGTTCTGCTAGAGGAAGATTTTCGTCAAACCAATTCTCTAGGTCGTTCTGTAGCAAATGGCGATAGCGCTGGGAAGTTAGGGTTCCATTGTAAATGAAGGGTCCGATAATTTGCATTCCCAAAATTCCGACCCACATGCTGAAACCAAATCGGTGCTGAAATTTCGACTGCTTAAACCGTCGAGGATTTTCTTTGGCCCAAAAATGAGTATTTCTTCTGTTGAAGATACCATTATTTGTCACTATGCTTTCATCCGACCACAAAATTCGGTTCGGCAAGTTTTCTTCTTCCTGACATCTTCTGGTATACCACTCACAAAAGGTTCTTCTTCTTAAATCATCACCCGGTCGCAGTCCCTGACAAATTCTAAACTTATAAGGTGTGAATTTATTTTTCTTTAAAACAAAATGCGCAGTTGATTTTGGGATTCCAGTTTGGCGCTCAATTTGTCTAACAGACGTTGTCGGGTTTTCGACTGCTGCCAACAAAACATTATTTTCTGTTTCCTCATTAGAGTTCTTATTTCGGTTGCCTAGATTTTTATCAAAAGAACCATACGTATGTAAATTTCTAAAAATCTTTCCAAATATCTGTCTGTTTGGTTGAGTTCTTTCTGGATAATCATTTTCGTACATATCTTTCGCCCTTTGAGTGTTGCTATGACATAAAATGTAGCATTTTAGCATGTCGTACTTCTCTTCAAAAGAAAACTTTGTAAACATTTTTTAAAGCAAACAAAAACTAATAAATAACAATAAAAAATGCAATAATTTAAAAAACTCGATAAGCAAAATCTGTATTCTGTAAACAAAATGTCAGAATCAACAAATTTTTACATTGTTGATTTTGACATAAGTCATTAATTTGTTTTTAAAAGGCTACTAGATTTTTTTTAAAATAAACGTCAACTGGTTTTGGAGGCATTTCAAACCATAACACCAGATGTCCTGCAAAATGTATTAAATGCAACTATCCGACGCGCATACTTGTGTTTAGAAAACAATGGTTTTTTATTTGAACACCTTCTGTAAAGTAAGATAGTTAATTTAAATTCTTTTTTGTCTGTTAAGTAGTTAGTAGTAGTTAAGTTTGAAATAAATCGTTTTGTGTTGTCTACTTAAAGGTTTCTAGTTTTGTTTTTTAAATTGGTGGGTACCTACGAGGCGTACCTAACACCTATCAACCTTCGTTGAAATAAGAATTGAACGAGAAATTTGAAATTGCAAAAATCCAATATGGCGCCCATAAGAAAAAACAAAGTTCGTAAATAAGGCAGCATTTGAAAAATTAAAAAAATCAATATGGCGGCCGTAGGAAAAATAAAGTTGATGAAGTGACACATCGTTGAAATGGGACTCAAATGGTCATTTTAAAAATGAAAAAATCCAATATGGCGGCCGTATGAAAAAACAAAGTTGATGATGGTTGACAGGAGACGAAACGTCAGACAAAAATTGTGACAGTGGAATCTTGTAGGCGAGAAAAAACTGCTATAAGAATGTGTTTTCAAATTTGATCCAACTTTAAAAATAGGGCTGTAAAAAAATAAAAACAAAAATGCACCTCTTCGGTTTTTGTCGGATTTCTTCGGAACGGTTTGGAATTTTTTAGGTTTGTAAACGGCATTGATTTGGAAACTAAATTGAGCACCTTTTCTCTAATTTAACCCAAGCTGTAGCTCTTATGGTTTCCAATCTACCAATGTTATCCACTCTTTATCTTGGACACACGGTATATATATATATATATATATATATATATATATATATATATATATATATATATATATATATATATGAATATATGTATTTTTCGTTAGCCCCGAGTTTGTGGTAAAGCAATTTTACCGATTTTTATATATCGAATTTTGTCTTATAATTAATAAAAACATTTATTCATTTTAAACACGCTTTAAAATTGGAACAAGTGTCCCTATAATTATTTATTTATTGCCTACAAAATTATAAATGTACTAAAATAGTAAGCAAAAAAATGGTGTCAAATCTAATAAAAAAAATTTTAAATTAAAATTCGCTGTCTAATATCCAGGAGCCAATAGCAAAAGCTCTGAGAATCGATATAAGGAATGTACAGAACTTGTGCATGAAAAAAAAAAAAATAATTTACTTCCGAAGAAGATTAAGAAATGTACACGAAAAAATCCAAAGACAAAAGACTTAAGTTACTATGCAAAAATGGATATTCATAACGCAATTTATGATTTATACACGTCAAAGACTAATATAATCCTTCAGAAACTTTTTAATATTATAGACTAAAAAATATCATCATCACTTAAAAAGTCCTCTTCTTCTGCCCCAGCCCATATTAATTCTATTGCGTTAAACTGGCAATGGTATGGCGGCGCGGCAGTCGTAAAACCTCATGTCCATTTTCCCGTAATATTTCATCTACGGCATATATTGTTGGTTTTTTAATAGATTTTGCCATTAAAAGAAGTTCTAGGTTCAGCATATTGGGTAAAGGATTTTGTTTTTGTTTTATTAGCCAGTCATAAATATCACTTTTCTTCCAGGATGAAGTAGGTTGTTTATTTAAGATTCTTGAATGATAAGATGAATTGTCCAGAATTATTAAAGATGGAGCATCTAAATTTGGAATCAGTTGTTCTTTTAACCACTTTTCAAACAGTTCACAGTTCATATTATCATGTTAGTCCATACTTTTGGATGTTGAAGAAAACAGTAAACTTGCATCTGGGAGAAATCCTGTTGAAGAACCTGCATGCAAAATAACGAACTGTTTTCCCATCTCACATCCCTTTTTTCTCTTGACACTTTTTACAGACTCGTCTTGCCAAGATTTCAAACCACTTCCATTAGAAAATATCCAAGTCTCGTCTAAAAACACCACTTTTCTAAATTTTGAATCAACATTTTCCGTGTATTTCTTTAAAAACTGGATACGCTGACTTGCTATATGTGGCAACTCGCATAAAAATCTTCGATTACAGTCCTTTATATATCGAAAACCCAACATTTTTATTCATTTTTACAACGATTTTAGTCCAATTTCCAATATGCCTCGATTTTTTAAACCTTCTTTTAAAACTTGAAGGGTTATATTAGTTTTTGATGTGTATACATCGTAAATTGCATTACGAACATCCATTTTTACATTGTCACTTAAGTCTTCTGTCTTTGGCTTTTTTCGTGTACATTTCCTAATCTTCTTCGGTAGTAAATTATGCTTTTTTTCATGCACAATTTTCTGCACAGTTCTTATACCGATTCCCAGAGCTTTTGCTACTGTCTCCTGGATATTGGCCGGTGATTATTAGATTTAATACCATTTTTTTCGCTTGTGGATGCAAAAAACCCGAAAATCGTTTTTTATTACTCATTTTGTCACTGACTTGTCAATCTGACTTTGAAGTGACATCGTTCAAAGATTTTTGCAATTGCTGGTATTTATATGTTTATCCTCTTTTTTCATATGAAAATATCATAGGTCTATCTAGTTCATCTTCCGGATTTTATGAGGAGGATATGATTACACGTAAGAAAAGAAAAACAAACTTAAAAAGTTTGTCGTTGATAAATCGTATGACTCGCACGATAACACTGCTTTTGACTTTAATCCATTTTTCTCAAAACTATTAATTTTAAACACATGACTTATGTTTAAAATTAATTGTGTTATTGTTTCTATGTTAGCGAACTTAACTATACATGAACGAACACTTTGCTAAATAACTTTCATTTCCAGACGGTGCAAAATATTAAACAATTCCAAGAGACCAAAAAGTTACCGGACACAGCAACGAGTTTAATATTTTAATATTATTATCTCTCAGAATATACGAGGTCTATGGTGTATACGAAAAAATAAAGAAAAAAATAACACTTTAATACGGTGTATCTCTAAAACAAGGCATGCCATTATTGTAAATTGAGATTGTACTTGGTATATAATTAAGGAATAACGGCTCCAGCAGTAAGTTATTATCCCGATCACAAAAATATTTTTATACATTTTATCGTTTTCTAATGGTCTATGTGAAAGGCACTAAACTTTAATACTTAGTAGCAATAATAAATGAAATTAGTAATAGCTTCTGTAGAATTTAATGGAATTGTGGCCGTTAAGTGTCTGAAGAGACGTGACCTCTCAATGGCATCTGTTTTAGGGACTTTTGTTTAAATATAAGCAAATTCAAGTAGAATATTAATTCTTACTAAAAATAAGTTGATAAAATGTATATAAAAAAACACAATTGATCCGTTGCAGTTTGTGATAAAATCACACACTTGATTTGTAAACAGCCAATTTTTACTTCCCTCGTAAGATGGAGGTATTGTAATAGGAAAAAAATCAGACTCCGAGATTTTTCGGATCTTTTCGTTTAGGGGTCCCTAGATGCCGAAACACATGTTTTGTCAATTCCGTCGGTCAGTCCATCTGTCGGTCTGTTCGCGGCGTAGCTAAAAACTACTTATCCGATTGACTTGTGACTTCAAAATTTGGTAAAAATTTAAGGGTCATTTGGAGATGACATGGTAACGTTTTGATAAATCCAATGTGGCGGAACAAAATAGCGGCCTAATGACATAAAAATAAAATTATTACTAAAAAACTATTTATTCAATTTTCACCAAAATCAACTATTATCTAAAATGAACTGGTAAAATTTTGGTACAATTTCGTCGGTCTGTCTGTCTTTAAATAGAACTTTAAATTTGAATCGTAAATTAGAAGTCATATGGAGATGACTCGGTAACATTTTGGTAAAAATTCAATATGGCGGTCTAATAAAATATGATTACTGAAAAACTAATTATCCAGTTTACCTCAAATTTTGCACAAAAAGTATTACATAGGAATCATAGAGTATATGTCAGTTAATGCGAATAGATAGATTGCGAAAAATTCGGATTGGAAGTGCAAACCGTTTTGTAATAAACTAAGCCGACTAGCATTAACAGTTGTTGAATTTAGTTATAGGAAATGTAACACCATGGAAACCGGTATTCTAGAAATTCGAGATTATTGTGTTTTATTTTAGCATATTATCCAAAAATATCAAACCCTAAATTTTCGAAATAATAACTTTTAATAACTTCTTATGGAAGCTGGTCTTGCCTTACGTAGTAGATTTTCTAACTCACCCTCTAGAGTTACCACTTTAGGTCTTCGATAATAAATACGTTCGCGACGCTAGAAACATCATTAAAAGTGCGGTATGTCTCATGATATTTTTTATGGAATGGCAACTTTGGGCGTTGTGCAAGGCCAAAAGTATCGACCCCGGGCGTTGTGTTACGCGAACATTTCTCGATGGATCTCAACTATAGCAAAATACAATACAAAGTTGTGGGATTCATTTAGGGGTATTTTTTTAACATTGGATGGGTCGTCTATTCAAAGGTATTAGGTATCTGTCTATCCAAAGACAGATGGAGTAATGAAAGATACAAAATAAAATATTGTCTTCTTGTAATGTTGCATTGTTTTTCTAACAGGTATGTATATTGATGGTACTTTGGCAAAAGTGTAAACGCGCCAATTTTAAAATGTATGCACCAAATGAGACATGTTTGTCCAGAAAGTTCGTTTTTTTTATTTTGCTTAGTATACTAATTTGACAATTGGCCATTCTGTATATACATAAAAATTAAATATAAACTGCTCAAAAAATTAGGCGGCACAGCAATTTTTTTCGTAATTTTTAGGACACTGTATCTCGAAAACGTCTCAGCCGATTTTTAAAAATTAAAAAGATTCTGAAAGGCAATAATTTGTTTAATCAATAATCTGAAGTGGTTTTTCATACAAATCTTTTTTTTGTGTTATACAGGGTGTGAAAAAATATAATCTAAAAATGACAAATTTTAACTCCCTACACCTCTTGCAATAATTATTCTAGAAATTTTATAGTAATCAGATTTAGAAGCTTTCTTGGTGGTTTTTTATTTTTTTTGTTTAGAAAAAAGGTACAGGGTCTTTTCAAAAAGTCTGTATTTTTTAAATTAAAAAAAATAATTTCTAGGAATTCTCTATACCCAGAAATATAGAGCTCTGCATTTTTTTTAGAAAAAAAAATTACAGGGCATTTTCAAAAAGTCTGTATTTGTTAAATTAAAAAGTTACAAATTTCTATGAGTTCTTACATTTAATATAAAACTTTCGGGACTTTATTATTCCAGCTTTTCTGTACAAAGAAATATAGTGGTTTTGCACTTTTTTTTTAGAAAAAAGTTACAGGATATTCTCAGAGTCTGTATTTATTTTTATGAAATTACAAATCTCTGTGTGTGCTCTTTTTATTAATGTGAAACTTTCGGGACATTATTATCCTAGTTGGATAGTATGCCGAAACCGACACTAGAACTTTTACAGGTTTGCAGGTACAAGATGGACCTACTCGATACTAAATTTCCAAATTCACATTTTTCACCTTTTTTTGTAAGTTCCTTGTTTTATAGTTTAATTGTATCCTATTTATTTCAAATTTGTACTTCATGCTGTTTTATTGATGCCTTTGATGTTTTTTTTCCAAATTTACAATTTTCAGTTGTTCTCGGATATCTCCGGAACTATTCGCAATTTTTAAAGTTTTTAAACAGAATATTTTCAGTCACATAATTGTACAACTTTGCATTAATTTAATCATCCTCGTGTCTAAAATAAAATTTAAAAATTTGATACCACACACCATATGCCAAAATTCAATAATTCTTTTTAAACTATTCATAATTCAAAAACAAAAAATTTAACATATGGTGTGGTATCAAAATTCTTAGTTTTCTGTATACATAAAAATATATGCGATAAAAATTACTTATTAAATCTTTTGTATTTAAATTTTTTTTTTGTTTTTTTGAATTTTCTCAAATCCAATACCATCCATATATTGAATGACCTAAATATTTGTGACATTTCTAGTAGTATTGATTTGAATATTTAATACGTACGATGGCGTATGGGTAAAGATAAAACGAAACAACCGGATATCCGTATGAAAACACCAAAATCGGCATAAGAACTAAATCAAATGCATAGCCGGAAAGGAAGTAAATCAAAGACGATTTTTTCCGATTACTTCTAAAAATCTGGAATTAACTGGATCTTTAAAGAGTATTGACTTAAATATTTAATGCAAAGTTTGTGAAAGGTCTCTAAAATATAAATTGGAAAGTTCTGCAAGGAATGAGATTGTATGTATTCAATTTAGGGTCGCTATTATGTGTTGCCATAAATTCTAGCAGCAACAACCGTTTTATAATTTAATGAGGCTAAACATATTAAATTAATATCCCTTAAACACTTATAAACATGCACGTAGTTTGTATTGTAAATAAATTTAAACGTATAACTTTTATATGCCACAAGTTGAGTAATACAGTATAATAACTATTTATTAGTTAATAAACATTTTCTTTAATTTGACGTTACTAAAATATTACTTAACAATTTTGTGAAATGATGATGTGATTGATTTCTCATACAGAGGAAGGCTCACTTTAGGACCTAATTACGGTAAATGACACTCCTTAAGATATTAAGTAACAGTGGCGGCTCTTCCATAGGGTCATTTGGTCAATGACCCCCCAAAAATATTTCAGAAAATAAATTATTCGTTTGACCGTCTCTCCTAATAGTTGTTATAAAACGCGAACCTTGGGAAAAGTTAAATACGCTACACTATTAGCCGCGCGCGACGGTTCGAATGGTCTCGTTGCGTTCCTTAGGCATAATAAAATACGCTATACTAAGTTAGGCTGGGCACTCCGAATTGCCCTGATTACCTTAAAGCTTGACGAGAGTACTCGAAGAGTTCACAGCTACCAAGCGGCAACCGAACGTGGTAGCAAATGGAATATGAAATCGCGATTTGGGTCATCAGCCGGTCTCTTCTCATAATTCGGTGGATCGGTCGCGGCGTCACGTCGGCATGCGGAAGTTCAATTGTTCAGAGGTCGCGCGGTCGATATTCTAACTCGATATTGTTTCGGACGTTTTTAATCGATGAAAATTGATTTATGTACTGTTTTTTGTAATATATATTTTTTGATTTTTATGATCCATGTGTGAGTTGGAAATATACAGGAAATAAAATGTTGGTAGTGACTAGTGCAAAAAAATAAACAACTAAAAAGTGCTTACGAACTTAATTTTGCAAAAATAATCAATTTCAAGGTGGTCTATGTTTGAGTTGTGAATGTAGATGAAATAAAATGTCGGTAGTGCAAAAAATTAAACAACTACTAACGAACTTAATTTTGAGAAAATAACCGAATTCAAGGTAAGTGGTCGTAATTTGCCAGAACTTAGTATACGACAAACTAGTAAAGACAAAAATAAAGAGGTTCATCGAAACTTTCGCAAAAGTATGTACGATTTAGCTAACTGGATATGTGGTTGTGAAGTCTTTAACTCATTTTACTGTTATGATTGTCTGTTGTTTTCTAAGGACTCGTCGGACTCATTATGGCGCAAAACCGGTGTTAAAGACTTAAAATACTTAAAAGAACAAAATAAAAAAACATGTGTTCTCTGCAGATCACATGAAATGTTCGGTGAACTATGCTACGGTCGGAAGTGTTCATATTCGCACTCAGCTAGACATAGCTTATAGAAAATCCCTTAGAAATTTTAATGAAAATGTATCCATAAATCGTTATATTTTAAACAAAAATATAGATTGTGTAAAATTTTGTGGGGCATTTGAGCTGGCACTACGTGGCCATGATGAAACGATTTTGTATGAAAATTCAGGGGTTTTTCGAGGGCTTATAAATTTTGTTGATGGGTTGGGCCAAGATAGACTATCCACGTTAGCAATGTTAAGTATCGAGAAATCGTTTATGAAAGGAATGTGCGTGCAATTTTGACGAACGTGTCATTCAGCATTTTTCCAATTCTAAAGAACGAAGAGTAGACCTGAACTTCAAGAGAATTTAAAGCTCAATTTAAAGATAAGATATTTATTTTTATTTTAAGTATGCCTGTTTTTAAATTTGTTATTGACCTCCCAATATAATTCACCACGAGCCGCCACTGTTAAGTAATGTCCTTACCGTTCCCAAAATGCATATAGCTTTGATAAATTGTAATATACGTAGCCAATTTGCAGACACATCAAAAACATAATTATATAAAAAAACAAAATTTACAAGATAAGAAGATAGCACATTTATTTTTCTCTGTAAGACCTTATACATTTTAGTACTCTGATATTATTTTCTTTTGATAAAGACCAACCTGTTTTAATTAAATCTTAGTTAATCATTGTAAGAACAACACAAACCTATTTGTACTTATTAGGTATATCTTTTACTTAAAAGGATATCGAAGTAACTCTAAAACGCGTCGACTTTTTAATGTCTTATTAAGTTATTAAGATTATCGGAAAGTTAATATTTTTCATATTTTATTTTCATAAAGGTTTATTGTAAGACTGGAGACTGGAGGGAGCACTAGCAGTCTCGCTATTTCATGCTAATCAACATGCATATAGGGGAGGGCGATCAACGGAATCGGCTCTCCACAGTATAGTTCAAAAGGTCAAGAAGGCTTTACACTTTACAAGGAAGCAGCTTTGGCCGTGTTTTTCGATATTGAAGGGGCGTTTGACAGGGCGCATACTAGCACCATTTGCGACTCACTCGCAGCCAGGAGCGTCAAAACGAGAACTGGTGCGATGGGTAAAAAGTGCACTGCAAGAGCGCTGCGTCCAGGTAAGTCATGGCGGGTGCCAGGTAGACATTGGGGTGGCTCATTTATGGTGTCTACTAATGGACTATCTGTTAAATAGACTCACAGTCTCCGGATTTTATATACAGACCTATGCGAATGATGAATTAGATCTAATATCAAAGAGGTTTTTGGACATTATTTGCAAGAGAATTCAGATGGCCTGTATTATAATAGAGGCATAGTGTGGAGAGGCAGGTTAACCGTGAGGCTAACCCGCGGAAGACCGAGATGATCCTCTTCACAAGAAGAAAGAATTTAGGAGAGTTTCGGCCCCCAAGACTGTAGGGTCAACAATTGAGCTTAACAAAAGAGGTTAAATAAGTGAAGGTCATAGTGGATGCAAAGGTGAGCTGGAAAGCGCATATTGACAGAATAACGAATAAATCAACATAGACCTTCTGGCGGCTCCATAGAGCAGTGGGCTCAAGCTGGGGGCTGAGTACTAGAGTCATGCACCGGCTGTATAACACAGTCATAAGACCTAGAATTGCATACGGCTCGATAGTATGGTGGCCCCCAATAGAAAATAAAATCATTTACTCCAGACTGCTGAACGTCCAGAGATTGGCCAGCTTAGC
Source organism: Kuschelorhynchus macadamiae (assembly GCA_030620095.1). NCBI lineage: Eukaryota > Metazoa > Arthropoda > Insecta > Coleoptera > Curculionidae > Kuschelorhynchus > Kuschelorhynchus macadamiae. The sequence continues at coordinate 1,436,472 of JAUTXW010000144.1, forward strand.
GACAACCGGAGCAATGAGAACGACACCGTCAGTAGCTTTGGATGGTTTGCTAGGGCTACAGTCTTTGTCGAGTTTCATTAAGAAAGAGGCAATGGCAACTCACCTGCGAATAGAGCTGCAGGAGCATGGCATACCAGGGGAGAGGTTGTGGGTCATGCAAGGATCTCACATATTGTGAAAAGAGAGATCCCGACGTCCACCTATAGAGTAACATGACCCTCAGGCACACTGAGGTGGAATAAGGGTTATGCTCTCTGTCCCAGAAAAAGAGGATTGGGAGAGAAACAGGGTGAAATTTTCGAGGTATGCGCTTGTTTGTTAAACGGATGGTTCACGTATGAAATCATTGCAATCCTCGGGGGAGGTGTATATATAAAGGCCGGACAAACCGAGTCCAAAAGTTTTCCACGGTGTTTCAAGCTGAGGTCTACGTCATTTCAATGGCGACAACGATGAAGAAAGTCATAGAAGGATTAGAGGAGGAGATTGTCATTTGCTCAGATAGTCCAGCAGCGCTTAAGGCGCTGGACTCACCCATGTTGGGATCAGCATTGGTTCAGGAATGTGGTGACAGGCTGGAGCAGTTGGCACGGAATAAGAGGGTGAGGTTGGTTTGGGTGCCAGGACATTGTGGGATTGACGGTAACGAGAAGGGAGATGAGCTTGCTAGACTCGGAGCTGCCAGCACATATGTAAGACCAGAACCGGCTTTAGGTATTACTAGACAGCAGATGAGTGGGACCAGTTTGAAGGTGGTAGGCAAGCTAAAGATTTCATTGTGGCGCCCGATAAAGACCGAACAGAGTGGATGTTAACGTGGAACAGGAAGACCCTGAACTCCATCGTAGGAGTAGTAACGTGGCACTGTCGATTAAGCCTCTCTATTTTAGGTATTGAGGAGACCCTAGATGCACTGTTAGGAGGAGGAGGAAATTCCACTACACTTCCTGTGCAGGTGTGAAGCACGAGCAAGACTACGCCACGTTATTTTTGGCCCTACGGTCTTACATAAGGATGCAGTCAAGGAACTATCATGGAAAGATATCCAGACCTATATAGGCAGGATAGGTAGACTTAAGGATGGAAACCTGGTGGCGGCTGGTGGTTGAGGGGGTGTCTGGGGTAAACTGAAAGGGTCTTATAGGCCTACCACTCAGGTCTCTAAACCTCCCCCCAACTACTACTATACAAGACTGGAGACTTTCGGATACTCTGTTATAAAATGTATATATATTTTATCTTAACTTTGAACGACGTATTTTTCAAGGTTAATCGTTATATTTTATATACGTCTGAACATGTGGCTCGTATATATGCAATATGCAAGCGGTGACCGCCTCTAAATATTATTGAAACTAGTCCTCTTAACTTACAAATTTGCCAGGGAGTTTCTAAGATTTCCCACAAAAGAGACGGCATTGACCTACCTGCTTTAGTCGAATGTAAATCTGCGATTTCCGACAGGAAATCTAACATTTTACAAATCGTAGTCAAATAAATTATGCAATAAAGGAAAATATTACCTGTCAGGTGGAAAGAACTGTTTCTTAATTGTCACCAGTTTTACTACTAAAATTAAGTTTGTAACGGATAACATGTAGTTGTTGTTTTATGACTAAGCGAAAACGTGAAAAGTCGTAGAAAAATAGTTTAAGGTAAATGTACCTATCACCGACCTAGTACTTATTACTGACCATCACATATTTTTCACTTTAAAACAGTCAAGTGTTGCCAGTTTAAACATTCAAATTTAAAATTCTTATATTTGAACTTCTCGCCGTGAAAATTGTACGAGTTTTCGGCATCCCACCCAAAAATACGTTAATTACATCAGTCTTTAGCCATATATCGCGGAAGCACCCACGATTTCTTAACAAGTGCTCCTAATTTGTGTACAAGTAAGGTGAATCTATAAATGAATGTAAGTATTAAACGATATTTATTAACTAGTAGGTTAAATATAATGTTTCAATTTATTTTTTATAATAAAATCTTATATTTTATTACAAATAATGTTATAATTAATAAAAAATGATTGGTTGGTGATAGGAGCAGTCATTATATATACAGTCGGTCGGAATCAGGAGAGTGCGTTATTTTTTTTCTTTAATTTTTTATTTATTAACATTTTATTATATTAAAGGACAAGGACTGTTTTTTTATATAAATAATAACTTTTAGAATTTATAGAACTATTACCGACCACTTAAACATGTTTCTATGTCTTCATTATGAGTGTATAGAAACAGCAAAATTCTTAGTTTAAACGTCGAATGTTGTATTTGTGTCCGATATAAATTTGCAAATATTAAGATTATTTTGTCGCCAATACTCCAATACGATAAACATATTTGCCCAGCCTAACTCAAAATTTTATTTAAATCGATAAAAAAAATTCGGTAAATAGGACCTAAATTCTTATCGGTTTCCTATGACCGACCAAAGGTCGGTAAAACATGCGCCCAAGAATCTGTCTTTATTATCGACCAGTCGGTCGAAATTTGGCGCCAAACTTTGGGCAATGTATAGCTCTCTTAAAAATTAATGGTTGTTTCGGACTTGCGGTTCTCGTTTGAACCAAATAATACTGATTATTCTAAATTACTTCTTCCAGTAGCAACAAACAATATGCCAAAACAGAATTCAACTGATTGTGCATCAGATTCTTCCATTACTTTATCACAAATCGAACGACAGTTGGATCAAAGGAAACCTAAAGAATTTCAAAACAGCGCGGTTCGATTTGGATTGGTCCAATAAAGGATAAAAGTTTATTCTATTTTTAGAAAATAGTAAAGGAAAAAGGCACATCAGCTACTGTTCCAAATGATGATGATGATAATACTGCGCACGACACTACGTTAATCAATAATTTACCACTTCTGGATTTCGATTCCTTAGGTCTAGGCTTGTATTATTCCGAAAATTTGTAGATGGACATGGAAAACGAAGAGTTAATCGATAATCCTGATCTAACGGCACCTACGCCACAAAATCATGGCAAATTTGAAATTCTGTCTATCGAACCCGTTGGACCACCGGATGCTAAAGTATGGGTTCATAATCTGCTGAATCAAGTAATATTTTATAGAAACGTAATATTTTTAGTTTACTTATATTATATTTACTTTTTAGCTCCAAGACCCGTTTCTCCAAACCTTGCTAACAAAGATTTGTCTCTGAATCTAAAAGAATTACCTGTTAAAGGCAATACTGTTAGCGATTACCAATGTACTCTTAATGGTAAGTACTTATAATTAGTAGGTGTTATGTGTCACTCATGTCCCAAAATATATGAAATCCATTGTTTTCATTTATTTATTATACTTTATTTTTAGATGCAAACTTCATTAACAATAAAATTCTTGATGCCTGTATGTCAACCATAAAGGTAAAGGCATTAGAGAGACAACTAATGCGCTTGAAGAAATATCTATATCAAACACTAATGAAAAAACCAATTTAAAAACTCCAGAAGCCTCTAAGCCCATTTGACAACTTTATTGATTTCGAAAAAAATAACACCTACAGTTGCTACATCGGAAAAATATATAGAACGCCAGAAAAGATAGATGCAGAGAAAAAAAAAGAAAGAAAACACTAAAGAAGAAACCAATTTAAAAACTCTTCTCTCTCTTGTACCTTCCAAGACAATTCAGGACTTACCTCTAAGCCCATTTGACAACTTTATTGATTTCGAAAAAAATAACACCTACAGTTGCTACATCGGAAGAATATATAGAGCACCAGAAAAAGATAGATGCAGAGAAAAAAAAATAGAGAATAAGAAAAATCAGAGAGGGCGAAAAAAAGAAAAAAATAGAGAAAAAGAACAACCAAAGAAACAAACGAAAACAATTAGAAAAAGCTGTTAATTCTAAACCAAATTATGACGATAATTTATTGGGTACGTGAAATTGAAGAACTTAGGAGGGGTTAAGAAAGCAGTTCGTTCCCAAAGGAACATAGTTATAAGCGTTTATGTTTTACTTAGATTCAAGTTAAAAATGTTAAATCCTTTTTATGTTTGTTCTTTTTTTTCTTTAAAAATTGATTTATTATAATTTCTTGCATTATACTAACACAAACTACAAAAACTAAATAAAAACATCTAAAAAAATCAAGGTAACTATCAGTGATATTCTGCATAAAAGATGGCAGTCGGTAATAGGAACCAAAATGGTCGGTAATAAGAACATCACACAGGAACGGTCGGTAAAGTGTACAGGGTTTTTTTTTATATATTGCCACCCCCCTTATCTTTTTTATTTGACATTTTAGAAAAATGTGTTCCAAATAAAAGTTTAATGGTTTCAAATGAATTTTTATGAAAACATTTTTTTTCATATACAGGGTGTTACAGAAAGTCTGGGCGTGGTCCAAGTTTCTTATTTCAAATAGGTACCCCATTTTTTTATTGAATTTTCGGATTGTCCTGAGAATTTTACACATTTTTTATAAGGATATTCTATACTTAAATCTAAAGCCTAAAGAGATATTGTTATTTTTTGAAAACTATTATGTAAAACAGGTAAACATTTTTCTGGTCGTAAACTGGTCATTGACGGTGACTGTTTTACTGTTTGGTAGACTTTCTGTCAATTTCTGGATAAAATGTCACATTTCCGATGAGGAAAAATCCGACAACCTTCGCATAGCTTATGAGAATAACGAAAATACACAGGCAACCAGAACAGAAATCACCATCTTCCAACGAATCGCCATCTAAACAAACATTTTTTGAAATATCAGACGTGGATTTTTTTCCTTCTACGGGGTATTCCAAAAACATCGAATTTTGGAAATATGCATATGAATCTAATTAAGGCAACACATGTTTTTAAAAAATATATGTATAATATTAACGAAAACAGAAAAGAATATTTTAAAAACTACACACAGCGTCAAAAAACTTGGACCCCTTCATAAGTCGCAATGCAAATAAGCTTTCCTCAAGACCGCGTATCTTCAGTAATAAATGAACCAACGAAGTGATTGAAAAATGATTATGTCAACGAATAGCGGGACTACCACTTTTAGTTAATTGAGCCATGATATTGTAATCAGCAAGCTAATAAGGAGAGTTTAATTTTTTTTAGCCAGACCTCCCATTTAATTTGCATTAGGTCCTGTGTTGAGAAACTTTTAAACACTCTGTAGAGCGTTCTAATTACAATAGAATATTTCATGTGGCTAAAAGTGGCAGCCCTGCTATTCGTTAACATACACTTTTTTTAATCACATGGTTGGATCATTTATTACTCAAGATACAAGGTCTTGAAACAGAGCATTTTTGCATTGCGTCTTATGAAGGGGTCCAAGTTTTTTGACGCTGTGTTTATTACAAAAAACTACATATTATCAAATAATTCAATAATGAAATGAAATATAAATATTATAATTGCTGAATATGTCCACCATTCATTTCAATACAATTTGTATAATCTGCTTCGATTTTATTAATCGCATTAATAATGAATTGTGCATGATTATTGTTTAAATCCTCAATGGCTTCAATTATTCTCCTTCTTAACACCCCTATATCTTCCGTGGGAGTTTCATATATTTTATTCTGCAAAAATCCCCACAGAAAAGAGTCAAGAGGTGTTAAGTCGGGACTATTGGGCGGCCACCGAATCGGTCCAGTCCGACAAATCCACGTTTCAAAATTTTGATTTAAAAAATTTAGGACCGCAAAAACATTGTGTGGTGGGGCTCCATCTAAGTAAGTCATCCAAAATAGGTTCCAGATCATTATTTAATAAATTTAGATATTTTTCTCCATTTAAAGATCCATCAATGAAAATCGGTCCAATAATTTTGTTGTGAAGGAGCCCGCACCACACATTTAAAGTTTTCCGACCTTGGGTTTTAATTTCACGCATGGCCCGAGGGTTTTCCGTTGCCCAAAATCTAACATTTTTCCGGTTGTGAATCCCGGTAGTACTAAAGGCGCATTCATCTGACCATAAAACTTTTTGAAAAATATTGTTATCTTCATCTTTCATCAGCAACATTTCCTGGCAAAACATGGTTCGTTGGTTTTTCTGATCTTCAGTTAATTTCTGGACGGGTAAAATTTTATATGGGAAATATCCATGCTTTTTAAATGTCGAATAAATTTTGAAAATAGATTTATTAAAAAAAATTGATGCGTCTTTTAAGGCTGCATTTGGATTTTCTGAAAATAAATAATATTTGCGTAAGTTACTTTATATCCTGTGGGTAATTTCTATTAACCTACCTTGAAAAAATAATAAAATATTTAATTCCTCCTCCTCATTAATAAACAGTCATTCGATTTCGAAAGCCAAGTTCAATATTTTTGAAAGTTTTTCGAGATGGAATAGCTCGCATGGGGAAAAGCCGCTGATATTCTCTTCTTGCCGCGCAAGCATTATTATTATTCTTGTAGAAAATGCGAAGAATATCACATCTTTCTTCGTCAGTGTAATGCATCTTTTCAATGAATTGACAGAACGACAGATCACCGTCAATGACCAGTTTACGACCAGAAAAATGTTTACCTGTTTTACATAATAGTTTTCAAAAAATAACAATATCTCTTTAGGCTTTAGATTTAAGTATAGAATATCCCTTATAAAAAATGTGTAAAATTCTCAGGAGAATCCGAAAATTCAATAAAAAAATGGGGTACCTATTTGAAATAAGAAATTTGGACCACGCCCAGACTTTCTGTAACACCCTGTATATGAAAAAAAATGGTTTTCATAAAAATTCATTTGAAACCATTAAACTTTTATTTGGGACACATTTTTCTAAAATGTCAAATAAAAAAGATAAGGGGGGTGGCAATATATAAAAAAAAACCCTGTACGGGGTGTCCCAAATTCGAAGGTGACCATTGGGATCTTGGAAACCGTAAGAGATTCGAAAAAGTTTAAATTATGGCAAAGTTGCGTATTTTGGTGCTCAATAAAATGCCGTTCGGAAATTGAAAAAATTCCGACTAATTTCGGAGATAACCGAAAAAAACCGAAAGTTCAAATTTTTTTATTTATTTTCTGCTGACTTTATTTAAAGAGATATTACAAAACAAATTGCACTTTTTCATTGCCACTTTTTTAGTTTTTTAAAGTGGCGTTATTACTTTTTTGATTTGACGTTTCGGTTTTTCGGATCCATCATCAAGTTCATTTTTTTAAATACGGACCTGGATTTTTTATTTCAAATTTCGAAAGAGCTCGAAATTCTAAGCACAACAATATATCGCACATATTATTTTAATCAATTATAATACTCTAAAATTGGTAAAAACATAATTTATATTTAAAATACGTTAAGGTGGCTATGAAACAATAATAAATCCATGAAATTATTATTTTAAGTTACCATGGAGATTTATACTGACGTTTACTAATATAATACTCATTGTAATGTTTTTTTTTTAACTGTAACACACAGCTATAACGCGCCAACGTTGTAGCAACCGTTTAATAGAACAACTCAAAAATTGTTTGTAACCTTTATTTAGAAAAAACTAAAGCTAGGTATATCAGAAGTGACAACATAAATAAACAAACTTATCGAATTTTTAAAACTAAAGTATACAAAAATAATTACATATTATAAAAGGTATTCAAACTGAAAACCCTGTGCTTCAATGCATTTTGCTGCAAGTCTACGAATTTTTAATATCGCCCGTTGTATGGTTCTAGCAGGAATGGCTCTAACCTCCCTAACTAAATTTTCTTGAAGTTGGTTAATGTTATCGGGTATATTGCGATATAAACGATTTTGTAGAAACCCCCATAAGAAGTAATCCAACGGATTAAGATCAGGACTTCTCGCAGGCCATCGCACAGGTCCAGTATTTCCGATCCATTTATTTGGAAACAAGGCATCTAAAAATTGTGCAACTTCACGTCCATTATGCGGTGGTGCACCATCCTGCTGCCACCACAACTGTCGCAAAATATTTAGTGGCTCGTTTTCGAGCAGTTCAACAACGTTTTCTAATATTAATTCGCGATATCTATTTGACGTTAGGGTACCTTCATATATTATTGGACCTAGAATTTTATTGCGCCACATCCCGACCCATACATTGAAAGATACTCTTCCTTGTGCTCTTACTTTCTGATGTTGATGAGGGTTATCTACCGACCAATAATGCTCATTATGTCGGTTAAAGATTCCATAGGTTGTAAAATTACACTCGTCAGTCCAAATTACCTTAGATAAAAAATTGTTATCTTCCTCACATTTATTTTGAAGCCAGTTACAAAAATCCATTCGTCGGATATCGTCACCTGGTCTAAGTTTTTGACTAAGGTGAATTTTGTATGGTCGATACTTATTGGCTTGTAATGTGCGCCATATTCGCATTCTAGGTATTTGCAACTCATTTTCGTAAAACCTAGTTGACCCCCTAGGAGCATTATTGACCTTAAATGAAAAAAAAGTATAAGATATGGATTTAAATTAAAACTTTATTATTTTACCGTATTAATGATGTTTTCCTCTTCATTTTCATCAACTCTACGACCATATTTATTTCTAGGGTTGTTAAAGCTTCCAAATTGTAACAAGTTGGTATCAAGTTTAGCAAAATAATTTTCATGAGGCTGTCTTCGCTCGGGATATTGAATAAAATATTCTTGACTTGAAAGTCTAGAGTTTCGATTTAATTTGTAATAAATTCGTAGCATATCACGTTTTTCTAATTTGGTAAACATTTTTTATTAGTTATAACGCACAATAAATAATAAAAACGATAAAAGAAAATGTCACTGTAAATCACCATAGTAACGTAACTCAAAATAATAATCAGATGTTTTTTTTTGTTTCATAGCCACCTAACGTTTTTTAACCTTAAATTTTGTTTTTATTAATTTTAAAGCCTTATAATTTATTGAAATAATATGTGTGATATATTGTTGTGCTTAGAATTTCGAGCTCTTTCGAAATTTGAAATAAAAAATCCAGGTCCGTATTTAAAAAAAAAAACTTGATGATGGATCCGAAAAACCGAAACGTTAAATCAAAAAAGTAATAACGCCACTTTAAAAAACTAAAAAAGTGACAATGAAAAAGTGCAATTTGTTTTGTAATATCTCTTTAAATAAAGTCAGCAGAAAATAAATAAAAAAATTTGAACTTTCGGTTTTTTTCGGTTATCTCCGAAATTAGTCGGAATTTTTTCAATTTCCAAACGGCATTTTATTGAGCACCAAAATACGAAACTTTGCCATAATTTAAACTTTTTCGTATCTCTTACGGTTTCCAAGATCCCAATGGTCACCTTCGAATTTGGGACACCCTGTACATATCAGAAGTTTCAGATAAAAAAAATATTTATTTTTTTTTTCAATAAAAATATAAATTTGTCCGTTATTTCTTATTCTCTGTTACTTATAAACCTTAATATTAACCTTTTTTAAAATGGATCCCCCTACAAGTAAAAATAAATATGAGGAAATAACTATAACTCACATGATTGACATGAGTCAAAAAGAAATATGACAAACAGGTGAAGATGTTCAGAAAGTGACTCGATTCAACACTACAAAGATATTTTTAGGGCAAATAAATAAAAAATATACTATTATAAGAAAAAATTGGATTTTTAATCGAATGTTCCACATAGAAAAAAATTTATAGTGCAATAATATTCAGAAGTAGTTATAAAAAATGTCAAAAATGTACGTCCTGTAAATCCAGAAATTAAAATTGTTAAAAAAGGGGAACTTAAAGCGTCAAAAGGGGTGATGAAAACAAATAAGCAGCCCACTACGTTTTGTTAAGTTTCATTTTGATCATGTATATCCTTCTACCTTATTGGTTATGTCTGAATGGTCTTAAGGGAACATGACCCCCAAAAAAGTAGTAACACCCTTTATATTTTTCTAAAATCCATTGTGTAACAAATTTAAATAAATTATCTTACGAAATGTACAAGGTGCATTAAAAAGACTAAAAATAAAAAATAAAAAACTTTAACATCCTGTTCCTTAAAAACGAAGCATTTCCAAACCACATGAACTTATTTTCTTATTTTCATGAAAGAGGAATGCTTTTAAAATATTGGTACTGAATTTTGAATCACCCTGTATATTGAGGGAAAAAGTTTTTAGACTGTTTGTTAAAGAGAAGTTGCATGAGCATAGTTTTTCAGCTTATGCAATTAACAACATTCATCATTAGTTTAATAAAAATGTTCCAGTGAAATAAAGTAATTGTTTTTAATAAGTATTCTACCATTTCATTTACATAATGCATGTCATATTGTTATATCAGATGTTAAGTAACTAAATTTCTAGTTAATTTAGGTCAAAAAAGAAGATGTTGTTTAGAGGCTTCAGAGGACAAAGCTTACAAATTAAATAAAGCTCATTCCATAAACCGTAAATGTAAATGTAATAATGAGCAAAAAATTATACTTGTATTTGAACGAAAATTCTTCTAGAAAACAACTAAAATTACTTAACCCAGAGCGTTTACTTACTGTAATGATATTTGTACATTATAACTGTACAAATAGGATGAGAAGACTTCTAATAAAACTGTTTTGACCTAAAACAGTCGAATCGAAGTTTAATTAAAGCTTTTCAAGCACATTTTCCTAACGCGAAATTTTAATTGTGTTATCCGTTTTAATGGTCTTCATTTAACACAGGAATGCGTCTGACTGTACGGGCTCACAGGATGCATATTTGTCTTTCGATGTTATTTTATTTCCTCTCAATTTTCATTTAACTTTAATTTCTTCATTTAGTGGGAATAGTGAAGGTTATAATTAATACTAATGAAACACGTTTTCACTCCTAAATGAATTCACATTGTTCTTCCATTATTATATAAAGGTAAAGGAAAAATGCAAATGTAATTTTTGCTTTTGATTGCCACTTAATCCATTAGCACCTTATAGCGATATGTATTTTTGTACTGAATATAGGTGCAAGATGCCCTATGATAAGATGTTGTACCTGACCTTAATTTTTGTAAAATATAAAAAGAAATTGAATATAAAGACCTTTTGGCTAAATTTGATTTCTAAAAATACTTCACTTTCGCGTACATAAGGTGTTGATTTAAACGGGACAGTCTAGATACTGATGCAGAATTTAATTTTTATTGAAATTTATTTGCAGTATTTCATATATATTTAAATTTAAATCACTAAGAAAATTCAACAATTTTAAAATAAAAAATCATAGTTCTTGGGATTAGATCGTGCAAAAATAGAATCACTTTCCGACGTTTCACATTCCATTGCACGAGGCATCTTCAGGGATCTTTACAAGATCGGAACACTAACCCCCGTATTCACTAAAACGGTTTAAGAGTTAGTCCAGGTCTAGTTGCCATGGTACTTAAAATTTTTAGTTCGCCAGTAATGTTTTGCTTATGTCACTGTCATTTTGTAATTCTGACATTAAAAAAATTACTTGTTCAGTTGTTGAAAATGTCATCTTAAAACTATAACTGCCAAGTTAGACCTGGTCTAAATTTAAACATTTTTAGTGAATACGAGTGTATATGCTTATCAGTCTTCTGATCTCATGATGTAAAGGTCCCTGAAGATACCTCGTGCAATCGGAGGAGAAATGTCGGAGACGGTCTAATCTCATGACCACAGCCTTGAAATCTTCGTTCTAAATTTTAAAATTTGTCTAAAATATATGATCCAAGTAAAATTACCCTGCATCTTTTCACAGAATCTATAAGAGTTACGAGGAAAAGTTATCGAGTAGGCACTCATAGTGAAGTTTTGGGTCGGTGGAAACAAGTTAATTCCTTATAACACCGATTTCATAGGAGTTGCATTCATTAATAAATATTTACTTTAATTTTAAATAGTTATTACTTTTAATATTAACTACCAACTGTTTGTAGTAAATTGTAAAACACTTAAATGTAAAATTACTAACAAATTTTATTAAATGTTGTATTTGTTCTTATCTTGCAGATGCAGAAGAACTAATGCTTACATCAAAGGTTTATACAGTATTCCGTTTTTACGTAATTTTTCACCCGATGATCAAACTATATTTTTTATTTTATTGTGTTCAAATATTTTCCTAAATACATCTCTGGCTAGTTTCCGAATTCCTTTTGCCGGTCGCCGAGTTCGGAAACTTCCGCAACAATTCGGCCATATCCGTAGGCACCAGTGATCGTGCGATGCGAAAAAAATGTGGCAGAAATAGATCAAAGGATCTGCCCAGGAGTGGACCCACTAGTATATTGCTACTATGTTAAGGGGCATAAAGAACTGGATGAAACTTTTAAAAGAGGTATAACATGACCGCTCTCACCTATTCAAATTTCGGGGGTTATTCTCCCCCCAGATAATGGATTAAAGCTACCTGGATGAGACAATCTGAAAAATAGTTCTTCCTCAAATCAAAAATCAGGGTATAAAGTTTTCGTTGACCCACCCTGTATGTGTCGGCTTGTTCTTATGTGATAGCATAAGCAACAAAACGAGAGTAGGACAATAATCACAGAATGCTTTTTGCTGAAGAATATGTTTATGAAATATAGTCTAGAATAAAAATACTAAAGTCATACCTCGGTAAAAGCGTCAACTAGTTACCTAACAGTGAAGGGTTACTCGTTAAAGCCCCAGCACCTAGACCCCATTGAAGTACTTTTACATCCTCTCTCAAAACACCGGCTAACCTAGGTCAGTAACCAGCCTATTATACAAAAATATGTGATAATTTTGCCTATGGGGCTTCTCTGAGTTTAGCATTGGTATGCCAGCATTTTCCGGAAGTGAAGCTTTGTCACTCTCCCACAGAGACAGTGAGTAGAAGCGAGTGTTATCGATCAGTCACTGAAAAAGGATTTACTACTGAAAAAAAAGTCTAAAGAAAGATTTACTAACGAAAAGGATTGAAAATTGCTATCATCCAAAACGTTTTGAAATAAAAAAAAGACAGTGCGAGTTTGAAAGACTAAATTTAGTTACTTTATTAATAGCTTTATATATTTTATACCGCATTCAGAATTTTTGAAAATAGTGTACATAAAATATCGTTATGTAGGAAGTCACTAACGTAGCTATTCTATGTTTTAGATCAGTAAATCGCTTTTTTACAGCATAAAGAGGACAAAATGTGCAACATTAGTAGTATAATCAATTAAATTAACCGGCAATATTCGCCGGAGTTTCCACTTTCTTTACCAAATTAATGGACATAGAGCAAAGAACGACCCGTCTAGAATGTCTCAGAGTCGTTTTTGTGTCAGCGGCAACAGTCTACTTAACCAAAACGGCGAAAACAAAGGAACAATTTATAGTGAGAAGAAGAGAGGCTTTTTTTATCGTTCAAACCGTATACTGAAAATTAAATGAAACATCTTTTATTCATAAAATACACGAGGACATCCCCTGGAGTTATCTTTTGGAAACGCGTCCTAGGATATTAGTAAAAAGTGTGTCCAATTTCTTTGGGACTAGACTGTGACGTCTGATGTATTAAAAAACTAACCGTCAAGAGCCGAGTGCGAAAACGAGCAAAAGAGGGATTGGGTAAAACCGCCGGAAAGAAAATTAAACAGCTGAAAAACTTTTGCAAGAGCGCTTAGCCGACTGGCTTTACATCTACATGGGATTCGTATGATTTAAATCTGATGTCCATCGACAAATCAATCATGTACCTTACTGTCCGCAAATATTTCTTATCCATCATTTTCCTTCGGCAATCTAACAATTTGCTCGATATTCAATATTAAAAATACAACCGCATATGTTTCTCTCGGGCCTACACCATTTCGTGTTTATTCGAACATCTAACAACTTCCGCGAAGGAAGAAAGTTTTCCTTAAGGGTCTTTAGACTATTTGATCAGGTCCTAAACTTTTACGGAAGTTATAGTTCTGTTATTTCCATACAGTATCAGTTCCTTCCCTCTCGAGATTTATTTTAGAAAGTAAATTCGGTTTCATAAAATTTATAGATTGCCGTGAAGGAAACCACAACAAAAATAAATTATGGATTTTTGAAATACGAAATGGTTAAAAAGACCCTTTTTAAAATTCAATTGTACTTGAGTTTATTTTCCATTTTTAAGTGTATCACGAAAATATCTCGATTATAATCGTGAGGCTGTTTAGTTTGCTTTGTCCAAAACACTGCTTCATATATCTTAAAACCCCTTGTTCATCATTTCTGAATACATCGGTTATCCCAGGACACACACACAGTAAATGTGATACTGTCCCGTCTTCTTGATGTCTGCCAAAAAAGCCTCCCCAAATCTCATGAAATATAATTAGAAATTTTTTTATTAGACTTAAGAAGAATATATATATAAAAGTGAAAAGACAGATCAGCATAAATCTTTTTTTTTAAAGGAATGTCCCATTTTTTATTTTGTTATCGGATTCTAGGGAAAATATTGATCACATTTCATGTTTCATAATCTACGTATGTCTAAATTAACTTGTATAAAAAATCAATTTTATCAGAAAAGGCTTAACTTTAAATAATAAATGTCTAGATGACAAAATTATGTAATATTGATTTAAAAATTATTGAAATTGATCACCAAGCAACATGCTTGGTGATCTTCAAATTCTTGCAAAACATTGTGCACTACAATCTAATTTCCTGACTTAATTCGGTCTTTAATGTCATCAATATTGTTGGGTCTGTTAACATACACTGTAGATTTTAGGTAACCCCACAGATAATGATTTAACGGGATCAAATCAGGGGATATGGCAGGCCATTCTATCGGAGCCCGTCTATCAATGCACCTACCACACACTTAACTTCTTTTTTATATAGAAGTTGCAAAATTTAGCATATCCTTATATCCGACCGCAGTTCATATTAAGAATTAAACAAACTCAAATCTACTGAAAGCCTTAACAATAAATAACATTGTTACCTGTTACATATTTTACGTAATTTTGAGTTGATCCACTGTCAAAAGTAAATATTTGTTCCACTAAAAGTAATTTTTTTTAAACTGAGAAATGGTACTATTAGGTGATAGAGAACGCATTAAAACATTAATGATGAATGGCTATGGAGATAGAATGCATACCCAAAACGAAGTTTGTGAACAATAAATACCCAAACAGAGCGCCTATGTCTCAATCAACTGTAAGTAAAATAAAGGAATTTGGGGCATGTGAGAGATAATTATGAAAATGGCCGGCCCAGTATCTCAGAAGATGTGCAGTTAAATGTGTTACTATCAGTTGAAGAGAACAGCCATACAGCTAGTCGCACTATTGCTACCGAAAACAATACTAGTAAAGGATCTGTACTAAAATATTTACATAAAAGTAAATGTGCATCCTTACAACAAAGTTCAGTTAGTTCACTAACTTAATGAGGCCGACCCGGATATGAGAATGCAATTTTGTGACATAATGATCGAGAGATGTGTCAATGACCCTCAATTTTCACAAAGAATTTTGTTCTCGGATGAAGCAACTTTTTGCTTAAATGGAAGGGTGAATAGATAAAATTGTCGAGATTAAGTTACAGAAAACCTGCACTGGATAATCAATTGCCACACACTATACCCCCAAAAAGTAAATCTATGTGCTGGGATTATTGGAAATAGAATTTTGGGACCCTTCTTCTTTGAAAAAACTTTAAATAGAAAAAGATATCTAGAATTTTTAACAATCGCTTCGATACCTGTGCTTGCTGTATTGTATCCAAATCCAGTAGATCCCGATATTCCCAACGATACTTTATAGTATCAACAGGATGGAGCCCTAGCCTATTATACTCGCCCGGTCTGTGTATATTTAGATACTGTTTTCCCTGGTAGATGGATTGGTAGACGGGGTCCGATAGAATGGCCTGCCAGATCCCCAGTTAGATTATTATCTGTGGGGATACCTAAAATATGCAGTGTGTGTTAACAGAACCAACAATATTGATGACCTTAAATACCGAATAAGACAGGAAATAAGATTGACAGATGCTCAAGCAGTACACAATGTTTTGCAAGAATTTGAAGGTCGCCTAGGATGTTGCTGGTAATCAATTTGAATAATTTTTAAATTAATATTAACATACTTTTGTTATCAAGACATTTATTAATTAAAGTTAAGCCTTTTTTTAATAAAATAAATTTTTTATAAAACTTAATTTAGACATATGTAGATTATGGTACATGAAATGCGATCAAAATTTTCCGTAGAATCGGAAAATAAAATAAAAAATTAGACATTCTATTTAAAAAACTTGCTTTTGGGTCACCCTGTATACATGGAATTATAATAAAAAAAAACGGCAAATAAAATTAAAAATTGACGAGTCTGAACGTTTCCTCGAGAAAACCTTTTCGTCCTCACTGTATATCAGAATCAGTTCCTTCCCTCTCGAGATTTATTTTAAAAAATAAATTCGGTTTCATAAAATTTATATATTGCCATAAAGGAAACCTCAACAAACATTAATTATGGTTTTTTTGAAATATGATTTGTGTTGATTCTCAGTCCTTCACGGATGTACGATTTATTTTCATTTCGGGTGTACATCCGTTGACAACGGTCGTTCTGAAAAGAAAAATTTTGCTGACGTTTCGCCAAAATCACATTTGGCATTTTCGAAGCTTTCCTTCTCGCCTCCTGATAGAGAATCTACTCTAAGATATTTATATATTGAGGAGATTTTATATAAGTGCTTTCGATATGTCCCATAATACGCTCTCCTGAGATCATGATTTCGGAGCTTTTATCTCAATAGGCAATCTTGTATCTAGGTAGTACTCGAATAAGAGATTCACGAGATGATACAATCGAAAGCGAATTTTACATCAGTCTGAAACTGCAGGAGATGATAGTGATAAAACATAGAGCCACCTATTTAGAATTCCGGGGACTTTCGTATGTCTCCATCAAATTGTATACCGTAGAATGAGGTGAATAGGTTCGCTAAGGTGAATAGAAACAAAAAGTGGAAGTTTGTCGATAAGAATCACAACCGTAAACATGTATGACTCTTAGATTACTGGAGCCCCCCCCCCTACTTGATGTAAGCGCAGTAAATCTGGGTGGTTCAATAGTTATTGTTTCGAGGATTGGGTACGTTCAATCGCCATATCATATTTGATGAAGTTACCTGGCGGAAAGATATTAATTGATGACAATTTATTATCTCACTTTTCAGTACAATCAATACAAGAGTGTTCATTGGTTTTATATTTTTACCGAGCAACTCCACCGTCTAGTTGCCAAGGTACTTAAAACTCTTAGTTCGCCAGTTCTATTTAGCTTATGTCATTGTCATTTTGTAATTAGGACCTTTAGAAAAAGTATTTGTTCAACTGTTGAAAATGTCATCTTAAACCTGTAACTGTCAAATTAGACCTGGTCTAAATTTAAACCTCTTTAGTGAATACGGGTGTGAAAGATTGCATGGAGAAAGATAGTTGAGGTTTATAGAAAAGGACCCGGAAGAAAGGAATCTGATATTTTTAAAACCGTGTTTCCAGGTTTATTAAGAAAACTCTTAGAATCAAGCGCAACTGCAACCAAAGATGACATCAACACTTCATTTGTTAACATTTTAAAGTCAATGCGGCATGTTGATAGTCAACCTAAGAAACGAAAATAATCTAAGAACCTGAAATGATGACAGAATAATACAATCGCAAGGTTTTAGTGATTCGTCTTACAGCTAGTTGATAATATCAAATTTTTGTGTCTAACTATTTTTTTTTCAAATAGCGACCCGTTTTAGACAAGCACTTTTTAAAAAGAAGATTTTTTGTTGCGAATCATCGCTACTAACTTTATTGCGATTGGATTAAAAATAAGCTCAAAAATTAAATATTACTAAGAAAAATACTCGATAATCAATTATTTGCTTCTATCAAGTGTGCCATGGATAGCCATGCTGGATATTAAGTAGGATTTCTTGTTTTGACAGTGACACTTACCTATTCTTTCTGAGTAGACATAAGATTTCCTTATTTTTCTTGATTTTCAGTATTATTTTTGTTTTCAAAAGTCAAAATAATGTATACCCAAAGTGAAAAAGTCGATATGTTATTAATATTTGGAGAATGTAATAAAAATTTAAGGAATGCTGCTGACTTGTATGCTCAGAGATACCCCGACCGGCGACATCCAGTCCATCAATATTTTCCATATCTCGAGAATCGTTTTAGGCATCAAGAAGAACATCAACTGGCGGAAGGCAGATTTATTATAAATGAAGAAATAGAGATTAACGTTCTTGCTATGGTTAAAGTTAATAAAACTGTTTCTTTAAGAAAAATTAATCACGAACTGGGTTTAAAGTCATGAATCAGCTAGAATAATACTAAAGAAATACGGATGTCGAGCTTTTAAGTACCAGTTACACCAACATTTGTATCCTGACGATGGCGATAGACGGGTATTGTTGTGCGATTGGTTGTTCCAAAATTGTAGAATTGACCCAAATTTTATCAACTTTATCTTATTTTCTGACGAATCCAGATTTACTAATAATGGTATGTTTAACAAGCAAAACACTCGTTACTGGGCCCAACAAAATCATCATGAAATGAGAGTAGAAAATTTTCAAGAAAGGTTTGGTGTCAATGTCTGGGCTCTTGTCGTTGGTAACAAAATAATTGGGCCAGTTTTATTTCAAGGCCAATTAACAGGAGTTAGGTACTTAGGATTTCTCCAAAATGAAATTGAGCAACATCTTAATGATCTACTTTTACAAGTTTTACGCCGAATTTACTTCCAGCAAGATGGAGCACCGCCTCACAATACCAGAGAAGTTCTTAATTATTTAATTGAACATTTTAATAATAAAGTTATTGCAACCAATGGCCCAATATGCCGCCCGTTCACCGGATATCACTGTTTGCTTTATTTGGGGATATGTTAAAGAGTCTATGTAACAGCCCCAGCCACTCTTGAAATCTTAGAAAAAAGGATTGTTTGTGTATTTAGAAGTATTACGCCCTCAAATGCTGCACAACGTCTTCAGAGAAACAATTGAACGAGCGGAAATGTGTCGTGAACAACGAGGTATGCACTTTGAACAACTACAGTGAACTCGAATATTGTGCTTTTACATTTTACAGCGTTATTGAAGTTAGTTGAAGTTATATTTTTGTTTAATACGCTGAACTATTTGTTAGCCAAAGATACAGATTTGCACGCCTAAATTTGTTGACGATATCTGAAGAGGGGCAGCAGAAAACTGTAAAAAAAATGCTGTCCCGAGCGTTAGGCGTGCATTCTTTTCATCAACAGAGATAGACTGGGCAGACTTTACGGGACATGACGCAAAGATCCAACGTAAGTAATCTTACGTAAACCAACTGTCACAATTAAAAATCCTACTTAATATCCAGCATGGATATCCATAGCATACTTGATAAATGTAAATAATTGATTATCGAGTATTTTTCTTAGTAATATTTCATTTTTGAGCTTATTTCTAAACCAATCTCAAAAAAGTTAATACCGTTAGACTCGCAGAAATATCCTCTTTTCAAAAAGTGGTTGTCTAAAAAGGGTCGCCATTTGAAAAAAAAAATAATTAGATACAAAAATTTGATTTTAACAACTTCTCTTGTTCCTAGCTATCAGACGAATCACTAAAACTTTGCGATTGTATTATTCTGTCATCATTTCAGGTCCTTAGATTAGTTTCCGTCCGGTCATGGCTACTACCTAGATGCAATTTTAAAAATGGCTATAAAAATGAAGTAGGCGTAGGTTTTTAAAATGTCACATTCTGATTCAGAATTGTCTTAGGGATCCAAAAATGTAAAAATATACAGAGTGTTCCATTTAAAAAATTGAAAGTGAGGTCATTTCCGGTGGAACCGGAAGTGACCGGAAAGTGAAAAATATGCGAAAACTCTCCTCTTTATGTACCATTTACCTATAGAAAATTTCGTTTTGATACATCAAATACTCTAAAAGTTATGGCCTGTCTAATAGATTCGTTGACACCCGGTATATAATATATCTCAAGTTGTGAACTTAAATGAGGACCGGTACGAAGGAAACATCTTACGCGAAAAAACTACTAGAGACTATTTAGGTTATGCGAACTCTTTTCTGGATGTGAAAGATGAGTACGAGTTTGCTTTCTAAACAAATTACTGGAAAAAAAAAATTCAGAAAAACATGGAGTAGGCCTTCTGAGATTTCAAATTAATTTATGTGAATACAATAAACAACTAGCTGGCCCGGCAGACCTTATTCTACCTTTACCGTTAGATCGCGCTATGAGTTTCCAGTGGAATATAAGAATATGGAGCGCATTCACCAAATGGTCCAGAAACAATTTATTTTACGTTGTAGAAAAATACCAAATAAAACAATATATGAACGGTGAAAGGTCTCGGTAACCAGAAGGTCATTAAAAAAAAATCATGTAAATTGGTGCGATAATTCTCTCACGAACTTGCTGAAAAATCTGGCTTAGTGTTTTAAATATATAGATTTAAATAGATTTTGTTGTTAGACATACCTATTAACATGCACTTATACCAATAAAAGTTTGTGTATGATCTTGGTTTTTGAATAAAAAATTAAAAAAAAAGATTTTTCTTTAAGGCTATAGTTCACATACAAAAATTGTGTGATGCTATACGCATCAGAAAAAGGTGAACGCGATTAAACATTATAAAAGCATGGCCGATCCTATTCACCCCGATAGCAGGTTAATAGGATCAACGAACGAAAAAAATATATATGGGCAATCGACAAAAAAATACTTCCCAATAAAAATGTCTGATTAAATATTTTAAAAGTGTTGTTTAGTCCTGTCAAAACATTATACATTTTATTAACATGTCTCATAAGATATTCAAAAATATTTAGTAATTCACTCTAATCAAAGCTTCTGAAACTTTCAGAATGAATTATATTATAAAACCTGGTTTTATTGTAACTGTAAAACCTTATAAGGAATTCTCGATTTTCTAATTAAAGTTCTCACTAAATCTCTTAATAACTGTACTTCTTGTTCATGGAAATGTCTGATAAAATTGTATGGACGTTGTTGCTCTTTATGTCCTATAAAATATCGTAGAGGTTTACAAAAAAGGAACATGAAACGAGTCTTCTGTAATTTTGAGAATGAATTGTATCATATAATTCATGTATAACTTTAACAATAACATATTTTAAAAAATTCTCTATTTACCAGCGAAAGTGATTACCAAAACCCATAATTAAAACCTCATTCAAATCTTAACTGGTTAAACTTAACTCGTCAAATAAATTCATGTGACTGATAAAAATATACAAATTCTTATAAAACAATTATATTTTATATTTTTATATTTTTATATATTTTTTATATATATAAGATATTATTTAAATATGGAGTTATATGATGTCTAAATGGTATATCGTAAGCAAACTTGCATCGTTAGAGAGTCGCCATAGACAATATCTCCATCGTCCAACAAAGACAGTATTAAACTGTCACACAAGTAATATGCATATTGGCGATTTGAAGGTTTTTTTAACATGCTAATAGATCTGTAAGGATGAGTCAAATATAATACCGAGGTTTTTAGCTTCATTGGCTACAGGTATTGTTGTATTTTGGACTTTAAGGTTTAAATTATCTTTAATTGCCTGTTCGTTCGTTTTATTTGAACTAAAAATTAGAATATGTGATTGAAATGAGCGTTCATTTTAAGATTATGATATATATATATATATATATATATATATATATATATATATATATATATTAATTTAATTCATTCATATTAAATCATTCTTGTGATATGTTGAGATTTTCTGTAGTAAAGGACATATATACCTGAGAATCATCCGCATACTGTTGTATTTCGGAATAGGTCAAAGACCCGTTAATATCCGCTACATAGAGAGAAAACAGAAGTGGGCCCAGTATTGAGTCCCGCGGAACCCCAGCATATATTGGAATATATTTTGATTTTTTCACAAGATCATTCTTTTCAGCTACAACACATTGCATACTATCTTTCATAATGTTCTAGGGAGTTTATCCAAAAACCAAAATAGTGAAGTTTCGCTAACAATAATGTATGATTTATTCTGTCAAAAGCCCTACTGAAGTCCAACATTGCTAAAAGCGTGTTATGTCCATCGTCTCCATTAAACCTTATATTATTGACAATATTTGCAAGAGTGGTGGAGGTACTATGATGTTTGCGAAATCCTGACTGACAGCCGGGTATTATTTTGAATTCATTTGCGTAGCTGTATATCTGGTTATAAATCTGTTTTTCTATAATTTTAGATAGAACCGAAAGTATACTAACTGGTCTGGGATCTGAAAAGTTTTTAGGATCAGCAACTTTTGCCAACGGTTTTATTACCGCTTTTTTCCATATGTTGGGAAAGATATTTTCCACTAAGCAGCTGAATCAATTGATCAAGATGTGATGTGATAGCTCGTACAACTTTTCATGTCTCTAGAATTATATTAGAATCTTCTGGGATGACCACATGTAAACAAACAAACTTTTCCTTGTTATTATTATTATTACTATTTTATTATTAGTAACGCCCAATATTATAATAATGCGATTAGAAGAATTCGATATTTAAAATTTACATTTATCGGTTTCGTAAAATATACAAGTGTTGTTTACCAAATACCGAAGGAGGTCTTATTCTTGTTTCGCTTAATACACGTAGGGTGGTTGTCAATCGTGACAATTTATTGCTTGCGCTTAAAACTCCGAGAAAATGGGCTTCGTATGAGAAGGTTGTAGTATACATCAAAATTAATTTAATTCACTAAATATAATGTGGCTAGTTAAAATGCAAAAGTTTTAGTAAAAATTACATTTAATTAAAAAATGCACTTATTAAAACTAATAGTTAAAGAAACAGATTTTATTAATTTTGGTTTTGAAAATTTGCTAAGAGCAATAATGTCAAGGGTATTATGCAGAATATATACTCTTATGTCGCAAAGGTAAGGGCAATAGTACCAAGTGTACAACTAAGAAAGGAGGCCGGCTGTAGCTCGGAGACCGTTTATCCCACGATGTTGTAAAAAATTTTATGTAGTAAAAGTGGCCAAGAGAAAACGTTGGAAATTATTTTTAAATTTCTAAGTAGGTCGCTAGAGGGCGAACACGTGTAGTCAATCAGAAGAGGCAGATTTTCTCAGAAATGCATCCAGTGAAGGTATATCAAAATTGACTTTATATTAATCTCTGCTAAATTACGAATAATTTGTATTAAGGGATTTTTCTCTAGCTGTTCAAATAAAGGGTGGGGGAAAAGGTAAATGTTTGTTTCTTAAAACAGACATAACTTAAGGAATAACAAACGGATTTTGACGATTTTGGTCTTGTTGAAAAGGGCATTTATTAGGCTTTCAAATAACTAATGGATTATATTATTTTAAGCTTCGTTCCGATCGCCAGATAGCGCTTTCTGGCGGTTTCTTAAATTTAACGTGTTTTCTTAAAAATTTCAAATGGATTGATATATTTTTTATAGGTCAGTGTTACGGAGCAAAAAAAAAAATAGGAAGATAGCGCAGAGTGCAAGTTGATATCTTTTTTATTTACGGTGATATAAGCAAAAGAAAATATTACTTGACACTCTTATAAGAAACTCAAGCATTTCTAAACGACTTTTTACGTGGTATCTAATTATCAATTTTTAACACTAATCTTATTCTTATACTACAAATAATTTAAGTATTCTTCAACTTCTTTAAGTCATTTTAACTTATTTGCTTTAATTAACAGACCCCTTTCATAAAGAATGTACCTCAAATGCGTTACTATTTAATTATGCGACGTGCTAAAAGAGTAGTAGGCTTTGGCAAAAATTAGGTGCGAACGTCAAAATAAAACACTATCACAAAATATGTTCTTAAATTATTATTGAGTTTAGTGTTTGTAGTAAGTGTGTATTACGAAAGCAAAATGCCTATTTCTAATGAAGAAGGGTATGATATGCTTGCAATTTACTTTATATAGACAGACAGATATACAGACGAGACAGAGCATGATTTACCAACATGATAGCTCTCCGGCTTATTTATCAATGTCAGAGAATTCCTAGACGACCGGTTTTCAGGGAGGTGGATAGGTAGAGGTAGTTTATTCCCCTGGCCCCCTCGTTCCTCAGATTCAACTTGTCTGGATTTGTATTTGTGGGAACGACTAAACGACATAGTGATTAATATCAAACTAACAACGAGAGAAAACCTTATCAACCGAATTCAAAATTCTATCGAGATTATTCATGCGATAGAAATAGAAGCAGCAGTTCAATCTACCGCAGAGAGGCTCCGTTTATGCATTCAAAATGTCGGCAGGCACTTTGAGCAGTTCACTCGACACTTATTATTAGTTAGCATAATACTTTTGATTAGTTTACGCTTATTGTTTTATAACCTTTTCCGCTTCATATTATTTTTCAGAAAAATTCATTGTTATATTTTCATTTGTTAGTTTTTTGCAAATAGCTATTCTGGTTCCTCCGTTAGTTATCTAATGACAAAATGAAAAAATTATATGCCACATCTTTTGTTAATCTACACTTATTTAGTGCGTCTTTTAATAGCTTGCTCCGAAATTAAACTAAAAAATTATAATTTTCTTCATATCTCTGTTAAAAAAAAGATATCAACTTGCTTTTTGCGCCGTTTTCTTGATTGTTTTGTGCTCCGTAACACTGGCCTATAATAAATATATCAATCCATTTGAAATGTTTAAGAAAGCACGTTAATTTAAGAAATTGCCAGAAAGCGCCATCTGGCGGTCTGGACGAAACCTAAAGTAATATAATTCATACGTCAGTGAAAGTCTAATAAATGCCCTTTTCAACAAGACCAAAATCATCAAGATCCGTTAATTATTACTTAAGTTATGTCCGTTTTAAAAAACAAACATTTGCCCTTTCATCCACTCTTTATTTGAACAGCTAGAGAAAAAACCATTGATAAAAATTATTCGTAATTTAGCAGAGATTAATATAAATCAATTTTGATACACCTTCACTGGGTGGATTTCTAAGAAAATCTGCCTCTTCTAATTGACTACGTATATTAAACCCTCTAGCGGCCAACTTGGAAACGTAAAAATAATTTCCAGCGTTTTTTCTTGGCCACTTTTACTTTAAGAAAATTTTTTCTAACATCATGGGATAAACGGGTTCTGGGATACAGCCGGCCTCCTTTTTTAGTTGTACACACGGTACAAAGAAATATTGGGTATAGAGGACATCATCTCCAATATTCTAAAGTAGTAACACTAGTTTACAGCCATTTTGCGACTATGGTGGAAGATTTAGAAATATATGATGATAAGGCAGAACCCCATAATGTATCAGAAAAGGACGGTTGTTATTTTCCCGAAAGTGAAGAAAAAGTACCGCATTTAATCCAACAAGCTGAATTAAAAGATCTAGATGGGAACCTCCACGAATCCAAAGAGCATGCTGAACTATTAAGTTCAAGATTACGACAATGGAATTTATTTGCCATTGAAACCCAAATTACTCTATATAGGGACTATAACCAGGAGCTCTTCTCGTTTTTACTAAGCAGAATAAAATGTGTGTTTGCGTTAATCCAAATAGTGTTATGGAAAAATTATCTCTCTTGTGCATGCAGTTGACAACAAGGAAACATACGAAAGTTTGTCACTTATTCTAAATGCAACCAGCTATGATACGTATAGGTGGAAGATATATGGTGACCTCAACGTCATAGTACTGTTGGTAGGGCTTCAGGGTGGATTTACCAAGTGTTGCTATTTTCTCTGTCTTTGAGACAGTAGAGCCATTACAAAGTAAAAGAATGGCTTCTGAGAGATCAATTTATGCTAAGCTAACATTACTCATTAAACTGGGATTGATGCAAAATTTCGTGAAAGCATCAGATAAGGAAGGAGAAGTGTTTAAATACCTTAAACAAATTTTCCACATGCTAAGATTTAAGAAGGAACATTTGTTGGACCACAAATTAGAAAAATAGTAAGGGATAAAAAGTTTGATCAAAAAGCAAGTGATGTTGAATTAGCTGCGTGGAGGTCTTTTAAAAGAATTATTTGGGAGTAGAAAACTACGAAAAACTTGTAGAAGAACTATTTGAAAACTACTACAAAATGGGCTGTCGCATGTCTCTTAAAATACAGTTCTTGCACACCCATTTTTTTTCCCGAAAATTTGGGTGCGCTTAGTAACAAGCAAGGAGAAAGGTTCCATCAAGATATATTAACAATGGGGCAACGCTACCAAGGCATATGTGATCCAGCAATGATGGGGGATTTTTGTTGATTTCTTATGAGAGAAAGCGATCAGGAATATAAATGAAAGTCAGCATTTGCAAAAAAATATCTATTAAAAACTTACTATAAATGTATTTTCGTAGCTATTTTTGCAAATAAAACCTGCTGGCCTTAGAATGTCGTGATTTTTTTGATTTGAACTTATATAAATATATAAATAAAAATTATATAAAAATTTTGGAATAAAATAAAAATAACAGACATTCTATACATGAAAATCTATACGTGGTGGATAATTTTGGTTGTTGAATTCGTAATCAGGATACTTTAAACTTCCCCAACGTATTTTTTTGTATTTGTTGACTAGTGTAATTATTACCCAAAATTCGACGGTTCAAAATATATTCAAGATTTGTGATTTAGAGATGTGTTTTAGCTCACAAGTGGTGCCAATGCGCTCAAAACGAAGCTAGACCTACTCGATGCGTTTTACCAGAATTAGCTACATATAACCTACCAAGTACTTTATTGAAAATAATATTATTTTAAATATTATTTTTCCACTCAGGTGCACATGCACTCTCTATATATTTTATTTTATTACTACAGAAAATTACATGTGCTTTTACATTTGGTGAACTCATCGCTACTAACTGGTATATTTCCTATTGCCTTAAAGCTAGCAATAGTAAAACCCATATTTAAAGGATAAATGCTCCACAGATTATATATATGCTAATTACCGACCTATTTGTTTAGTACCTAGTTTCTCTTGGAAACTACTGTAGCAGCGAAGATTTTAAACTTTTTAAATAAATGTAACATATTTTTTAATTCACAACACGGTTTTCTAAAACGCAGAAGTACTATTACCGCCTTATATGAGTTCACCAATGAAATACATGGGATCCTGGAAAGCAGAACATCTGCGTGTTGTATATTTCTGGACCTCTCTAGGGCTTTAGACTGCGTTGATCAGTCTTCTGCTTGGTAAGCTCTTTAATTATGGAATACGTGGAAAGATGCATAAATGGTTAAGGAGTTACTTAACCAACCGTTAACAGAGGGTAGGGATGGTAAGTCGGTGTAGTCGGATAGCCTGGATGTGCAGATTGGGGTTCTTCAGGGTAGCATTCTAGGATCACTTTTATTTGTAATCTTTATTAATAATCTGTCAGCAGCATTTTCGCAAGATATAAAGATTCTTAACTACGCCGATGATTCTAGTCTAGTTTTCAGAGTTGATAATGCCTCAACAGGCAAATAACTCGTTTACTTGATACCGATCATAGCTGGGATGATCGGGATAGACTAGTTTTGAATTGTGGAAAAACAAACATATTATCTTTGATACGATTCCTTCATGTTTAGAGCCACACCATCCAGCTGAATAATAAAATCAACATAAATAGGCTAAAATTTGACCATTTTATAAATGGAACATGTTTTAAACTAGCCTGTGATGCGCTTCACATTTTTACAAAAAATTGTTCAGTGGAAGTAGAAAAGTTCGCACATTTTGGTTATTTTAGTAATGAAGTATGGTATACATATTTGGGGCGGCTCACTACATTTGAATAGAGTGTTTCTGTTACAGAAAAAGGCAATAAGAACAGTTTAAAAATGAGAACATTGAATTCATGTCGAATTGTGTTCCGCAGGAATTCTATTGTGGCA
Source organism: Kuschelorhynchus macadamiae (assembly GCA_030620095.1). Classification (NCBI taxonomy): domain Eukaryota; kingdom Metazoa; phylum Arthropoda; class Insecta; order Coleoptera; family Curculionidae; genus Kuschelorhynchus; species Kuschelorhynchus macadamiae. Next base: position 1,464,314 of record JAUTXW010000144.1, read on the forward strand.
GTCTATGCTGTATGTATATACGAATGCCTCCTCTATATATACGGCAATAATAATGATTTTACGTTGTGCTCTAATAATCCCAGTTATGCCACTAGACACCGCTCTTTTATGTACCCTATCCATAGACTTTCAGTCACAGAAACAGGTTCCTATTACATGGCTATTAGACACTATAACCTACTTCCTGGTCATATTAAATCGATAAATAAAAAAACATTGTTTAAATAAAAAATATGTACGTTTCTAAACTTTGCACAATCGACAAATTGCAATTCTGTACCGTTCAAAAATGTTTTAAAGTTATCATTTGCCACCGAGTGTTCTCTTCTAGATCCAAAAAGTAAAACTTGGGTTTTTACTTCATTTAAGATTAAATTATGTGAGCTAGCCATTTGAAACATTGAATTTAAGTCAGTATTAATTTTGTTAGCAGACTGAATGACATTTGAATCGTTGAATGACATATACAATTGAGTATCATCAGCATATTGATGCACTGAGCAGAACTTAATATAATCCTTAAGGTCAAAAGTATATATAGAAACAAGCAGCGGTCCTAGAATGCTGCCTTGTGGCACACCTTGGTTTAAAGTCTGAAAAGAAGAAGTATTACCCTGAATATACACTCTTTGAGGTCGACCTAGTTTTTGAAGAATTCTACAGTTAAGTCACTAAAGCCAATATAGCTTTTTACATAATATATCTTAATCAAGGGCAGCAAAAGCTTTACTAAAATCCAATAATATTAAACAAATTGACAAACCCGCATCATTGGCTCGAAACATATCCTAAGACATTTTAAGCAGTGCTATCGAGTACTGTGATGAGCCCGAAAGCTTGACTGACATTTAGGCAAAATTTGGTTGGTACTTAAAATGTGTTAATATGCTCTGAAACAATTTTTTCTCAAACCTTGGAAATTGCAGGAAGGATGCTTATTGGTCTAAAATGAGAAAGTTGTTCGGCTGTTACTTCGTGAAAACAAAAATCCGGTCTAAGTACAATATGTTTACCCACATATTGTTGGTTAATATTTAAATTGAAATTAGTATTATTAACTTTTCGAACACTATTTAAAAAATAATCATTAAATAAACTAGGATCGGCAAAATCATCACTAATAATATTCTGAGGGGATTGTATATTTAAATATTGCAGCATTTTCCAAAATCCTTTTGGATCAGACCTAAATTTGGAATTCAAATAAGACTTTTTTTTCTGACGAATAGCAATATTAACAAAGTTCCTTAGATCTTTATATTCTTGCCAATTGCGGTCAGTCCTCGATTTTCGAAATTTCACGAAAGATTGATCTCTTATACGCATCATATGTTTTACGTTATCAGTTAGTCAAGGAACTGGTAATTTAGTTATTCTAGAAGTCTTCAGAGGAGCGTGTTTATCAAAAACGTTCAACATGTTTGAATTTCACACTTTAACTATTTCATCTACATATGCCAAATTATACAGGGTGTCCCACGACGAACTGCGGCGATCGATTTCTCAGAAAGTAGGCTTTGGAAAAATTTTAAATTTTGGCAGTTAACCGAAGTCGATGGGGGCAATTCGCGCAAAATATTTTCAAGATAGCGGCACTTCCGGTTATACCGGAAGTAGACGTCAACTTAATTTTTTTAAATAGAACACCCTGTATATTATCGAATTTTTGGATTCCTCGAAAAATTCTAGGTATATTTCATGTATAATATCCTATACCTGAGTTCAACTGTTTTTGAGATATTTTGAATTTTATGTAAAAATGACGTTTGCAGGTCTAGACATAACTATAAATATCTGCTTATCGAAGTCTCTATTATTTATTTGCGGCTGGCTTCCTTGTCCAAAAGGATCCACTTTAGAGGCCTGTGCTAATATTTTTATAATAAATAAATACTTTAAAAAATCGTTAAAAGTTACTTTTTTCAAATGGAAACCCCCAATTTTTATAATTTTATCTTATTTAACACTTAAAATAAGGGTGACTTTGTATAAAGTTGTCTATTCCAAAAATTTGTAGTTTTTGAGTTATTGACGATTTAACATTTTTTATTCTAATAATGCCAGACGGCTTCTAAGTTTTCTTGTTAGTTGGCCATGATAGGGAGGCCTGGCGAGAACAAAACCAATTGGTTACTATAGAAACGTAATATTTATTGTCGTTTGACAATTACCTACTAAAATATTATTTATTTATTATAGTAATTATAATAATTATTAAAATAATAATCATGCCTGGGCGATTAAATTACACAGAGGATTATTAGAATTTGTCTATAATCTATGGGGAATCTAACAGAGTTTTAACAAGAACATGCCAGATATTTGCTGATAGATGTCCAGATAAACAAAAACCGTCACAGAACAGCGTTAAACAAATGTTGGAAAACTATAAAAATTTTGGAAACGTCAAGGCAAAAATTAATAAGAGGAAGCCCATTGTTGATAATGAAAATGTCGAGATTGCAATTCTGGGATATTTTGCAGCATATCCAATGACATCCCTAAGAAACGTGGCAAGACAATCAGGAATCTCGAGGAACTCAGTGCATAGGATTCTGTTAAAACATAACTTCCAACCTTATTTAATATCATTGGTTCAACATCTAAAAGACACTGATTTGCCAAAAAGAGTACAGTTTTGCGAGTTTATTTTAACAATGGTACAAGATAACCCTAGATTTTTGGACAATATAATTTGGACCGATGAAGCAAAATTTACTAAAAATGGCCTTTTCAATAGACACAATTCCCATTTTTGGAGTGATTCGAATCCTTATGCAGTAAGATCGCGGAACTTTCAAGAATCCTGGCAATTTAATGTATTTTGTGCAGTAAGGAACGATGGAATAATAAAACTGAATTTTTACGAAGAAAATTTGAATGGTAAGTTATACATTGCCTAAACACAAGGACTTTTTTAATGAAAAATAATCCATTTAGGTAATATTACAATAATTTTTTTTATCAATTTAGCGTCAATCCAAAATTAGATAAATCATTTAGTAAATATTATTACATAAATAAATTAAATTAAATTATTTATACAGGTCACACTACACTACTTCATACAAATACTGGTCCACATACCGTAACACATCATATCTAAAAAAATATATCGTCCCAAGTTTTATAGGAAAGTTATCTTTAGTTAGATATTTACAAGCTATTTATACAGGGTACTTTAGAAAGTCATAAAATACTAAACCTTTTTTTTATTGAGCACTCTTCAGATTAAATTAATTGAATTTTGATGTATTTTGTTTCTTCTTAAATCAATAAATCGATGAATATTATCAAAGCATTTCTTTCCGTAAAATTATGTCTATAAACTTTTGTAGGAGAAAGATATCTGAATATTCTTGAAGAGTTGGACAACGAATATTTAAGTAATTTACCTTTGGCAGAACATAGTCAAATTTTCTACCAACACGATGGCGCCCCACCACATAGAACCGTTGCAGTTACTAACTTTTTACAAGCTACGTTTTACGACAAGTGGATTGCCAACAATGGACCTTTCCTGTGGCCTCCTCGTTCCCCCGATCTGACAGTCTTAGACTATTTTATATGGGGAACGATAAAAGGAATCGTTTATTTTAATCCAGTAACAACGAAAGAGGACTGTATGGCAAGGGTAAGGGACGCGTTCGAAAGTTTATCTCCAGCTTCAATTAGAGCGGCCACCCACGAGGGATTTATTCGGAGATGCGAAAAATGTTTGGAAGTACAAGGTGGACATTTTCAACATTTATTGAAAAAATAAGTTGTGCTCTTGTGTAGACTAGACTATAATGGGAATAGGCTTTCTTTAATTAATTTTTGTCTTCACGGTTTCAACATTTTTATAGTTTTCCAACATTTGTTTAACGCTGTTCGGTGACGGTTTCTGTTTATCTGGATATCTATCAGCAAATATCTGGCATGTTCTTGTTAAAACTCTGTTAGATTCCCCATAGATAATAAACAAATTCAAATAATCCTCGTGTGTGTAATTTAATCGCCCCGGCATGATTATTAGTTTAATAATTATTATAATTACTATAATAAATAAATAATATTTTAGTAGGTAATTGTCAAACGACAACAAATATTACGTTTCTATAGTAACCAATTGGTTTTGTTCTCGCCAGGCCTCCCCGTCATGGCCAACTAACAAGAAAACTTAGAAGCCGTCTGGTATTATTAGAATAAAAAATGTTAAATCGTCAATAACTCAAAAACTACAAATTTTTGGAATAGACAACTTTATACAAAGTCACCCTTATTTTAAGTGTTAAATAAGATAAAATTATAAAAATTGGGGTTTCCATTTGAAAAAAGTAACTTTTAACGATTTTTTAAAGTATATTTATAATGTCAGTTTTTGATCACCCTATATTTATTTATTATAAAAATATCAGCACAGGCCACTAAAGTGTACTCTTTTGGACAAGGAAGCCAACCGCAAATAAATAATAAAGACTTCGATAAGCAGATATTTATAGTTATGTCTAGACCTGCAAACGTCATTTTTTACATACAATTCAAAATATCTCAAAAACAGTTGAACTTAGGTACAGGATATTATACATGAAATATACCTAGAATTTTTCGAGGACTCCAAAAATTTGATTATATACAGGGTGTTCTATTTAAAATAAGAAAGTTGACGTCTACTTCCGGTATAACCGGAAGTGCCGCCATCTTGAAAATATTTTGCGCGAATTGCCCCCATCGACTTTAGTTAGCTGCCAAAATTTCAAATTTTTCTAAAGCCTACTTTCTGAGAATTGAAATAAACCATATTTCTCTAATATATTTTTTAAATAATTGGAGCTGTTAGAATCAGTGAGTAAATCAATATTCATATCGCCGCCAAATAATACAAAATCATATTCAGGAATGTACAGAGACAACAAATTTTCCAAAATTGATAGTGTGTAAAAAGAAATGTGTGCCAAAGCACACATTCTTTTTGCCAACTTTACAGCTTTTAAAAAGGTATTCCAAATAGTCAGACAAAATTGGGGAAGTTAGTATTTTAAATCGAAGACCTTGTTTTACATAAAATGCTATTCCCCCTCCTCTTGATTCACGATCTTTTCTTATAATTACGTAGTTAGGAATTATAACATTCACAGGAAACTGACAGTTAACGTGAAGTATTTTTTTTTCGAGATGACGATACACGGCGTTTGTTTGTAAACTTGTGTTATTGCAATAAAGTAAGTTTGAGTTTAAATGAATTATAATACAATAAACTAAATTATAAGATCCTGTTAATTAATTATTACGTCCATGGAGCTTTCGTGCGTCTGCACAGACTTGCGTGTAACACAAGAAAATACTAAAATTTCATTAATTATATTGCTTTATAAGATAAAGACATATTCGGTAAAACAAGCACTTGTTTAAATTAAACAAATCTCAAAATGGAAACAAACAGAAGAGAAGAAAAGGTTCGACAATCATCAAATTAAACGATACAAAACAGCGTATTCTAGGTATCTGAAGAAGTTAAATCGCTGAAATCCTGCCACTTGTAAAGTAAGAATAGAGGCTCGAGAAAGCCATTGAGAACCCGGTTTAGTCCCGGATTTAACGCCCTTTCTAAAAGCACAATCGAACACAACAAAGCTAAAAGAATTCCACAAATTAAATAAGATTTTAACCATATGTACTCTATAAAATGCGTGGCATGACTTTTATTTGACGAATTTAATTAAATTGAATTTTGTCTCGAACGACGAAAAGGCATTTAGATATTTTTGTTTCGAGTTAGTAAATATTTTTCTTCTTAAGTCATTCGTTTCTTATTTTACAGTGAACTGTGTTCTGTAAATTGTAAAATTAATAAATATATCTGAGAATATTTTATACAGAATTATACAACGAGGACTAGAGAATCAAAAACAGTGGCATATTTAGTATTTTGATACAGGGAAGGATTCCAAGTTCATAATTTTTTGTCAACTAAAAAAATGGTCTTCACTTTCATATATGAACATTTAGGATTTTGCTCCAGGGGGAAGGGGGGCACAACCCCCTGGACCCACTAAATACGCCCAAGAGTCTGAAAACGACTAGCGAAAAACAATTGAACATTAAGTACAACTGCTAAGGTTCATTTGACATTTTTAAAAATGGAATACCATATTTTTTATGTGATTTTTCGATTGCTTGTATATTCTATTTTAATAAGCTCTCTGATGCTTCTATTGGGCCGTTAATGTACTATATTCTTCAAATGGCCCTATAAAAATGTATCCATTGGCGTGATATCTGGGCCACTGTGTGGCCTACTAATTAATCCTCGACGGCCAATCCACTTGTCATAACGACCATTCAAATATTCAATCACTTCTCGAACGGCATGAGGTGGACCGCCATCCTGCTGCCAAATAATATTATTGTAGGTTTAAATTGGCAACTCTTCTAAGAGGTCTTCGATACCGTTTAAATTAAACTGTAAATATATTTGGCCTTTTAAAGAGCCGCAATAAAACAGTGGTCCAATATTTTGATTTACTAACATCCCACACCAAACATTAAGGGAGCTCTTTCCTTGATGTTTATCGGGGTTAGCCAGCTTTTTTGTATTTTTCCTATTGTAAACCTCTTCATTAATCCACATAATTTTATTGTATAAACTGTGGCCCCCGTCTTGTTCTCTCATCGGCTCTCAATTTTCTTTGTAGTTTTCGAGCATTTTCTTCACTTTTGTACAATAATTTTTCAATTTGAAGCCGATCATCTAATAAATACAGTAAAACCTCTAAATAAAGACGACCTTCGGTGAATCAAATGTTGGTTGGTAAAAAGGGGTGGCCGATTAAGAGACAATAAAAACAGGTTTGCATTTTGCTTTGTTTATTTATTGATAAATATACGTATATATATAATCCTAAATATGTTTTTTAAATTTACCATAGCTAATTAAATGTAATACCATTTTTTTTAAATATGTGTATTCTATATAACCTTTATACATCTCTATATTTACATAATGTATGAATATACTACGTTTTAAAATAATCAGAAATTAATTTTTATTTCATATTTTTAGTTCATCTTTATAAAATTCAGATTAACATTTTAATAATAATTGAGCAATATTTGTAGACAAAATTTTTAATATTATAAAAAAGTCTCTCAAACTTGCGCATGCTTCAGATAGGGTTGATATTTGAGAGCAAACATAAGTTTGAGATTATCCAGTGCAATTTTGGGATGAGATCATGCATTATCCAGAAACAATACCACTTTTCTGGCCTGCTTCTTCATCTTGGTATAAAATCTGTGAAGCCATGTTGTAATGATGTCGGCTATCATCCACGCTTTTTTGTTAGAGACCCATTGAAGAGGTAATTTATCGATGTGTATACACTTAAACCACCGATGATTCTTAGTTTTGCACCTTCTATATTTGCACAGAATAAAATTGTAAAGCGTTGTTTTGCTATTGTTCCTTTCCAACACACTTGTCATCCTTTAGTGCACACGTTTTCGTTAGCAATAAACGATAATATAAACCTGTCTCATCTGCATTAAACACATCTCTTGGGGCCTAATATTTTAAAATGGACAAAAGCTTTTCTCTCCAAGAAGTTACGTCTTCAATATTGACATCAGTAGATTGACCACATATTTTCTTGAAAGTTACATTATGCCAACGACGGAATCTTTCCAGCCATCCATTAGAAGCCTTGAAATTATCCAGTCGTAGACAATGCGCAGTTTCGAGGGTCTTTGCTTGAGTTATAGGCCCGAATATTGATAAATACTTGTTTTGTGCCTTACAAAACCAGTTAAAAACAACTTGATCCACTGCTAGTCCCTCGGTTTTAGAAAATTTTCGTTTTTGTCCATCGTTGTCACCAAATTTCTAATTTCTTTTTTCTTCTTCTGCTTTATTCTGAAGTATCATGTCACTTGAGTCTTGCCAACTTTAAATTTTTCAGCCAATTTTCTGGTACTTGAGGCAGTTTTTTACTTTTCTTGATTATTTCATTTTTTTGCTTTAGAAAAGGCATTTTCTTTTTTGCTGCCATCTTCAAATGTTCAGTTGGTCCCAACACTCAAGAAAACTACGACAACAGAAACTGCCGTGAAGTTCAAAACAAAACTAATAATTAACACCACAATTTGAAACGTACCGTCGAGTCCGTGTCGCAAATAAAACAGTTCCATGACACGGCGGATCATCAGCTTTAGCGGCCTAGTTTATATATTGCAATATACTTAGATCGGCATTTTTTTTATATAAATAGTAGGGTTGTAGACTAGTAAAATCAGTTGTGAATACACTCAAGTTATTAAACGTCGTTATACTGTTACTTTAAATAAAGGGTCTTTTTAAAAAGTACCCCGTGACGTCATAACCCTTAACTGGCGCACTCGATAGGATAATGGAAGAGTCCCTCAGGAACCTCGTTGTTTTTTAACGTTTGTCCACTAGTAAAGAATCTGTTTTTAAGGGAAACTCTTCATAAGTTCACCTCTAGAAGATTAGTGAAAAAGGGCAAGTTTAGTGCCATAAGTGAATAAGTGTTTTAGTGCAGCTTGGATTTAGAGTGACTACGCATCATACTATTTTTGAAAGCATAAGTTTCATTCAAGCATTAAGTTCTTCTGAACAAGACTTACACTTACATTTTAGTGCCCTTTCTCTTGATACAACCACAAACAAAAGTACCAGCCCTATTCCCATTGCTACTACTTCTACTCTCACATCTCAAGATTCAAACTTAGATCTTCCTGTTTTGCCTAGCTCACCTACAAGAGTTTCCGCTAAGCGGATTTCTACATTTGACATTAAATGTCTACCTACTGTGCCTGACTATGATGGCAACCCAAATGGACTTTTCAATTTTATTCACGTTTCCACCATATTTTTAAATCAATTTTAGGATACTTCAGACATTAACTGCTTTCAAAATCATATGATTACTCAAGGCATCATCAGTGAGCTCACTGGAAGAGCAAAAAAAGTAATTCATCAAAACACCCTAATTCAAAATTTCACTGTCCAAAAACGAGAATTCTCTCAATAGAGACCTGGGAATGGATCTCCTTAACAATATATCCAATTATATCGAGCTTCACAACGACAACGAAGATGTAAAAAGAAGTAAAACGTGATAGCAAGCATAATGTATAGATTTACCTACAATAAAGTAATTTTTCTAGGTACCCATAGTCTTTTTAAGAAATTGTTGCGTCAGGTTTTGCCGCCCGTATCTGCGATTGTTTTTAGCACTGGTGTGTACCAAAAATTCCGATGATGGGTGCCCGCGGTCGCTTAACAGATGGGTCGCTAAACAAGAGTATAAAATAACGGGAATTCCATTTGTAAATGGGAGGAATTCAAAAACCGGTCGCTCAACACAGATGGTGTCTTTATGGGGAGGTCGCTAACATTGTATTTAATTTTTAACGATAATTCAACGTTGCCCATTCGTCGAAACTGTCACAATTTTAGTCAATTTTTTCCGTTGCCGTAATGACGTTTAAGTACTGTCAAAGATTGAACAAGTTACGGTATCAATATAGTACCAATTGCAAGTGTTTATTTTCAAACCAATAGTTGTAATGGGGTCACTGCTTGTTCGTTTAATAACGCTTATCCCAATAAAAATGTGTATGATTAATATGTTGCCAAATTAGTTTACCGATACTGGATCTGTCTGTAATGTGAAACGCCAGCCGCAGCGAGCCATCAGAAATAAAGCTGTGGAAGTCGCCGTTTTGGGACATGTTGGATTATACTCAAAGTACCCGTCAACTCACTCAAGCCTCAGCTGTTGTTTCCCGTTCGTAATAATAAGAGTTTCAAAAGTGCTCAAATTTTATCCATACAAAACTAAATTAGCACAGGAACTGAATGAGGATAATCTTGATAGAAGGCTGCAGTTTTGGGAAGAAATGAGCCAGCGTTTGATTAAAGATCGGGACTTATTATTTAACATTTGCTTCTCCGATGAGTTTACATTTTATTTGCTTTAAATAGGCATAATTGCGATTACTGGAATGACAGTGGTGTGGCATATTAGGAAATCATATTGTTGGACCACGTTTTATTCCTGGAAACTGGTGAAGTGTACCTAAGCATGCTTGAAGATGTTTTTGACCCTTTTATAACAGAAATAATGGAAGGTGTCTAAACTCATAATGTTGATTGGCTTCATTTCCAGCAAGATGGAGCTCCCCGTTCCCTGGCCGGAGGATTAGAAGGAGAAGCCTAATTGAATGGCCTGCCAGGTCACCCGATTTATCGCCTTTGGACTATTTTTCTGGGGACACTTGAAAAATAAATGTTTTGCTACGACACCCGATTTCATAGAAGATCTTCGCCAACGGATTATAACTGGGTAAGGAAGTTTTAATAAATCTTAAGAAAAACAATTGAACAGTTTATTCCTTTTTTTGGAAAATAATGTTAAATAACTAACAAACATTGAAACCTAATTGTAGTAGTTTTGACTCCTAATAACTAAAATTTAAGTGCCGGATTTAATAATACCGGAATACAAGAAACATCTGAGCTATATACTTGTACACCAAGAAGTCGAGTATTTCCATCCAGAGTAGTTTGGTCAATTTCCGACAAGCAAAATCCACAGAATTACCATATTAATCTCATAGGGTAGGCCCGTAAATCGGAGATCAGTCGAAACATTACTTTTTTAACTTTTAGATCCTTTCGAATAGAGAAGTAAAAAGGAAAGTAGTCAGCACTTACCTAAAATTTAAAACCTTCGGAATAAAAGAACAATATTGCCAAAACACATTTTTTTAAATATATTTTTCACTTTTTTTTTTCTACCTCTCCGTTGCATCTATATTTAGCGTATTTAAAACTTTTGTTTAAACTTGTGGTTAAATTTTTGAACACTTTTTTGTTTCGTACATTGTTAATAATAATCTAAACGTTTTTCAGTGTTATTGCTGTCGCAATTTACTTAATACTTTTACATTAAGTTTGATTGTTATAATATACGAATAAGTATTTTAATCTGTTTGATTTCCGATGGCGCAAAGTAATTATAAGATACAATAATGACTTGGGGGCCTGAAGTTGTGCCTGCTATATAACTTATGGATTTGATAAGAATGCCGTACGTGACTTTGAATAATTGTAATTTTCACGGTGGTATTAAGGCGATTAAAAGTTTCCTGGAGCGTTGTCTGAGCTCGGCTAATTTCAAACCGCAGCTCTCTAAACATGGAATTCCTAAATTTTAATAGCGCTGCTTGTCTGTTTTTATTAAAAGGGCTTGTTAAAAAGGTTCTGTCTTTTTAAGTGCTTAGGCATATCTTGAATTCCTCTTCGTGAGAACTCCGTATTAGCTAATTTTTAAACAGTATATGAGAAGAACGAAACCAGTCATGATTTTTTTCCTTTAAGTATTAGCAGAATTTAAACTTTTATATAATAAATGTAAGTTAAATTACTGGTGTCAAGATAAAAATTTAAAACCCATCATATTCTAAATAACTGAACTATCTTTAACATATATATATATATATATATATATATATATATATATATATATATATATATATATATATATATATATATATATATATATATATATATATATATATATATATATATATATATATATATATATATATATATATATATATATATATATATATATATATATATATATATATATATATATATATATATATATATATATATATATATATATATATATATATATATATATATATATATATATATATATATATATATATATATATATATATATATATATATATATATATATATATATATATATATATATATATATATATATATATATATATATATATATATATATATATATATATATATATATATATATATATATATATATATATATATATATATATATATATATATATATATATATATATATATATATATATATATATATATATATATATATTTATATACATATATACCGGATGTCAACGAACCTATTATACAGGCCATAACTTAAATAGTACATAAGGAGGACGTTTCACCGGAAATGACTCCAGTTTCGATTTTTTAAATGGAACACTCTGTATATTTTTACACTTCTGGATTCCTGAGACAATTCTGAATTAGAATGTGACATCTTAAAAACTTCTTACGCCTACTTGATTTTTTATAGCCATTTTTAAAATTTCATCTAGGTGGTCATGACCGGACGCAAATTAATCTAAGAACCTGAAATGATGACAGAATAATACATTCTGCTAAGTTTTAGTGATTAGTCTGATAGCTAGGAACATGGGAAGTTGATGAAATCAAATTTTTGTGTCTGTTTTTTTTAAATGGCGACTCTTTTTAGACAAACACTTTTTGAAAAGAGGATTTTTTTGCGAACTTAACAGTACTAACTAACTGCGATTGGACTAAAAATAAACTCAAAAATTAAATATTACTAAGAAAAATACTCGATAATCAATTATTTACTTTTATCAAGTGTGCCATGGATATCCTTGCTTAATATTAAGTAGGATTTTTAATTGTGACAGTGACACTTACCTAGTCTTTCTGAGTAAACATAAGATTTCCTTATTTTTCTTGACTTTCAGTATTATTTTTGTTTTCAAAAGTCAAAATAATGTATACTCAAAGTGAAAAAGTAGATATGTTATTAATATTTGGAGAATGTTATAAAAATTCAAGGAGTGCTGCTGAGTTGTATGCTCAGAGATACCCCGACCGGCAACATCCAGTCCATCAGTATTTTCCATATCTCGAGAATCCTTTTAGGCATCAAGAAGGAAATTAAGTGGCGGGAGGCATATTTATTATAAATGAAGAAATGGAGATTAACGTTCTTGCTGTGTTTGAAGTTTATAAAACTATTTCTTTAAGAAAAATTAATCACAAACTGGGTTTAAGTCACGAATCAGCTAGAAAAATACCAAAGAAACACGGATATCGAGCTTTTAAGTACCAGTTACACCAACATTGTATCCTAACGATGGCGATAGATGCGAATTGTTTTGTGATTGGTTGCTCCAAAATTGTCGAATAGACCCAAATGTTATCAACTTTATCTTATTTTGTGACGAATCCAGATTTACTAATAATGGTATGTTTAACAAGCAACGCACTCGTTACTGGGCCGAACAAAATCAACATGAAATGAGAGTAAAAGATTTTCAAGAAAAGTTTGTTGTCAATGTCTGAGCTGGTGTCCCTAACAGAATAATTGTGCCAATTTTATTTCAAGACCAATTAACAGGGGTTAGGTACTTAGGCTTTCTCCAAAATGAAATTGAGCAACATCTTAATGATCTACCTTTAGAAGTTTTACGCCGAATTTACTTTCAGCAAGATGGAGCACCGCCTCACAATATCAGAGAAGTTCTTAATTATTTAATTGAACATTTTAATAATAAGGTTATTGCAACCAATGGCCCAATACGGTGGCCTGCCCGTTCACCGGATCTCACTGTTCTCGATTTCTTTATTTAGGGATATGTTAAAGAAATAGTCTATGTAACAGCACCAGCCACTCTTGAAATCTTAGAAGAAAGGATTGTACGTGTATTTAGAAGTATTACGCTTCAAATGCTGCACAATGTGTTGAGAGAAGCAATTGAACGAGCGAAATGTGTCGTGAACAAGGAGGAATGCACTTTGAACAACTACAGTGAACCCGGATATTGTGCTTTTACATTTTACAGCATTACTGAAATTAGTTGAAGTTATATTTTTGTTTAATACTCTGAACTATTTGTTAGCCAAAGATACAGATTTGCACGTCTAAATTTGTTGACGATATCTGAAGAGGGGCAGCAAAAAACTGTATAAAAAATGCTGTTCCGAGCGTTAGGCGCATAGGCGTGCATTCTTTTCATCAACAGAGATAGGCTGGGCAGACTTGACGTGACATGACTTAATATCCAGCATGGATATCCATGGCACACTTGATTAAAGTAAATAATTGACTATCGCGTATTTTTCCTATTAATATTTAGCTTATTTTTAATCCAATCGTAAAGTTAGTACCGTTAGATTCGCAGAAAAATCCTCTTTTCAAAAAGTGCTTGTCTAAAACGGGTCGCCATTTGAAAAAAAATAGTTAGACACAAAAATTTGATTTTATCAACTTCTCTTGTTCCTAGCTATCAGACTAATCACTAAAACTTAGCGATTGTATTATTCTGTCTTTATTTTAGGTTCTTAGATTAATTTGCGTCCGGTCATGGCTATCTAGATGCAATTTTATAAATAGCTATAAAAAATCAAGTAGGCGTAAAAAGTTTTTAGAATGTCACATTCTCATTCGGAATTGTCTCAGGAATCCAAAAATGTAAAAAATATACAGGGTGTTCCATTTAAAAAATCGAAACTCGACTCAGTTCCGGTGAAACCCGATATATATATATATATATATATATATATATATATATATATATATATATATATATATAGAATGAAGACAAAACCCGCTGACTTGATAAGTTGACTTGAAAGTAAGGCCTCAGACCCACATTATATTGCCATTTTTGACAGTTTGACAGATGTCAATTCTTAATCTAAAAACATATATATCCAAAATACTGTATAGTACGCAAAATCCTAAATATGTAACTTTTAAAATATTGTTTAAATGTTGGACTACAAATTAGCTCTGGCAACAAACTGACAAATATTTTTATCGGAAACATCAAGGATTCTATCTATTATCGAAAACCCAAAATCAATATCCTAGAGACCTCTTAATAGAAAAACCTAATATTTTAATTTTATTTTTAGGGAGCTGTTTCACCTCCCTAGAATGTACCCTATACACAAAACTTGCATTTGTATGCAAAACAAAATAAACTGCTGTCAAACTTATTATGACATGCAAGCCAAAGCCTCACTGCTGGCAGAGGGAAGCCAACTTGAAAAGGTGGTAAATTCAAGGGTAAATGCATTTTTATTCGAAACTGATTTTATTCAGTTTTCCGACTTCGGATAAAAAAATGTAAATCTATAACTTGTAGCAAAAAGATGGAGTTTTTGATATATTTAATCGTTTTTATCACAAGAGGTACCGATATAACTTTAAGAAGGTCCAAAGCATGACAAAGGGAATTCATGCACGCTACAATTCAAAATTGTCTCAAAATTTATCCTTAACCCTGATCGAGCTGATTTTTTTTCACACCAGTCTCATGAAGAAATAAAAATGGTTCTTTGCGTATTTACTTGATTCTCCTAGGATTAACCATTCATATGCTATAGAGCCAAACGTAAAACTATAGTTGGACCGAAAATTGCAATTTTATTTCAAAATGGCTGACCCCAAACCGGAGAGTAATTTTTGTGATGTGGTTTTTCAATCCTTCGGGAAAAAATTGGGGTCCTATAAACAATTTCCGACCCTCGTTATTGTTCTCGAAAAAAAAAATATAAGTGAAATATGTGAAAATTTAGTTTTTTTTTTTTCATTTTGATCGTTTTCTCGGCATTTGAGGTATAGGTGTCCTACATCGATTTTAAATCTCCTTTATTCCTCGGCGAACCCCTTTTTTACCTTGACAAAGTAGTCAAAGTTTCGACGCCGCAAAATGCCTTTAAAAGTATCCTATTTTTTACCCCTTTTTTATTTTTTAAGTGACATCGCGTTTTCCGATATTGTCCGTTGATGAACTGTCAGAGATTTTTCGACGTTTAATTCGGAAAAAAAATGCTCTACCTCGAAAATTGAACCATAGCGACCTGCATTTTGAATCATCGGGATTTCGAAGAGTGCCCATATCTGACGCCACTGCCGCCTTATTATAAGTCCTACCCAAATCGCGTTTTTTTCCAAAAGAAACACCAATTTATCCTCTACGATCGCATATATCCCCGATGAACCCTTACCGAACTGGAGCACCTCGAATGTCAAAAAACAATAGTTTATGTAATTTAGGTAAATTGTTCCTCGAATACATAGCAATCCAACTTACAATACGTACTTATTATTTCTTTTTAAAACAACCAAACTTTTACTTTAGAAAGCTAGAAGCTAATTGTTCAAAAACGAAAATAATAAATATTTCTACTATCATTATTCAACAAGAAAATCTTACAAGTGGCAGTGAGAGAGATCTCTTCTATTACATATATTTATGGACACTCGAGAAAGATGACCTTTAAAGAAATCTTGATTAAATATGTAAAACTTGCCGTCTTTCTAGATCATTTAAATCGTCAAAATCCAAGTATAAAAAAACTTTTAATGTAAATTATATTATAGGACATATCCAGTACAGAAACAATCAGTTATTTACTTGTATTTATATATCATAGTACTTACAGATATTATAAATGCCAATTAGCACTACACTATGTCCTAAAAACTATATCTAAAAATATCAATATCATTATAGTTGTTATTAAATATTTTTCTTAATCTTCTTGAAACTTACTTTGTCCCCTAATTTGTGTGCAACCAGGCAAACATTCAAAATTTGTTTTAATCTTGCCCTCTTTTGTGAAACCCTAAATAATACAAAATCCAGAATATTTTTACAATCAATTTGGCCATGAATAAGTTTATATAAAAATAAGGCTAACGCCTCCTGTCTTCGTAGTTTCAAACTTTTAATACCAAGCAGCTGAATTCGCGTCGAATATGGTAAATCCCTATACGGAAATTTTAACTTATACAATAAAAACTTTACAAATACATTCTGAACTCTTTCAAGACGCTGTACATGACAGTTATACAAAGGACTCTATATTGGACTACTATACTTTAGAACACTACGAATAAGGCTATTATATAATGACTTAATTGCTTACATATCCAGGGCCAGTTTTGAAAGTGCACGGGCCCTAAGTGACATATTTTGATGGGCCCCCTATGATGTGTGGGTTATTTTTTTATGTTTATATATAGTTAAAAAGATATTGGTATCCTCAAAAACATTTATGTCTTTCATGTACTGTATGTCAGCGGATAGAAGGAACAAAAATACTAAAAATATAATTTTTCAACAAAAATTCAATGTTTTCAATTTTTCAAAAAAAAGTCAAATGCTTGTTAAGATGATGTGTATGTGGGAAAAACAGGACGCTCAAAATCAAGTACACTTAAGGAACATGAACGATGTATTGAAAAAAAACAAATTGTTCAATCTGCTGTAGCTGAACACCAGTATAACACTGGCCATTTCATAAATGTAAAGGAAACCAAGGTTCTTCAAGGTTGAAATGCCCGGAAACTATTAGAAATTCATCTAAAATTAGCTTCTAGACTAGAAAGAACCAAATTTACAACTTTGGATAACATTACCAACGCACAGGCAGAAAAAATCAAGCAACAAAAGAAGTTTGAAGCCCCC
The DNA here is from genome assembly GCA_030620095.1 of Kuschelorhynchus macadamiae. Taxonomy (NCBI): domain Eukaryota; kingdom Metazoa; phylum Arthropoda; class Insecta; order Coleoptera; family Curculionidae; genus Kuschelorhynchus; species Kuschelorhynchus macadamiae. Next base: position 1,481,630 of record JAUTXW010000144.1, read on the forward strand.
CTGAACAGAAAAAATCCAGTGAAACATCCGCAGAACACAGTTATCAACCTGTCATCAAAGCCGTTATCCGAAGCAGAACATTCCGTCCAAAGGCCAAAATTTCGCAATAGCACCGAGTGGCATTCCCGTAGAAGACCTAGCATCTTCTTTTGAAGTAGCAATCAGCAGATTACCAGTGGAACAAGCCGATGACGTCAGATTTGAGACAGCGAAGATCATTAAAAATTCAAAACCACCAAAGTCGAACCTCTCCGCAGCCGAAAAAACAGCAATGAAGTCGCAAACATTCTGGTACTTCCAGCAGATAAAGGCAATGCCACAGTCGTCATGGACAGAACAGAATATGTGGAAAAGGTTACTCAACTTTTGGACAACAACACCTACAATGTTATTCAGGCAGACCCCATAAGTAGAATACAAAGACGCATTACCAATCTGATCAACACATTCAGTCTACCACCAGCGGAGAAAAAATCATTAAAATCAAGCAGCTCCAAGATTACCAGATTCTACGGTCTTCCGAAGATACACAAGGACAATGTACTACTTCGACCGATCGTCAGTGCAATAGACTCGCCCACATACAAACCATGTAAATATCTTTCAAATTTTCTTAATCCTATTAGTGGAAAAACAGATTCTTTTATTAAAAAGCCCATTTCATGGAAAAACTTAAGACAATCCAGTTGGATCCCGAAGATATTTTGGTCAGTTTCGATGTACAATCACTTTACACAAATGTTCCTGTCAACGACTCAATTTCCATTATATCAGATATACTGGATAATAATAATCTTGATAAGAACTTAATAGACCTACTGAAAGCTTGCCTTACATCTACTTATTTCATTTTTCAGGAAACTTTTTATGAACAAACATCAGAGGCAGCTATCTGATCACCTCTATCACCTGTGGTAGCGAATATCTTTATAGAAACCTTTGAGGATATCGCTCTAACATCTGCTCCACTAAAACCAAATCACTGGTTCAAATATGTAGGTGATACTTTTGTTGTTTCTCATATCTCCTCATATTTCTGGACCACCTTAATCAGCAACATCATAATATCAAGTTCACGATAGAAATTGAATCTAATGGAACGATTCCCTTTCTAGATGTATGTGTTCAAAGGAAGGAAAATGGTACATTAGGACATTCTGTGTATAGAAAACAGACGCATACAAATAGATACTTAAATGCAAATTCCCATCACCATCCAGCACAAAAGAAATCGGTTATTAACTCACTAGTATTCAGAGCTATTTCAACTTCTGATCAAGATTCTTCAACATCGGAAACATCGAAACTGACCGAAGCTCTCAGAGGGAATGGCTATTGCACTGAAGATGTTACGCGTTCAATTAAAAGATATAGTAATCTAACTCCTCCAAAGGAGAATGATAAAGAGCCACCATTAGGTAATGTTGTTCTTCCCTACATACATGGCACTACAGACAAAATAGGATGATTACTTTGGCGGTCCAACATACGTACAATCTTCAATGCACATAAGAAGATTGAAAAATGCTTGCGATCCCCGAAAGATATTGTACCTTTCCAAACAGAAAGAGTATGTAGTATGAGTATACAAAATTCCTTGCTCCTCTGGAGAAGTGTATGTGGGAGAAACAGGACGCTCAATATTAACTAGACTTAAGGAACATGAACGATGTATTGAAAAGAAACAAATCTGCTGTAGCTAAACACCAGCATAACACTGGCCATGTCATAAATTTAAAGGAAACCAAGGTTCTAGCATCGGTTCCAGGTTTTTATAAACGAAAAATTTGAGAATCTATTGAAATATTTAAACATACAAAAAATTTCAATAGAGATACGGGTTACGGTCTACATCACACGTGGAAACCGATCTTAACACAGAGTCACGGTTCAGCGAGGTATAAAAGCCCGCCTGAATCTCTTCGAGCTCATTAAGTGTTCAGATCTCGTGGAGTAAAGATCCCTGAAGATGCCTCTTTTCAGATAGCGAATTAAAGACGAAGAGTCGGAAAGTGATTCCGTTTTGACACGGTCTAATCCCAAGAACCATGATTTCTTAATTGACCAAAGCCGTGAAAGCTTCCGTTCTAGGTATAAATTATCATCAACGTTAGCAGACATTTAAATCTTAGACCTAATTATTTTTTTATTTCATGACCGTCTAAAAAAAAATGGTGCAAACTTTCTTTATTTGCATTAAAAAGGGAACGATTTAAACCCAGAAGTTTGTTTTCGGAGGCAAGGTTATTTTTAATGGAAGTATTTTATTAGTTTTTTTTAAACTGTGATTTTATGATATTTAAACAACAATAAAAGTTATGGTGTGAGCGGGAATCGAACCCACACCTCTGCACCTTTAGCCCATTGCTCTAACCAATTGCGCTATCCTACCACCGATAAGCAATTCATTAGAACTTGTACATATTCAGACCCACCACTATCATAACCATTGTTGATCCTGCCAAATATTCTAACCTTATGCTGCAGAGTTCGTGATTGGACGTCAAATCTGACATCGCTATTAGCTTCCGTCTATGTAAGTAAATTTATATTTTTTACTTTATGTTGATCAACATTAGAAATTATGATACGAGCGGAGATCTAAACCCGCACCTCTGCATCTCTAACCCATTGATTTAATCAATTGCACTACCATACCAGTGATAAGCAATTCGTTTGAACTTTATATATTCAAATCCACCCCTATCGTAACCATTGTTGATCCTACCAAATATTCTGAGCTTATGGCGCGGTATTCCTAACTGGACGTCAAATCTGACATCGCTATTAGGTTCCGTCCATGTGAATAAATTCATAATTTTTACGATATGCCCCTATCAGCTATTTTTTTTCATAGAAATATTTTATCAGTTTTATTTTATACTGTCAAAACGCCATTCGACGATGGTCTTACTGATTTCCCCTCCGAATATAGCACTGATATGAAGTAACCGTACTTACCTGTGAAAACAAACTTCTGGATTTAAATCGTCCATTTTTTTTGCAAATAAAGCAAATTCGTGCCACTTTCTTAAAGTTTCTTAATTACTTAATTAAATTAATCACCGCACATCACAGAAACGACGCAAGCATAGAAAGTTTGAATGATTCTGAATGAAAATATTAGTATTTCGTCATCAGCTAGCGCTACACCTTTACCTATTATATCCTGTCCTTTATTTCTTAAAATAAATAAAAATAAAACCGCCTTCATAAAAAGCACTAAAAAGTAAAAAAAGATATTTTGTTTCATATTGAAAATTTGACTTTATGAAGTCGGCGTCAAACTAATTCTTATTTTTTTTTAATTTAATCACAAAAGTCATCCTTTCAAGAATGAAAAAAATATATTTATATGACGTCGGTTTTAGTTTCAAAAAATATTTCATCCTTATCAGTTATATTTACATAACATTTGATTGCAACCATCAGCTTTAAAGTTTTCGAGGCCTAAACCAAGGTTAATATTTTGGACGTCTCTATTGAACTATACAGAGAACCAGTGAGGGTAAACTGGTTTAACGAAGAGCTTAGAGATATGAGAGAGAGACTGCATACCCTAGCCTCAACCAGTAAATGCCATCTTCCCCTCATTGGGGACGCTTACAAATATAAGTACCGTAAAGAAATTTCTAAGGCAAAAAGATGGCATACAATGTGTACGTAGGTGGCTCTGACCAGCGTCCATGTGGGATATGATAAGAAGTAAACAATCTTCATCAACCCCTCCAATATCTCATATCCTTAATGCTTAGACCCTTAATAATTTCTCTCTAGCACCGTTGGAAAAATCATAGGGGAACTTCCAGCAACAGTTACATCTTTTCAAAATTTTCTACTAGGACCCTCACCACCTGAGGAGTGTCATTTTGAACCCACGACTTACAACATTATCAGACAAAATTTCAGATCTAAAAAATTCAAAGAGTAAGGACTTTTATAATCTTATTACAATCATTTTATTATTAAAACCCTCAAAAATATTATAATTTACCTATTGACCAAACTCATCAATTATTGTATTATTGATGGCATTTTTTCGTCTGTTTTAAAGGAAGCAGGCTCTACTGATGACCTGACCAAGTACCGCCCAATACCCCTATTGCCAATAAGACCTTCGAGTCTATTTTAAAAGATCAAATCAATGGTTTCTTTGAAAGGCTGAACCTTTTCCTACAAAATCAGTTCGGCTTCAATAATAAAAAATCCACAACCCTTGCCATAAACACTCTCACCCAATGAATAGCAGAAGAAATGGAGGAGGAGTCATAGACGAATAGACATGCGTCGTTCTACTACTTGACTAAAGTCTTTGACTGTGTATCACATGATATACTACTACAAAAGCTTACCTATTAAAACTTTACCGACAGTAGTAGATCCTTGGTACGGTCGTATCTCTCTGGACCCACACAATATGTCACATATAAACATGCGAACTCTCAGAGGTAGGCACACCTCTATTGCTAATATATATCAATGACCTGTCCAATTTCCAGAGTGATACTAACCTGATATTATTTGCAGATGATAGGACTAACACCATAAAATATGTTCCTATAGATGCTCTAGAGGACATGATCAGTGACACACAGGAAAATCTGGTTTTTGGCAAATCGGTTGAGTTTGAACCAGTCCAAAACCGAAAATTTAAATTTCTCACTTCGTTTGGGCAACCCTACTGTTCCTTATGTGAAATTTCTTAGTGCCTTTTTGGATCATATCAAACAGCTTTGCCAGGGATTGTCAAGAAAGTTATTATCTAATACGGGTGCTGTCAAAGAATGTATCTGTCTCCACGCTGTTGTTAGCCTACCATAGATACTTTGCATCGTATATGACCTATTTAATTTTAAACTGCGTGGACAGTGCTCACACCAGCAAGGTTTTTAAACTACAGCGCAGATGTGTGCGTATCATGGCTGGTCTGAAGACGCATGACTGTTGCAGGCAGAATTTTAGAGATCTAACAATGCTTACTCTTCCCTCCGTTTATATATTAAACTGCCTTAACTATATCAAGTTGAACACAAGGCACTTTTCATCTTATTCTGATATTCATGCTTACTGCATTCGCAACTGTAATGACACACTGCATGATTTTCATTAGGCTACGAGGACTAGGAGGGGTACTGACTTCTATTGTGTAAAGTTTTATAATGTGCTACTTGAGCACATAAAGAGCCTTGATAACAAACAATTTTGCTATAAAATAAAAAACCATTTTATCAAAAAATCAGTTTATTTTTATGAGGATTATTTTAACGATGATTTTGGTGACTTTATATAACAGTTTAAGTATTTTACATTTTATTGTTTACGTTTGTATATTTGTAAGCTTCATTATATAATAGTTTCCTTTTAAACTTGTTACTTTTATTTGTATTGACATGTAAAAGCACATTTATGTAATTTTTAATAATATATATATCTATACAAGTAATTACTTTGCATATGAAATTTTGCCAGAATCACGGTACTAATATTAAATAAAGAGCACCCTCTCTAGATATTTTTAAAAAATCAGCATTGTCAAAAATTAATATGATTAATAAAATTGAACTTCGTAGAATTAAAAACCCTGAAAACCATACAAAACAGGAGATTTTTATAGTAACTACATTTTCCCCTTTGACCCCCTACCCCTATACATTTCACTCGTTATTATAAGAAATGTTTTGTGTCAAGAATGTATTTTTGATATTTTCAACATTTATTTTAAAATTTAGAATGACCGAAATAACCTAATGAAAAAATAGATTCCCGGTAAGTATGGACCTCAGGGTGTGACAAAATTCTTTTTTGGTTAATTACTTTTTGATTTATTTCAAATTTATCGCAGAAATTAATTGCGCCATTTTAATGTTTTTCAATATGCTTGCTATGGTACCACTCCGATACTACCCTGAAAATGTCATCCATATCGGTGACACCATCCCGGAGTAATCGGTGGTAACCTTCCCCTTTTCTGAAGTTGGTTAAAAGATATTAATTACGAAAGTTTTAAATTACGCCCACACTGATTCGGTTTGAGTTAACTATATTAGGTTATTTAATTATCAGTTTTAAAATATTTAATGTGGTAATTTATACCTCGAATTTCTGGATTAGTTTGTTTATTTAGGTAAATTATAAAGGTAGAAAATGGAATTATAGAAACAACTACTCCGCTGGCTACGACCTCGGCATACAATTACGCTGTTGATTTCTGATTTTCGTTGGGAGAAACAATGTTAATATATATTTGTTTCACGTTACACAAACGTCAAAACAACGATACCATGCTCCCTCTCTACGACAATGCAGGACATGTTCCAGAGACGAATCATGGTATGCTTGTGACGTTGGTGTAAAGAGAAACAAAAATACAGCAGTAATGACGGATTTTTGGGAAGTGTAAACAGCAGAGTCTATTTCTAGTTTCACGTTATTGCAAATATGTTATCTCAAAAATAGCTACGCCACTGGTCTCGCGAAAATATCTGACAGCGTTGCCATTTTCCCCCCATTTGGTGTATATAGAATCAGTCTGTCTTTTTTCCACTCACATCAAACAACAAACTAATGTTTAATTTTATTTATTTCCTTTTCATGAATGAAATGTATGGTCTATTTGTTTTAAATATCAGTAGCTATATAGGGGTACAGTATTTCAAGGAACTGACTTTGTTTTTATAATTAATGTGCAATAAATAAATAAACAAATAAATAAATATCAGTAAATTAGAACATGAAAGGCAAAAATGTCAAATTATGGGATTAAGGAATTTTAATTTATTTCTGAATTTCTGAAAAGCTACTATGTTTTGTTGTCTGTTCATGCTTGTGAAGGGCAGTAGAGGCATTTTTGGTATACTTATGATCTTTAATCCTTAGTGTTGTTATTCCGATATATTTTTTAGAGGAACTAAAACAAGGAATTGAATAAACTAAGTTTGACTCCTTTGTTTGTGGTACTCTACTTTTTAATGGGGTCTAAAGAGAATTTAATAAATTATGGGCTTTATGACAAACCGTTATATTATGCTTTGAAAGAATGGACTTTTTGATAAGTTTTTTTTGCGTAAGATAGTGCCACGTACTTTAATGCTCAATTCCCGTTTAACCACAAATAAGCTACCAATGAAAGGAAAAAATAATGAAAACAAAATATCCACAGATATTAAAAATGCATTTCTCGTGGTCCAAAAGTGTAGCGATTTACTTTTAGTTTTTACCTTCCTTGTAAAAGAGAACTATTATAATCGTGAAAAAATTACCTTCCTATATTTTTACAGATTTTCACGTTTTAGGGTCCTTACTTAGATGCCAAAAAAACATGTTTTCTCAATTCCGTCGGTCTTTCTGTACTCGGCATGGCTCAAAAATTATTTATTCGATTGACTTCAAATTTTGATAAGAAATCAAGTGTCATGAGGAGATGAAACAGTTACGTTTTGGTTAAAATCCAATATGGCGGAAAAAGCCGTTTGGGGCTTAGCCGAATTTTCATAAAATATATTTGCGTATCGTTATGCTCTTATTTTGTGTTTTGTAAATTTAAGAACAATGTACTAAATCTAACGATTTCGTAATATATTTTATTTATTATTATTATTATTATTAAAATGGCGGCATAGTGAAATGTTAAAATGGCTGCCAAATAAAATGTTTGTAATCGTGAAAAAAAAATCCCCTCCAAGGTTTTACAATACTTCAAGTTTTAGCCTTTCTAGATGTCAAAAAACATGTTTCTTTTAATTCCGTCGGTCTGTCTGTCTGTCCGTCTGTCAGTTTGCGTGATAGCTAAAAAGCTACTTACCCGATTGACTTTAAATTTTGCACAAAAATCAAGTGCTACATCGAAATTAATTGTTGACAAAAAAATGAAATAACAACGAAGTGGATTAATTTCAAATTTTGTACAAGCATTAAGTGTGGTATAGAGATAAACTAGTAAAATTGTAGTACGAATTCAAAATGGCAAAATAAAATTGCGACCAAATAAAATGTCTAAGAAATCAATGTAATAAACATTTCTTGTTTAATTGATTTCAAATTTTTCATAAAAATTAAATGTGATCTAGGAATAAACTGGTACGAATTCAACATGACGGAACAAAATAGCGGTCTAAAAAAATCAGCGTAAAAACTACTTATTCAATATATTTTAAATTATGTCCAAAAATCAAGTGTGGCATAGGTAGAATGTTATGGACATAACTAGTGGCTGCTCGTGGTGAATTATATTGGGAGGTCAATAACAAATTTAAAAATAGGGATATAAAAATAAAAATAAATATCTTATCTTTAAATTGAGCTTTAAATTCTCTTGAAGTTCAGGTCTACTCTTCGTTTTTTTAGAATTGGAAAAATGCTGAATGACACGTTCGTTAAAATTGCACGCACATTCCTCTTCTAAACGATTTCACGATACTTTACATTGCTAAAGCGGATAGTCTATCTTGGCCCAACTCCTCAACAAAATTTATAAGCCCTCGAAAAACCCCTGGATTTTCAGACAAAGCCGTTTCATCATGGCCACGTAGTGCCAGCTCGAATGCCCCACAAAATTTTACACAATCTATAATTTTGTTTAAAATATATAAATAAAGTCTCTAAGGGATTTTTGATAAGCTGTGTCTAGCTGAGTGCGAACCGAACATTTCATGTGATTTGCAGAAAACGCATGTTTTTTTATTTTTTTTTCTTTTAAGTGTTTTAAGTCTTTAACACCGGTTTTGCGCCATAATGAGTCCGACGAGTCCTTAGAAAACAACAAACAATCATAAGAGCAAAATGAGTAAGAGACTTCACAACCACATATCCAGTAATCTAAATCGTACATACTTTTGCGAAAGTTTCGATAAACCTCTTAATTTTTGTCTTTATTAGTTTGTCGTATACTAAGTTCTGGCAAATTGCGACCACTTATTACCTTGAATTCGGTTATTTGCTCAAAATTAAGTTCGTTAGCACTCTTTAGTTGTTTAATTTTTTGCACTACCGACATTTTATTTCATCTACATTCACAACTCAAACATAGATCACCTTGAAATTGGTTATTTTTGCAAAATGAAGTTCGTATGCACTTTTTAGTTGTTTATTTTTTTGCACTAGTCACTAGCAACATTTTATTTCCTGTATATTGCCAACTCACACATGGATTATAAAAATAAAAATATATATATTACAAAAAACAGTATATAAATACATTTTCATCGAAACAATATCGAGTTAGAATATCGACCGCGCGATCTCTTAACAACTCTTACCAACTGAACTTCCGCATGCCGACGTGATGCCGCGACCAATCGATCGAATTATGGGAAGAAACCTGCTGATGATCCAAATCGCGATTGCAAATTCCATTTGCTATCACGTTCGGCTGCTATTAGAAGGGACGGTCAATAATAATTTGTTTTCTGAAATATTTTTGAGGGGTCATTGACCAAATGACCCTATGGAAGAGCCGCCACCGAAAGATAAATAATAAAACCAACAAATGATTCACCTCATGGTACAATTAACATTTACTTCAAACTACTACGGATCTGTATTACAAATGGTAACAATAGTTAGTTTGAAACATGAATTTAATGTTTCTACAAGTTTATTGTCTAAAATATAGCGACGGCGCTATCGGAAATATAGATGTGTTTATTTTTATGTGCACACTTAGTGTTTGCGCAACTTTAGACTTAATATCCCTTAAACTGCTAGTTTTTTCGAGGCTAAAAACGAAACATGTGCTTATTTGCAAAATACAGACGGTAAAATTTCACAGAATAAACTACCTAAACTAGCGCGATTCAAGCAAGAAACGGTAACACATGCTGAAAGTAAATCGGAGCGCGCTGATTTCATTTAAATTAGTCTCCGAATTATTGTTGAAAGGCTAATCAACATGGAACGCGGCGCGCATCAGCTTATTCAAAATCAAGAAACTTCTGTTGGAGGGATTTATTTAGAAAAAAACCTGGAGCTACAAGCAGCGCTCCTGGAATAAAGGAAGCCACTCGTCGGGAAAATAGGTAAATAGTATTGATTGAAAACTACGACAAATCTAACGAACTTTGGCTTTTATGTTGTGCTTGTAAGGATAGACGTAATCCAATGGTAAATTCCAGTCATTGTTTCTTCCGTCGCCATTAAACAAAACATTTATATATTAGGTTTCTTTCTAAAAATATTCAGTTGTAAGTACACATGTGTTATTTTGCATGGATACAGAAATTACGTTTCATTCCATAGAAAAAAATCGGTAAATTCCCTTTAACCGGAACTTTCCTCATTATGAATTTTTTCATTTATTAGGAATGACGAAGTATGTCCCAGTTTAGTTCGGTACATGCATAGTCATTTAGTAACACATGTATTGTCTTTTCAAACGTTTATATTGGGTACCGTTTTGTTCCACCATATTGGATTCCTACCAATATTTTACCAGTTTCTACCTATGCCACACTTGATTTTTGGTATAAATTAAAAAAAAAGTCAATATAATAAGAAGATTTTTTACGTTTATTTTGCCGAACATTTTTTTTTCGCCATCTTGGCGTATTTAGGGGTGAGGGGGGGGGCAAAAAGGGCAAATGCCCGTCCCAGATCTAATAACCCAAGCCAAATATTTAAAACTAAAAATTATTTTAGAAGGCATTACCACAAAGTGTGAACCTATTTTTTTAAATTATCGTCGCAAATTTTAATGAGGGTATTAAGCTTATGTTGTGACACAACCTCTTTTTTTAGGCGACGAATGTAAATGATTGCCTTGCCTAGGAAGGCATTCTAAATACGCCACTGTTTCTATATCCCACTTAATGCTTTAAAAAAAATTTGAAATTAATATAATAAATAGTTTATTCAATGTTTTATTAAACCGCGACTGT